>BRZM01000078.1:2257542-2374208 GCA_033238685.1 Lates japonicus | reverse complement strand
CATTGGGGAGGAGTGATGTGGAAACAGAGACAGCTACAGCCATTTACACTATTTAGACTCTATTGTTCTGCTGATTCCTCTTCAGTCGTTATCCTCTTTGTTGTTTGATTCCTAATTGTGAAAGGCCAATGGCTGATTTGAGAGCTCTTTACTCACAGGTGGGTGGGTGCGCAGGCCGGTGCATTAATAGGCAACCTGTGTCTTAATTTGTGCATAATGTAGCCTGTAAAGACGGTAGTTTACGGCCATATTCACCCGCGCTGTGAAGGTTTTTAATCAATGTGGTCGATATTTGCTCGTCGGTATCCAGATGCCCGCCGATAGCACAATAACACCTCGGCTCGGTGAGGGCTGATCTGCCGCCGAAGGGAAATCGATGGACAGACTGAGTTAATTATGAGAAAATCAATTAAAAGGAGGGGATCTGTGGGCTTTATAAGGCCGAGCAGGGAACTCGCACCGGCAGAGGAGAGGAGGAGAGCGGGTCAGTGGATACCTCCCAGCCGAGGCTTGCCTCTCTGTGCCTGGCCGCTGCGCTGCCTTCACGGCGCCCCGATGGCCATGGAACAAACTGCTGCCTTACAGCACTGACCAAACGCATTGCGAAGCCCCATGCATCCTCTCATTTGCCACCTAAATCTCACTTAAACACCCGTGGCTTAATATCTGCGATAGCATTTGCACACAAGCACACCTACACACACACATACACACACACCTCACAGTGGGTGCACTGGTCCTGAATTATCACTGCTTTGGTTTGGTTCAAATGTGACTTCCAAACACATTTCTGTCCATTTCTGCTTGACCTTTGCTCTCCATTAAAACGATACACACTACTGGGTCATATTTAGACTCATTAGTGCCTCGCCTTACCTTAACGTGCACGTAGACCCTCTCACACGTTCACAACTAAACGTGTTGATGAGTGACATTTTGTTTTTTTGTTTTTTTTAATCTCTGATAACACTGTCACAAGGCCTTAGTGCCCCAGGGTTGCATCTTTGCTTTTGGGAGGTTAATACATAATGTAGAGGGAGGTTATACAGACGATTTTAGCACAGGATTGTTGCACGGCACCGAGAGAGCTTGTCCAAGTTTGTAGGCTAATTTGAAGATGTGTGTGTTAATGTGAGAGTGAGTTTCATCTCGTTCTTATGTAGATGAATTTAGGAGTCATCTCGTATATGAAAAACACACGCAGCCTTAAGTGTGAAGAGTTTAAAGTCATCATATTCAACAGTGAAACGTGTGCAGTGTGAGCCACAGTGAACATAGGACTTAAACCCCATGAGACGTTTAGGTCAGCAGGCAGCTCTCGTTACGACTGCAGCTCTAAAAGAGACGATTTTTGTTTTGTTTTATTTACCAGTCTTGCATTTGGATAATTCATTTTTTCCCCCAGTTTCCGTTTATTGCACGCCTCTTATTTGGCAAATGTTGTTGCATTAAAAGTCACTACTTTGTTGCATATTCATAACTGAGAAACACATGAAGTTACTTTCCACAGTGTTCAGGGGTAAGCTGTAAATGTATCTATAATGATAATAATAATAATAATATTGATAATACACGCATATTATTTTGTTTCACGTGTCCAGTCGTTTTCTTAATGTGGGCTAGATGAAAATGCTTCATTTGATGCTCAGTCTTTGCGGCTCGTGACCTCAAATAATAAGACTCATTTGAATCATTTTAAGACTCGTCAATATTTGTGTGTTCTGAGTTCCAGTCTCTTTATCTTACCTTTATATTCCATTCCCCACCGTCTTATAACCAACAGTGTAATTTTAATATCAGTATGCCAAAGTGTGTGTGTGTGTGTGTGTGTGTGTGTGTGTGTATGAGTGTGTGTGTTAATAAGCTCCTCCAAATCATCTTCGTAATTTGACAGTAAATACCTTTTAATTTGTCATCTGCAAGTGGCTTAAAATATTGCTTGAAATTAAATTAAATGAAATTAACAGCGCAGTGAATTTGAATTGTGCTGCAGCTGTGATGGTGAGATCTGTCCACACTGTTGATTGTTGCATAAAAAGTCAAAATTTTCAAATTGCTCCGTTATTGGTTGTTTGCTGGAAACATCCATCGCTCGACTCAGTTATTGATCTCACTGAACACGTTTTACCTCGTTTCGCAGTTTTAATCGATAAGTCTACAGGTGTTAATGTTTAGGTTTTGTCAGAGAATATCTAAATATTAATGCAGATTGTTTTGCATATGAATATTTTAACACGATTCGAAGTTTTTTCACGATCGTTTTGAACACCGCTGCTCATCCTACAGATAATCTAAAATATCCCCTCATGAATGTCGTATGCATATTATTCAAATTTTAAAAGCACCGCTTATTATTTGATTGTGCAGTATTTCAATCGGTATTTAGCTAAATTGAGAACATAATCTACAGTCTACAGTTTGGGGAAGTTTAAAATGAGATTTTAATGTCGAAGTTATTTAAAATTCTTCACTAGAAAGTTAAGGAATATTTCAACAACAGTAGGCCCCTTATTTCATCTGTATCTTAATTCGTTTTTGGTGCTTTAGCTAACACAAATTGTAAGGTTATTATTTACTGGAATAATTGCTTAAAATTTCGCCTTCATGCAAATATAAAACAGAACTGGAGGAGCAGACAGCAGAGAAAGTGGTGCAGTTTATCACTTTAGAAGAGAACAGAAACTCGTACGGACGTGTGCATATTAGAACAATATTAGATAATAGACTGTTTTTGTGATACAGTCCAGGCTATATTTGAAAAATATGCAGGTGTGCGAAAAACGTTTGATTTTCTTTTTTCGGAAAAAATTGGAAAAGTGAGGAGGTAAAAAAGTTCTAATTTACTCGCTTATAAATGTATCTTCAGTAAGGAGGAGATTTGTTTTAGTAAAACTTGCAATTTTACAAACTTTGTTATAATAATCAGGTGGTCCAACGAAATACACAGCATAGTGAAAGGCTTTTAATCAAGTAATGACACCTGCACATGTAGGAAAAACCTGCATAAAACTGCAGATCTGATATTCACCTATCTCTATAAAATAATCTTTTCATAATTCAGCATGGGTTTTTAACAGCGGTGTGTTCCGGGGAAATTACTGTTAATATTTTATAGATTATCCAAATAGGATTGAAGCGACTGTTACAATATAAAGTCTGCAGATGAACTGGGGATGTTTGTTTTTTTTTTTTTTTTTTTTGCAGAACTGGCACCCTGACACCCTGTCCTGCACCTTATCAACTTGAAACAGACCACACAACCGATACATTCAATTTTATGGTTTATATTAAAGTCTATGCAGCTCATTCCATAAACGGTTTATTGGCTCAGTTTTTGGTGTTATACAGCCGGATCGCTGCAGGCTTTGATGTAGGTTTTTCTATACATTTTTTTTTGTTACTGGCCACTTCCAGTCGGTATCAAGCACCACAGGCCATACAAAATTAATCCATTTTCTGCACACGACTCCCTTCCCAAATGGTGTGGCAGCTCTCCGCGGCCCGGTGCACAATGCGGTAATGACCAGCAGGTCAAAGGTCGCTTGGCCAGTTCCTCAATTAAGGCGGAAAGATTGCAGTTGCACGATGCATCGTTTTTGTGATAAGAAAGGGCCAGCAGTGACCGGTATATACAGAATATATTAATACAGGCTTTGCCTGAATGGAAAACTTTTATTGTCTGTGTACTGAACACCACTCTAAAAAATAAGTAGTAAAATTACATTTTAGATATATAACATTTGTTTATGGTTGGTGTGGCTGTTGTGAGGTTTTATTTTAATTTAACATATTGGATTTTACATGCATATTTTAAAGGCACATTGCTACAGAGAAAATATGAAGAACAACCACAAGTCAGATAAATTGTTACTGTAGCCCTTAATGATCAGAAATATGTCCAAAGTCTAGTTTGTTACAGAGCAAAATCAGGAGTAAAAAAAATTAATTTAGGGTGGGTTTTTTTTTTTTGTGCACGTGTGTGTTTTCAGGTTTCTTGTCCTGTCTGCTTGTCTCATTGCAGAGTGTGTTTTCCCCACATAGTCATGTATCAATTGTGGTTATTGAATATAATCAATGAGCAATTCACGATCATCGCCGCATTGATTAGCTGATAAATGGTGGTTGGATTAATCATCCACAAAGATCCTGTCGTCGAAGGTGCTCTCTCTCTCAACCTGACCGCTCGGCCAATACGGCAGCCGGTCAGACTGAGGCTTCACCAGCACAGACCCGGACTTCAATAAGTGACAAAAGAGAAGTGATAAATTGATCAAAAATGACCACAATGAAACGGGCCCTCTTGTGAGGCCACACATGTCCATTATGTGAGTGTGTCTGCGGGTTTGTGGTTGGAATACATCAAGGGCTCTGTGTCAAAGTTCAGCTTCATCCCAGACT
This sequence comes from Lates japonicus, assembly GCA_033238685.1. Taxonomy (NCBI): domain Eukaryota; kingdom Metazoa; phylum Chordata; class Actinopteri; family Centropomidae; genus Lates; species Lates japonicus. The sequence goes on along the minus strand of BRZM01000078.1, from coordinate 2,369,810 downwards.
GATGACCCTGCAGACGGACTGACCTTTGGGGGTCTAACAGCTGGGGGAGGAGGCAGCACAGTGGACCAGCCAGGGAAAGGAGAGAGGCTGGGGAAAGGGGGAAAGATGAGAATCAGAGGAGGTGAAATTTAGGATAGAAGGGAGGATGGGAAAGAGTGAAGAGGAAATTGGCAGGAGGAGAAACACCACAGTGGACCTTGAATACATCCTTGTGGTTTTTGTCTATCTGTTCTGCTGCGGTCTCCCCTGGTTTTGGTGCTTGGCTGTGGTTTGAAGCAGTGAATTAACACCTGACCCCGGCTTATGACCCTACCCCCTTCCTCCTGCTACCCCCTCCAGATTAGCAAATATGTGCTATCTAGCCTGGACACACACTCATACAACCCACACATGCACGGCAACACAGAACCACAATCACACATGTACACACATAGCTACTTAATGTATAGAGAGTAAAAAAAGAACAATGCAACCTCGTGTACTTTGTCCACACAACCTTTGCACATCCCATCGTCTGTCCACCATCCAATTCCCCAGAGTGAAGCCTCAGTGTGTCACTGCTTGTCACCATAACGGTCAGTCTGTAATGACTACCTCCCCCCATACAATGACCAGGGAGGCAGACTCTTCCCCCCCCCCCCCCCCCCCACACACACACACACACACACACTGACCCTTATCCATTTTACCTGCAGGACATAGTCCAGCTTCTGCCCCACTGCCACAGCTCTGGACTCTGGACATGCTCCCACCCTGGCACCCTGCCACACCCATGACCTCGCTTTTGTCCGTACCCATTTACACCTCAGCCCCTTTTTACTTCTCACTCCTTCAAATGAAATCACGCCGCAAGCATGCTAGTGCCGGGAACCAAATCAAAGGATGTTCTCTCTTCTCTTAAGTTAGTTTGATTTGATGTGTCAGAGGAGGCCTATTCGGACAGTGTTTGCAGATTCACACACAAAAAAATAAAATAAAATCACTGTAAACTATACCATGTAGTGGAACCACTGGTTTATATGGCTGTACACAGCGATGGTGTGAGCTTACCTTTCATATAAATGGAAGCTATAGTCATGATCTGTGTCCATTTAACCATGCTATAGGTGTAAAACAGCAAAAGTTAAGCGATGGTGTGAGCTTACCTTTCATATAAATGGAAGCTATAGTCATGATCTGTGTCCATTTAACCATGCTATATAAATGGAAGCTATAGTCATGATCTGTGTCCATTTAACCATGCTATAGGTGTAAAACAGCAAAAGTTTTACTGAAAAAAAAATCACTACTAGCTGACAAAAAATAAGCAAATGTATAATAACATTTGCTTATCTGAAATTCACTTTACTAATGTACCAGTTCACATCAAGTCATGGGACAGATTTAATATTACAGCAACATCAGTTCCAAATCTTCCACAGTGCCAATTATTTTGCAAATTAATTTCTCTACTTTTCATCTTTGCCAATTTGCCATTAATGTTCACTTTCTTTATGAAGTAATTTTTTTTCACAATTCAGTCCAGTCTTTAAAATGTCAAAAATAATGACAAATACCCATCACAATTTGCCAGACTTTAGAGTGACATTATAGTTGGTTTATTAAGATAAACTCCAAAATCCACACATTATTTTCACTAAATATGATACAGAGCTGAGATAAATTTTTAGCATTTATAAAGGTGCAATCAGCAAGTGTTTGGTATTGTTAAATTATTAAACTGATTGCAAATAATACATTACATTTACAAATGATTACTATTTATTTTCATGACTAGAAGCAGTCTATTTAATCAACTAATCAGTTCCTCAGCACTATTGTAGTGATGAAGGTTATCAGAGTGAATCGGTGCAAAGTACTTGACCATTCACAATATGATTATTCATCATTTGAGCTTTGTTTCTAACAATATTACCACATTTTTAAGGGATTCTCTACCCTGATGTTCATGGGCACAAAGCACTCACAGCGTCCCGTTCATTTCTTCCCACCCCCAGCATGAATCAAACTCCTAATTCTTGACAGTGTTAGAGGCGTGTGTTACACATTGAGCATCGCAGGAGCCTCCCCCAGCCTCCCCCAGGCTATTGTGCCGGATTGATGGCCGCTCCGGCCGATAGGTGAGGGTGATCTCGGCTGGGCTGGTCAGCAGAATTTGTAGTGGCCACCCTCCGCCTGTGAGTGTCAGCAGAGAGCAGCCGGTGTGTCTGGCTCGATTAGGTTTCCTACCTATCTTCCCACTGTGTCAGACAGAGGAGGAAGGCAGCAGAGAGGGGGAGAGCAGCGGGAAGTTGCCCAGAGGAGAGGGAGGACAACAGAGGAAGCAGGAAAAATACATCTTTTTATCCCTGCTCTCGCCGTCAAAAGCCCTGTGCAGTTTCTCTTTCTGTGTCTCTTCCTCTCCTGTTTTCTCCTTCTCTATCCCGCCTGCCTCTCACTTTGTCCTTCTCTCACCCGAACCCCCTAATCCTCCTCCTTTTACCCCACACTCATTCCTTAATCCTAAATCTCTTCTTCCCTCCCTACCAGCCTTTTTTCAATTGTTCTCCCTGTACCTCTCTGTTACCCACCTCCTCCCTCTTCTCCTTTCTGTCTATCGCATCTGAACATGCCACTTCTCAGCATAACCCTTTTACACACTCCAGATGACTGCAGCACACCTTATTTTCTCTCCTTCATCTCTTCAACCTTTTTTCAGTTTTTTTCCCCCTGTTGTTTTCTTTGTTATCATCCACACATCCTGTTCTTGCCACCGCACCTCTGCCCAGCATCTCTCCTCATTATGGTGCTCGCTGTCCACTCTACTGTCTGATTTAAATGTCACTATTGTCACCGTCTCAATTAATGTCAAAATAAATTGATTAGAGCTTTTGGCAAAATCATTTTTCTATGTAGGAACAATCACCACGCAGCTGTCACAATGCGCTCGCTACTGATTTTTTTTTTCCCCCGTCCCGAGCAAGCTCAAGCTCACACCAATTTTAGTCACTGCGGCCATTTTGTTGGATGTGATCAATTTTCTGTGATTTGGCCTCAGTGATTTGCAGCCCGTCAGGTTCTCTGTTGTGTGAGTGTTCAGCGGTGTTGCCATGTATAGCTCCATGTTTTCAGCCCTTTCCTCCTTTTTGGTTGTTTGGAGCATAATCATAAACTGATTTTCAATTATATCTAACAAAATGAACTTCTTTCCCTTGCAAGATGATCATTATAAAGGAGGAAAAAAATTACAAAATTGATGTGACAACCATAGTGAAAAACCACTTTCACTTCCACGGTTTGACTTTTTTGTTGTGAGAGCAGGCTGTAATTTCACCCCTGAGTTTAACCACACAATGTTTCACAAATAGTGTTTCCGTGCCACCTCAGCACTGCTCATATTATTCAGATAACAAGAGAGCCTCTGTCATGTCCTACAAAATAGGATATGTTTTCTTAATCTGTCAATGGCTCCGGCCCCTGAAAGACTTCATTTTGGCTGAGCGATGAAAGGCTCAAAAACATCAATATGGCTGAGCAGGATAAGAAGAAAGAGCCATATTCCAAGTCTGTATCGCATACCCTCCATATCCTCCTATTTGTATGGTGCAGATATTGGGTCTCAAGCGAGAAATCAGGATTGCGTTCTCTCAGAATGGCAGCATCCGCCTGTTGAGGTGGAATAGGAATGTTATACGGAACCAATGCATCCGGACTTGCCTGGACATCTCAACAATACCCCTCCACACTTTCTCCCTCTCCCTCTCCGTTTCCTCTATGTCTCTCTCCCCCTCAATAAGTTTCTCGCTCTCCAACTCCATCATAACCAACAACAGTGTGGAGGAAGAAGTGTGGATTAGGCCTAAATGTAGAATCATGTCGGTCAAGCCATGACTGCCTGCCTCTCGCGCTGGGTCCATCATGGAAATAAAGTCTGTGAAGAGAAAGGAAGCAAAAAAAACAAAATCCATTCCACTTCATACGCCTCTCACTTCCATTCTCTTTGTGCGTTTAACGTGTGAAAAAGGATTGCTGAAAGGATGTCAAGAAACAAGAAGAAAGAGATGGGAAAAGACAGACAGTTATCCTTGCTTTGCCTCGCCTGTCACACTACAATGTGCATGGCTGATAACTAATTCAAAAAACATGCATGGGCTGGGTTTAGCTTTTCAAATAACTTGTACATCTGAATGCGATTTAAAGGGATGCTTTGTATGCAGCTGCCTATGGCTGATCAGTGCCGTTCTTCTTGTCATGCTATGAGAATATCACATTGGTATACAGTGATTCAGCACCGGGCGTGGGGAGCATTTTGCATTGTCTGTGGATAAGGTTTGGTTTTTGCAGAGTATGATGTATATGGATGGGGTTTGGGGCTCTGTATTGTTGGTCTGTAACTGTCAGTGCAGAGAGCCTAGAGAACAGCCTCAGCACTGCAGACAGTGATTTCACCGATGTACAGTTGCTGCTTTTGCCTCCTGCCTTTTTTCCCCCCTCACTCATCCTATTTTCAGCCTTTCATTTTTTACACAAGGGGAAAATGAGGAAGAACAAAACCAACATATGAAAACTAAAACATGACAGAGAGGGGAGGGGAGGATGGGGGAGGGAGGGGAAGGGAGGAGGAACAGAGGAAGGAGAGGCAATCTCAGAAAACAAGAGGGCTTTCAAAAGTAAGGGATGAAAGCTAGTCAGGCTGTTATTTTTGAAAAATGATCCTTGTGTAGTGCTCCTCTTAAGAGCCAGGTACATATTATTTTATCTTCCTGAGGAGCGAGGTGTTTTGGCACAAAAGAAACTCACCACTGGTTTCTTATAAGCAATTTATTGCCTTTAATGTGATTTTTGACAGTCCTATTTTTAAATCACTCATCAGCTTCTCCTGTGAAATGTTCCTCTAATCAGCTGTGTGCATTATATTAAGAAGTAACTTTAGAAATCCTCAAATTTCAGCTTCTGCTGTTTATTATCACAATATTTTGACAACTAGTTATTCAAAAGTCCTCTTATTATATGTCCAATTTATATATCAGTCTGAAAAAGCAGAGTGCCACCGTGTTACAGGCAAACACACACTCTCCCCTTCTCTAACACACACTCCCCCTTTTCTTAATGGAGGCTGGTGCTGTCTGGCCAGTGGCTGAAACCTGAATTAGAGTGAAGCTGGCGTCCACACAGAGTCATTTTGAGTCCCCCCTTTGACCCTTAAAGCCAGGGATCCCACAGAAAAGATGAGGCACGTGATGCAATGTGATGTGATGTGATAGAGAAGCTGGGGAAAAAAATCTAAATGGCTCCTGGCTGTGACTGAATCAGGGGACACTGTCGAAGTCGTCGGTCAGTCTAATTGTTAAACACCTTAACGCAGCTGCTCGGACGGACGCTTTCTTAATCACTCCGCCGAGCCAGACGTGTATTTATAAAACACAAAGACTGTGTGGTTTTGTGAATATTTATAATTATACATGAGATATTCTGTAAAGATTTACAGTGAATGTTTCTGCTACTTAGACACAGCCTAACCCTTCAAAGAGCTTTTCAGCATTCGTGTGTACTCAGATCTTAAGGAATTTTCCCCCGTCATCACAGCAGCACAGATGTTTGTATTGGAATGTGCCTCTGTGTGTGTGTATGTGTGTGTGTGTGTGTTCAACACGTGTCTCCCGTATCAATAGGTTAATAGCTGAGATGTCAGTTTCAGTGACTGGCTGATTAGTTGTGTGTTCACTAATCCACACTGGGGCGGGGAACTATTGGCTTTCCCATTGATTTTAGCGTGGTGAGCAGGCAGAAGATAGAGAGAGGGGAGATCTATTGATTGACCCCAAATTAGCCCCACCACCACCACCCACCAACCTGTTCTGCCGTTCCGCACTCAGCCGCAGCTTCCTCATTGGGTGCCTGCGCTGACAAACATTTGGTATGATTGGACGCTTCGACGGGGGAGCAAAAAGTCTCCTTTTTGATGTCGCTGATTTGGAAGTGTTGTGTGTTGTTTGTGATTCTGCTGTCAGTTGATTGGCCATCTGGCAAGGATGAGTGCTGCACTGTACTGCGTTTGACCATAGGGAGCAGCTGGTTTGGATGCCTTTGATGAACCAAATAGCACCGCTTCCAGAGGGAGGGTATTACTTTTGTGTTTCTGATCACAAACCGTAACCTTATTTGTAACCCTCGGCTCTGTTACTTGTCATGTTTTGTTTCTGGAACAAACGCCAGAATATTCACACAAAAACAGATGAGAAATGTGACTGTTTCTTGCCTTCCAAACCCTTCAAACTTTTCCCTTTCTCCTCTGTTGTCCTTCATGACTGTCACCCCACTGCATCATATTCCTCCTTTTTTACTGTTCTTTATCTCCATTCCTGTCCCCAGCTCCCTGCCTTTCTCCGCCCCTCCCTCCAGTCCCTCTTTCCTTGGGTCTAAGCTTTGAGCTTTTTCTCCTGAGCCTTTCCTTCCCATATATCACTCCATCTCATCCCTCTCTGTCTGCCTCTGATATTCCTCTTTAGGCCTCCTTCCCTCCGTCACTCTCTCCCCTCTCTCCCCTGTGTCTATGTAAGCAAGAGAGAGGAGGTTGTTAAACATTTTTCTTCCCTCTTAATTGTTTTGACTGGGCCGATTGGCATCCCGATTAGGCCCATTGATTTCCTGGCGCTAAGTGCATTGATTTTTAAATTTCTTATTGATCCCCGCTCTAAATCTCCTGCACACTCACTCACACAGTCTCACCGTTCGCAGGGGCAGAGATGGAGAAAAGGATTGAGAGGAGAGAGGAGAGAGGAAAGAGAGGAAGAGGGGAAAGATTGGTGTTAGGTAAATACACTGACCGGTGACAGTGTAGTGAATTAACAGAGTGAGAGAAGAGGAAGAAGAAGAGCAGGAGGTGAGGGAGGAAAACAGAGTTATGAGCTGTAAGGGGGAGGCTGACTGAAAAAGCTTCCCAGCACAGTGCAGGTAGATGCATGCCGTGAAGAAACAAAACTGCAAACAGCACTGATAGATTCACATTTAAAGTATTTTTAAAGCACTACATCAAATCTAAAATATATTGTCGTGATTTAAGCCTTTTAATCTTTAACACGTCCAGCTGGATCTGCGGCCAAGAAGCTGTAAAATGTAAAGAGAATCAATAATTTTGTAATTATAACAAGCATGAGGAGGGACTGGCAGTGAGTTGCCGGCCTGCTAGTCACCCAGATGGAACATGTCCATCTGTGAAGAACGAGTCACTTTATGGTTGTACAGAGGTTTACGAGGGATAGACAGATATTGGAAATGTCAGAGATGGAATGGAGTGTTTTGTCTTTGCCTTGCTATTTCACATGGTCTGCAGAGCCTACTGGAGACGTGTGTGTGTTATTTCTGGCTTATGACTGTGTTAGGCTTTAGAGGCCCTCTGGACTCCGAATCTTACATGCCCACTGGTGTTTCTCAGAAGGTGGTGGACCTAATTGGCTGTATCCGAATCTGTGTGTGTGAGTGCGTGTGTGTCTCCATGCACGCTTGACTGTGAACTAAACTACGAAACTACATCTTCCTAAGTGTACGCAGAGGAACATGTTTTTGACCTTTCCTTGTTGCTCTTCATGAGTGTCGAGACTCAAGTTCAGACGTTCGGTTGATAGCATTTTCTTTTTATAGCCTCCATACTTGACCAAATTGTGCTAACCTTTTCTAAAGTCATTTACTGCTTTTCTGTCTCAGTGTGCAGTTGAGTGCCTTGTGCAACACACAATATATGGACCATATGTAGCATTACTGTGTTGCAATTACAATTTACTCTCCCTAGATCCACTTAAGATAAGTGCTTTCAAATGGCAAGTAAGGCAAAGCAACTATTGTCAGCAACATGGGGAGAAAACCTTCAATATCACTGTCGTCCTCAGAGATGATGTAATGCTGCTGTGGTGACATTAAATGTATGATGTTTTAAAGATTGCTCTTTAATAGCTGCATGATTATGGTGATGGTGGAGCTGGCAATGACAGTGATGATGATGACGCTGGCAGAGGAGACTGTTTTACTTAAGCTTTCAGTGTTTACACTTTCAGCCGACAGTTTGCATCTACAGAAAATGTAAAATAACATATTATTTCATAGTAGTGTGTGTGTTGGCAGGACAATGAGAGATAAAGTGTTTAAAATGCATACGTTGGGCTGAGCCGCTGTTTGCTTTGAAGTGATGGGGCCTGTGTTTGCTCTGGCGATAGGGACGGCCTTACAGCCCACACTCTCACACGTGCACATACACACACACACATGCTAGTGTTGAAAAGGTGTGAATAGATGGAGAATATGTGTCTTTGCTCATGTGAGATTACACATGTACAAACACACACTCACATGCAGGCGCCCGCAGACAGTGAGGCTCAAACTGCCTGATGGTCACTCTTACTGACCGCTTTTTTTAAGATGAGAAGAAGGAACTTGCGGACTCAGCACACGCACACACAACTATGTCAGACACACGGCCATGTCCCCTCTCAGCTCATGCACATATACACATATGATCAAGAGACACACACACCCACACACTGTCCTTGGGCTCACAGATACCTCTCACACACTCACAGGGACAGACGCATACTTGGTCCAATACACACTTAAAACATAACCTTGACCTGTCGTACTCTCAGCCTGCAGTCTCATACATACTTCATCCGTTCACTCATGGGTGTCACACACACTGAGATACACTTTTGAGCACATATTGATCATATATTTTAATCACAAAACACGCATTCATATTCAGAGTTTTGTCCAAAGGTGAGAGATTTGAAAAAGACACTTGTAAAGTAAGTGATGGGATAAATTTGAGAGAAAAAAGGTGGTGCCTATTACACAAAATAACAAAAGGATCATTTCTGCTTTTAAGAAGACTGGCTCATGTGTATGTGTTTAAAATTACTTCATATGTTTTTATGATAGATTAATATCCTTAGTATTTTCTTGATTTATCAGGATTTCTGACACCTTGGACAACATGACACCTTCAAACATCAAGTTTTATCTGAGTCCAAAATTCAAAGATATTCAGTCACTTGAGAAGCCAGAACCAGAGAATTTTGGCATATTTTCTTAGAAAAATGACTCAAAACATTTAGTCACCGATCAGAATTATTGCACATTATTTTTCTGTACACTGACTTATCGATTAATTGACCGATTGTCGCAGCTCTGATAAGGAATTTCAAATTTTCTTGTGTCACAAAATGGAGCCGCGGCTCCTTGTATTCATCCAAACGTGTCTATGAAATTAGAGCAGATAGGGGCCTACTCAGTGATGAATTTCACTGTCAAAGACAAATTCGAAATAAATCTCTCGCCATGGACTTCCAGCGTGTGTCGCACTCTGATAATTTCCACAATATCCTCTGCAACCCCCAGGGGCAGATTTTTTTTTTCCTCCTGTTATTTCTCTCTCCATCCTCCCCTGTTTGTTTCTATCCCTGTAAAATGCTGGTTGCTTTGCTGAAATACTGCAGTGCTTTATCTGCCCTCTTTTTCCTCCCTTCAGTCCCCCTCTCACTCTTTTTCCTCCCCTCTCTGTCTTTCTCTCCCCTGGATGGGTTGGGTGTACAACCCACCCACCCCCTCCACACCCTCCACCTCTCCTCTTTTAGTTGTTGTTGTTGTTGTTGAAGATGGTGTGTGTGTGTGTGTTTTGGGGGGTGGGGGGGTTGGGTTGGAGGAGAGGGGAGGGGGTGGTAGCAGAAGCAGCCGGGACCCAATGACGTGGGTGCGACATGTAACCGTGGCGCAGGAGAGGAAATCAATACATGAAAGGATGAGGAGCACTGGGGTGGATTACCGTCTGGGGCCCTGGCTACTGGAGGGATGGAGGGGGTGTAGATGAGGCCTGGGGGGGGTTGGAGAGTGTGTGTGTGTGTGTGTGTGTGTATGTGTGTATGTATGTGTGTATGTGGAGGAGGAGGGAGGAGAGGAGGAGGGCGGGGTGTGTGTGTGTGGAGGGGCGAGAGGCCAGATTGTCCAGTCCCCTCTCTCCTGCATCCCCTCCCCTGACCAAGCGCTGTTTGAATCTTGACCCCTCCCATCAACCCTCCCTTGGCTTCTAAACACTGCTCAGCGCCGGTAGGCTGCCATAGGTGATTCTTCGGCTCTACACACACACACACACACACACACACACTCCACACACAGATGCAGTGGACTCTATAATGTTGAGTGAATACATAGATGGTTACAACCACAGTGTGCTAACTCTGCTGATAACCCTACACTATCTGTATGGGGAATAATCGCCTGATATTACCAGTGTAAATTAAAGAGCCCCAGAGAGACTGTGTGTATGTGTGTGTTCTCACACGCTCCAGTGTGTGTGTACATTTAAGTGTCTGTTCGGTGAGTTTGGCGGCATGTGAGTCTTCAGCAGGGTGTGCCCGCACTGCCACAAACCCAGATAATAAATATCTATAATAAATATCATTATTATTGGGCCAATCTCCCCCAATAACAGAGCCTCAGTGAAAGATGGCACGAGGGACTGAGCTGGATATTGGCAATATATCAGCATTGATTATTGAGAGGGCTGACAGAGAGAGGGAGGCAAAGTTAATAAAAACTAATAAAAAAGACAAGGAATACAGAAAGAACAAGGGCTTTAGCTGGATCAGCTGCTTGTTCGCTGAGGGAAAGAGAGAAGGGAAGGTGGTGGAGGGATGCAGGGAGTGAAAGGATGGAGATAGTGGTGTACAGTCACGATGTGTGTGTATGTGTGTGTCTGCCTTGTAGTCTTTCCCATTTCAGTGTGTGTATCTGTGTGTGTGAGTGAGTATCTGAATTTAAGTTTTATCACTCCTGGTGTGCATGTGGGACTTTTTTTGTGTGACTGTGAATTGGCGTTGACATCTACACACATATACACACACAGCTCACTTTTTCTTTTCCCCTCATGTGCGTCTTCTTGGATTGATTGAATCTTGCTTGAATGTGAACTCTGCGGTTGGGATCCAAAGCCTGCACAACCTTGCGCCTTCCCACACGTTGGCACTAACCAAAACGCACTAACAATACTTACCCACTCACCCACACACACACACACACACACAAAATACATACACTGACAAAGACACCAACAAACAAACCTCATAAAAGCCCATGCATCATATCCATATTATCTTGACAAATCTATACATCATGTCAGAGCATGGCTTTATGTGAATATTGCATTTTGCTGTGTGTTATTGGTGTGTGTGTAGAGAGGATATGAGAAGAGTGCGTTGGTGCGCTCAGTGCTGCTGGGTTGAGATGGGACAGGGCGACAGTGAGAGAGCGTTGTCCATTCTAATAGGGCCTTGTTAGGCCGCTGACAGAGTCAGTAACGCCACTGTTGGCTGCTATTGATTCCCGACCGACGCCGTTATTGATGAGTGAGAATTTAATTTAACCAGCTCGTTTGTCAACATGACATCACCATTTAACTATGACCATGACATGGAAGCAAACACCCGCAGATGAGCTGGGTCACACACATACACACACACATAAAAAAAAGACACACACAAAGGTGCATGAGCACACACACACACACACATTTTCCACACACACATGCTGTCTGTTAGGTTGGAGCTTGTGGTTGCCATTGCCTTGTTCTTCATCTGTTACAATGAAAACGATGTTGCTCAATATTCAAACATTGTGTTTTCAACCGGTCAAATCAATCATTCAGAATGAATAACAGGCAATTACCAAGAGTGCAATAAACTATATGACTAATGCATGGTCCATGTTATGACTAATGTATAGCCTGAGGATACTTCTGGCTCTTTCTGATTGGATAAATATTTCATGCCACATACTGACCCTCAGCACATGACATGGAAAACATGCTGTAGTGAGGAATTGAACAAATTGCCTCCTATGAATATATTTGTTTGTATAGGGGGGGAAACCATGTCACCAATCCTCCATCTATAAATGAAATACTTTTTAACAAGTGGGAAAAAAACACAACAAAGAACATAAATATATGTATACATTTCTTTTGTATCTACCAGAAAATTCAGAGCAGGCTAACATAACTTTATTTCAATAGCCCTAATTTAAACTATTAAATTTAATACTGTGTCTTTTCTTGGGAAGTCTAATTGTATCTGACCATTCTTGAATAACAATTATCAGTGTGAAAGAAATAGAGTTGTTAATGATTGCTCCCATATGCCAGGTAGACAAAGGTTGCATTCACTTTTTATTTATTTATTTGCATTTCATATTATAATCTGGTGAAAGAGGAGAAGGGTAATAAATGACCTGCTAATATACAGGGTAAAGCAAATGAAAAACAGATTTTTAAAAGTGCATTTGTCACAATGGAGAAATTCCTAAATAGCATATTTCATACCCTAACAAAAGTTTCTGAATTTTGCTGGAGATAAATATTGATAATTGTGACCTGTTAATAATTTGTTGTAAAAGTGGCATTAAATGGTAAAAGTGCAGCAAAGATGGAGTGTAGAAAGAGCAAGAAATACAATGATTTATATCATTAGATAAAGCCTTATTCATTTCATTAGTTTTAATAAACCAGACATGATTAGAGATTTAGAAAGAGCACTCCCACAGAAAAAGATTTTCTAATTTTCTGTGAATATTAAAAGTATATATTGTAATAATAATATACAATAATAAAATCCTTAATTCTTGAACTTTGCTGCTACTTTCCAGTATCCAGTATTACATCCATTACAGTATTTCTCTATCTGAAAAAATAGAGGCAAAGAGAGAGAGAGAGAGAGAGACAATTTTAGAAGAGCATTTTTCAATACAGCAGGGGGAAGATACAGCCTAGAAAACAATGGAACTAGCTATATATCTCTGTATGGATTGGGAGGCTTGGATAGGGAGGGAGCTGGACAATCAGGACCGTATGGGCCCCCAATGAGTCTGGTCCAGCAGGGGTTATTGGTTGGAGCGGCCCCCCAAGGGAGATCTCTCTCTCTCTCTCTCTCTCTCTCTCTTCGGACCCGTGGGTCTCTCTAAGTCCTTGGGGAGTGAAACTGTAGAGACCGACTCGCTGCAGGGGCCCTATAGGCACAAAGTGAGAGACACACTGAGGGGGGCAGTCCGCTGAATTTAGGGTGGTCGGTCGCAGACAGACAGAAGGACAGACACAAAGATAAAGGGGATAGATGTCATCACCAGGTGTCACGGCCTTTGTCCTCCGCGTGTTTGAGTGCGTGTATTTTACTTGTCAAACACTGCAAACCTTTGAGGAACATGATGAGGGAGAATATATTTAATTGGGTGAAAATCAAAATTCAGCACAAGCCCACATTTGTGCGAGCGAGACAAAGACAGCTGGAGAAAGAACAAGAAAGTTTCTTTCTGCCTTTAAAAGTTTTTTAGTTCAAACACCTGCTGTAGGTTAATGAGACTCAAGCATCATCTGTGTGTTTGTGAATACATCTGAAATCCGTGTTCAGGTGTGTTGACAGGAGTGTGTTCTCACACGTGTGAGTACCAAGCTGATGGTTTTCTGTTATGTTGTCTTTGCGGTCATGTCAGATAGAGGAAAAAGAAGAGTTTGGCCAGAAGAGTGTGTGTGTGTGTGTGTGTGTGTGTGTGTGTGTGTGGACGATGAAGGGGTGGATGCTTTAGGTGTTAGCATCCCCCCCTCACCTCCCCATCCTCCTCTACCCCTCCAACACCATCTTATTTTCCCCTCCTTCAATCTTACACACCCTCCCTCCATCCCTCTCTTCCACAGACGCGCACAACCACACTACATTCTACAAGAAATAATTGCTTTTGTCTGGAAGGAGTGTAGGGAGGAGGGAAAGGGGGCGCGCATGGCTCCCTCTGTGGAGAGAAGGGGGTCTTTGAAGGACAACCAGTCACTTCTCCCTTCCTTCCTTCTTTCTCCTCTCTCCTCTTCTTGCCTCACCTCCCTCCCCCCCTTCTCTCCCCCTGCTTCTTCACCTTGCTTCTCTCTATCAGTTTTTCTCCTCTTCTCTTCTTCCTCCCTTCCTTTGCTCCTCATCTCTCTCTCTCTTGCCTGCTTTCCTTATCTCCTCTCTCTTCTTCTCTCCTCCTCTTGCTCCCTTCCCCTCTCCTCTCCCTCACTGGACCTGCGGATGTCATCTGTCATACGTGAAGTGTAGGGAGAAGGACAATAAAACCTGGTTGTCTACTACACGGGATGACACATTTTTCATAATTAAGAATATGCCAGTTTAGTGTGCAGCACACATTTCCTGACAGTACGGTCGTCTGTTGATGACAGGTCTGGTGATGATAGGAAAGTCATTTATTTTAAGCGCAGTTTCCATTAAAACGGGCCTAATCACCCGCAGCAAGAAGTGTGCAGGTATAAACAGTCTTGCGGGATGAGGCTCTCGGGCCCTACAGGAGCGAGAGCTCGCTCATTCCTATTGATTTGCCCGTATTGACTGCGATGTTTAAGGTATAGATTTTTCTATTTAAAAATCTATATCGACGATAATCTGGTGTGTAAGCGCCCGGCGTTGACTGATGCTGGCCTGTAATTGACAGCGTGTAACATGTCATTGCCGGGGTGGGGAGAGGGCAGAAGGCGAGGAGCGGCGTGCCGGGGCAGGCCGGCATGCGTGGCCGGGACGGAGGAGAACTAGATCCGGGAGCAGCAGGGGAGGAAGAGGAAGAGGAAAAGGACGGGGGTGATCATCTCTGTCATAGAGGAGCTCACCCCCTGACACTTACAGGCTCTCTTCTGTAGTTTTATTTGTAAAGAGTGTGCATTTTCATACATAGAATGCAAGCAGAACAGTTGGCCGTGCATATGGTGCATGTATGTCACTTAGTTTACACAAAAAAAAACCATGTGCATTTTCAGCTCATGAACCAGCTTCATATTTCTCATGCTTGGAACAGCAGTGGTCGCTCTTGTCTTCCTATGTAAGAATAACCTAATGATGCACCCTCGTCCGCACAGGAGGGCTTATTAAAAGTAGCAGTGATGAGATAACTTAATTGCGTGCATGCTGGGTATCCAGGTATTAGCGTTAAGCACCTATAGGTATCCATGGATTCTCTTATCGGGTCTACATCCCTTCTCAAGCAGGCCGGCAGTAATGCACTGATCACCATTGGCATCATTATAGCCCGTATTATTAAGGGGGTGGGGGGGGGGGGGGAATCCAGAAATCAATACAGGATACCTTTTGCAGCGGTAGTGAAAACGAGGGAGATGTGAGGGGAGTGGGGGGTGGGTGGGAGGAAGGAAGGGAGGGAGGGAGGGAGGTGCGGGGGTGGGGTGGTGATGTGTGAGTAGTAGCGGGTCCTCTCTCGCCTCAATGTTGCGGCCAGCCTAGTGGCAGATCGCTACAATCCTGGAGGGAGCCGGGTCGAATGAGCTATTGGGGTTCCCAAATAATAACGGGGACAAACAGACAGACAAAAAAGACACACAGACGGATGGACGGAGATAGGCAAGTGTTCCGATAACACGCGACACCATAACCGGATTCTATACGCCTTCTTGTTTCCGTTGTTTTGTGTTTCCGTATCTTTTTTTAAAATAGTTATTTATTCGCTGTATTTATTTATTTATTTATTTATCGATTGATTGCGTTTTAATTACTGCCTTGTGACAGAGAGCGAGGGAGGAGGAGCGTCAGGGCCAAGCGCGCGCGTTGTGTTTGCGTGAGTGTGTGTGTGTGTGTGTGTGTGTGTCCGTGTGCGCGCGCGCGTGTGTGCGAGCGTATAGCCGTCCCCCCCGTCTCTCTTCCCACTTGTTCATTTATTTAGTTAATGATTGCCTCCTAAATGAAGCTGTTTTAAATGTGCTCGCGACGCGATCCGCTGCTTTGCGCGAGCGGACGAATGTCTTATATGTAGCCTTCATGCAAAGGAGAGAGGAGAGAGAGCGCGTGCAGCTAGAGACCAAATACAATAG
Source organism: Lates japonicus (assembly GCA_033238685.1). Classification (NCBI taxonomy): domain Eukaryota; kingdom Metazoa; phylum Chordata; class Actinopteri; family Centropomidae; genus Lates; species Lates japonicus. Next base: position 2,353,939 of record BRZM01000078.1, on the reverse strand, counting down.
ATCAAACCAAATATTACAGAAATCCAAATAAGACTTTATATAACTCTGCTGGCCTTTTACACTTGTCTCTTTCTATGTGTCATTATTTCTCGTGGTGTTTTAAATTGCAAAGCGAATACCAAAGCTAAGCCCGGCCGGTGATGCTACAGGAGTAGGCTAGCGACTGTTCTCATGCCTTTTTCACACCTATAGGAAACATTACTGGTGAGGAGCGAGAGGATTAAATAAGCTCCCGGGCTTCTATGTTTACTCAAGGAGAACGCTTTAGCAGTGCAAAGGTAACAGAGAGACGCAGGTGCATCAACGACAGACAGGTGACACACCGCCTTTTATTATAAAGCTACTACAATAGGCCTGTAATTGTAACACAACTTTTTTCCTGTAGCCTGTAGAAGTGAGGTCCGATCTCCTCTCTATCCGTCTGTGTGTTAGTCTGGGCTGTAAGCTAAACTGCTGCACTCAAGGGACCATCCTACATAATATGTTCTATGCACATTTACACCAAAACTAATGCCGGCCACCAGTCGACATCTACAAATGTAAATAAAAGTGCGCAGCTGGGCTACATGTGTACACACCTAACGGCGAACGTTGTGAGCTCTCCACGCCAAATATTCCCCCAAAGCTGTCTACCAGAGAAACGGACGAAGATACAGAAGCTTCACAAGAGGACAGAGCTCGTTATTACAGTACTTCTGCTGTCAGATTATTTGCATCAAAACAAGAAGCCGGAGGAAGATCATGTTTGTTCCCTTGCCGGTGCCGTTCGTGTTTCAGAGAACTGCCCCTGACCTCAACGCCTGGCGTCTCAAGTCCCCTCTGGCTCTCCGCTCCAACTCCGGTAAGACATTTTTTTTTCAGCCTCTCTTGTCTCTCCCCCTGCTACACCTCCTCCATGTCGGTCAGCCATGCAGACCCGCCCCGCCTCGCTCGGTGCCGATGCACTGGCGAAGCGGGGGAGAGAGCTGTCGGCGCTCACACACACCCACTTACACACGCACACACGCACTCCTCCGGCTCCTTTTTGAAGGCTTAGAGTCCTTTACACTTGCGAGACCGGTTGTTAAAATAAAAGAAGCTTTCCCCGAGAGCGCCGGAGCGTCCAGACTGATTGAAAATTATCTGCGTAAAATGTCCCTTTTTTGGTTGTCCATTCTGTGGAGCGATGCGCCACCGTTCCACCCATGTGTTTCTTAGTTTCCACGCCGCCTATATGTGCTCCTTTTTCCGAGTGTTTTTCCTCTCTCGTCTCCGTTCCCATCCTTCCCCTCTCCTCCACTGCCTGCGCCTGAGCCCCAGCCTCCGTCTCTCCCCAACTAGACTCTCGGCAGGCAGGGAATATTCATGCCAACTTATCGATCCTGCGGAGATCGATTCCTGGGCCGGTGGAAGCAGGGAGAGAGGGAGATAGAAGGAGAGAGTAGGTGCACGGAGGAGTACGAAGGGACGAGAGGAGAGAGAGAAAACGCCGTTATTCTCTATTTTTTATTTCATACCGTTCTGTCATTGTGCTTTATTCGTGTAGATAATTTGTTTGTGGCTCGGCTTTGAACGTACCGAACATCTCTGATGTCTGCTTGCTCTGACTTGCATGTCGGCCAGGGGTGCAGGGGGGGGGGCAAGACTCGCATCTTTTTGTAAACACCACTGGAAATAGACTTCCAGCGACTACATGTCTCTGTCCCGTTGCCGCTTGGCTACTGCACGGTTGAAAGCGGAGGGATTGTGGAGTCAGGGAGGTGGTGGTGGTGGTGGAAGGGGGGGAGGGTGCTGGCCGGGACTGGGGCGCCGTCTGCGTTTCATCTGCGATGAAGCGGAATAAAAAGGACGCATGGTGGGAGCAGCCAGGCCGGCTTCAGTGTGTCACTGACTGTCGTTGCGAGAGAGCTCTAGCTCAGTCCGGCTTCGACTGTTTCTCAGACATGCAACAGCTGCTCAGCCCTTTCCCCCCCACGAAATCTTTGGAGAGGGAAGGATGCGCTGGGTCTAATGTGTTTTCTGTCCTGTGTGTGTACACTGAGGGACTGCAGAGAATAGAGAAGTGATGGAAAACAGCCTACTATATGAGATCAGTGGGCTTTTGTTTCCGACGTATTCCCATGCATACCGTAACTTGCGTATCAGTGCGTAATGGTGCGTAAATGTGGCTGGTGTGCACCTCAGCCTGTGGCTGGGCTCTTAAAGGGCCAGGCACCCACCCTACCCCCCCTTGGCGCACAGGTCCCCTCTCATTTCCAGATCAGTTCAAGCCCATTTGATTTCAGAAATGCCAGGCTTCACCCTTACTCCACATACTCAGTCAACAGTGCACAGCGTGTGACAGTGAAGGGATAGGTGATAGAGCGGGAGAGAAAAGAGAGCAGAAGGATGAGAGGGACCTGTTACCCACCATATCTCTAGAGATATACACACAGAAGGGGGGGATGCCAAGGAGCGGGGACCGGGGAGGAGGAGTTTTCGCGCTCCCGCACGTTGAAAAATGGCGAATGTCAGAATGAGATAAAAAAAATGTGGAAAGAGAGAGCGGGGAGAGAGAGAGAGAAGCGGGTGAAAGTAAGAGTGGATGACAGAGTGAAAAACGAGGAGGGAGAGGAAAACCTAGTTTGAGCTTGAGAGGTGAGAGTAAACCACGGATGAGCCATTATGTTGCAGTGTCCCAGGCCAGGGCCAGCATCTGAATAAGCAGGCAAACTGATGGGATGTGTACACAGGCTGCAGGATTCCTTAGATGGTGGGATAACAGAGATTCACAATGCAATGTTGATTTTATTCCATTTTGATAACACACAAGTACAAGGTGCCAAGAGTTTGTCGCTAAAACAGTGCAGGGTCAGTTCAACATCCAAGGACTGAAACAGAAATTTAGACAAGAAATGTGCACTGGATGTCTTCACTAACCTGTGACGTGCCCTTGAGCTCTAATCTGACTCTCCCAGCCTCCACTGGTAGTTCACACTGGACATTTTGATACCCCCCCCCCCCCACACACACACACACACACATGCTGCTTTTGAGGGGAGCTGTAGGGCTCTTGACTCGAGCTCTCAGTTAACTTGTCTCTTTGACCGGTGGCAGCTCTTTGACTCCTTTGAGTTTGAGCTCTGTGTGGGGTCAGAGGTCACAGCAGGAGTGTTTGACTCAGCCCCACCTGACCCTTCTCTGCCCCCTGTGTTTTCATTCTCTTTCATGTTACAACAGGCCTCAAGCACTCATGCACAACCCCTGTGGGGGCTCTCACACACACACACACACACACATGGTCATGAAACAGACAGACCATCATATAGCATAAAACAAGCATGTTAGACCGTTTTCCACCTGGATAGCGGACCGCTTTAACTGATCCAGGTTTTGTTCTATTTTTAATGGCATTGTGTCTGTGAAGGTATGGGTCAGGGCCACTGCTATGTGAACTATTTGTGTGCATGTGTGTGTGTGAGTACATGTAGTAAAGTGGTTTGTGAAGCCATCAGCATTAACTGGTGTATGAAAGTTTAATGGGGACATAGAGGAGAAACCGCAGGTTTCCCACACAGTGCAGGGTTTGATATGATATGATATGATGGATGACATCAAGGAGACTGGAGACTGCTTTTTTCTCTCTCTGTCTCTCTCTCTTCTTCTCCCTCTCACACACACTTACACAAACACCTAGATTCAGTTCAACTCAGTTATGCAGCCTCTGTCACACACCATTAACCACCATCTCCTACCATATACTGTCTAACACTCTCTTTCACATACACACTCCCTTATACTCACACACACACCTCTGATTTTAGACTCTCACAGGGGGGCTCTATTTCTGTCTCTGCATTTCAGACAGAGTAACATTTAACAATACAGTTATTGATATTTGTGTTCCTCATCACATTTCCTGATCTTGAAGGGCCAATCTTATGTTTTTATTCCACGCAGTGTATTCCAATAAAATGCTCAGCCGTAGTCCATTAATCACCACGTCTAGAGTACTGTGTCTGTGCTTTCCGGCTACTTTCAAGACATTTCTACGTGTGCGGGGCGCTGGCTCATGTCTTCGATAGCCACATGATGTGAGGCCATGCATGTGCTCACCCATTTGCTCTGTGTGTGAGAAAGAGAGAGAAGGAGTGCGTCTGTGTATGTGTGTGTGTGTGCACAAGCATGAGCACACGTGCAAACTAGTGTGTGTAGGTATAGATCGGTTTGTGGAGGGGAGCGTGCAAGTCGCAGTGTTAACATGATTGCAAATGACAAAATGTCAACCTGGGTTTGTTAGCAACATAATGGGGAATCAATAGACACGAGAAAGATGTCAATACTACATGCTTTATTGCATTAAGCTACCTCTCTCCTTCTCTGTAGCCCTCTCTCTCCTCTTCTTTTCCCTTTCCCTCCCACTCCCTCCTGCTCTCTGTCACAATACAATTCTCTCTCCCTCCTCTCCTCTCCCTGTGGTAGTAGAATTAGATTGCAGTATATGAGCCAGCCACAGGGTTCTGAATGCAGCAGGGCTGATGGCAGAATGCTTCAGGAGCTAATGGGCTATCGGTTCGTCTATTTACGTATATTAGACTCTCGTAGATGCCCCCCTCTCCCGACACACTTTGACGGGGCCTGAAGGATCCGCAAGCAGTGACGTCTTATGTTTAATGGATGCATTTATATAACGAGACTGACAAAATATCAGAACCAGATTGATTAAAATTCATCATAGGAGATCATCATGCAACAGAAAAGGCTTATTTATGACAATATATATCATAATTTGTGAGCTCGTAATGACAGCTGCTTTTATAATTATGTGTTTCAGGTGACAATATTCTCTTAAAATTGATATATAGCAGTTGGGAATTAAGCCTGTTATATGGTTTTGGATTAAAGCAAACAAATCCAGTCTCTAAGTGTGTAATGATAACGTGTTATTTGTTGCTGCAGGGTTTGAAAATTCCTTTTAATCCTATTAACTGTTTACCTTTTTATGGATTTGCACAGGTGTGCATATGCGCCAGTAGGTTGTGGTATTTATATATATATAAATTCTGTGTATGTGTGTGTGTGTGTGTGTGCGCACTGATGTGTGTGTTGGTTGAGGCTAATGTAGTATTAATGCTGATGAGATCCCACAGCTCATTAGCAGCCGTGAGTGGTATTGCGTTTCTCCCAGGGAACAGGACAGACCAGGACGTGCGCACACACACACACACACACACACACACACACACACACACACATTACATCCTCATCAGACATTAGGGTATTAATAACCATAACCACACACCTATATACACACTCACATACACGCCTTCTCACCAAACAATGACCTTTACGCAAACGCTTTTAAATATGCATACTCCCAACAAAGACACTTTGAAGCATACACAGCAGGAAGCAAGAAAATCACGTCACACATCTGCATCTACAGGCCATCCATTACTCTGTGAATGTGTTCTTTGCACTCTGTGTCATTGGATTGGCACAGGCACGTTCACAGACTCACACTTGGAGGAATAATTTTGTGTGGTTGGTCGCATGTGTCCAGTGAAATACAGCCCAGCATTAGTCCTAATCAGAGGCCGGGTGAGCAGGCCACTTAATCAGACCTATCACCTGGAGAACACACACGGAGAGGGAGAGATGGAGTGTGGGTGTGTGCTTGTGTGTGTGTATGTGTGTGTGTGTGCGGGCAGTTAATCAACATATCAGGGGGAATAAACACCTACAAACCACCTGACTCCATCCTGGCTATTGATTCATACCTCTTTCTGTGTCTCTTGTCACCTCTCCCTCTCTCCTTCAACATGATGATGATGTGTACATACAGAGAACTCAAGTATTCTTGACCTCTGCATGGGGGACATCCTGTTATACTCTGAGTGTTTTTATATATGTGAGTGTGTGGATGCTCGGTCAGTGGTGGCCTTGCTGTGATCAGGGTTCGCCACAGGCCACCAATCACCCGCATCAGACTAGGCAGTCAAAACAAGTCTTTGAACTCCCGCTGACCATATTGAACACTTGATTAGCTGATTTTAGTGCTTTTTTTCATCCAAGATGAAATCCTGATTTGTTCAAACATCGGCGCAAAGGCTCATGTTGGTAGGCGTCCTACATTCCCCTGGTCGGAGGGAGCCTTCATGAATTTCTTTGGAGCAAATCGTGCGAGGTCTGGATAGCCTATTTGCTGAGATGACTGTGGTCTCATAAACAGACCCAACAATGCATTTTCGCCAGCCGGTTGTCTTTTTTGTTGTTGATTGCCGCAGGCTGTCACCTCTGCCACCCCGCTCATGTGCTAGTACATTTAGATAATAAAAAAGACCAATAAAACCCAGAGGTTTGATTGGGTGTCTCCCCTTAGCCCAGCAAGAGCAGATGACTAAATCAGGGGTCCGTCTCTCCATTTCATTTAGCTGATAAGATTTATGGTAATGAAGGGGTCCTATTAACCTTTAGGGTTCCACCGCTGTCCTTCAGAGTGAGGGTGGATGAGAGTGCTTACTGATCGGGCTTTGAGGCAGAGGCAGCGTACATGTCTGCTATAAACAATGTCACATCATCGCACATGCACCCTCCGGAGTGCTCTCACACACACATACACACAAAATGAAGACTCTTCAAAAGCAGCTCAGCTCTTTGAGAGAGTTGAATGCATGTTTAATCTCCCTCCTCTCTTTCTCTTCTCCACATTTTCCCTTTTCTTTATCCCCTCTATCCTTCCTGCTCTCCATCCTTCTCTCGGCAGGAGCACTCTGTTCTGAAATTAATCTGTTGTACTCCACCACCTCTTCTCCCTCTCATTCCCTGGTGCAATCTCTCTCACTCTGCCTTTCCTTTATAAGCGCATAGTCCCACTCTTTTTCTCATTGCTCATGAAAGCAAGTGCCAGCATATTAAAAAAAAAAAATAGTTGACATGGAATTTTTTAAAGCTGATTTTATACTAAAAATATATATATTCAAACAGATTTTTCTTTCTGTCTAAATTAGCATTTTAAACAAAGCAATTAGTGGCTGATTCGCCTCCAATGTGTTGCTAATTGCTCCAGCTGGGCTCCCTTTTTACCTCCATTTATCCATACCAAACATATTCAGTTGCTGTCTGTAAATATTAAGGGGGGTGGGTGGGGGGCAGAGGGAGGCGTAACCCCCTCCTTTTTCTGTACAAGGACTGCACCCCTCTGTCCCTTTGTCTGCTTGTAAAGGGGACAAGGGAGGAGGCACATGAGCGGGGGGTGCCGCAGGAGTGACTAAGTGACCTCTCCCCTTCTTTTTTGACGCTCCCATGTCCTGTCCATTTTGTTGTGCACGTCCCTCTCCCTCCCTCCTCTTTCATCCTCTTTCGTTCCCCCTTTTTTCAGCCTAGTTAAGTTGCCATGGCTATTGGCCTCATCTGTCCTGCTCTCTCTCTCTCTCTCTCCTCCTCCCCCCTCTGTTTCCCTCTCTCTCTTCGCATCTTCGACAGCAGCAGCCTGGTTGCCAAAGTGTCTGTAGGACACATTAAGGCCCATAAAAGCCTAGTCTGCGGTCGCACTCTTAACCACCAGTCAGAGGTAGTGTACAAAAGTGACTTTAAATGAGTCTGTGATTACCCCGGAACATGGAGAGATACTGAAGTGGCCAAGAGAGTGTGAGACAAGGCCAGAGCGTTGGAAAGAGGGGAAAGAAAGAGTGGCCCTTGGATGTTTCTTGAGTCTCTTAGGGAAAATTGAACAGAAACGAATATTTGTTTCTCCCACAGCTCAGCGCTAAGAAGGCTACCTGAGTGGAATGAGCGACGAGAGCGACGACAACCCAAATTTCCTTCCGCCCACCCCCATCGTCGCAAACCTGCTCGCTCGTCCTCCTCGCCCTCACCCCTCTGCCTAATTGGCCACATGCTGCCTTGAGTGACTGTAAGTGTAATCATCAGTCAAATTATGAACGGGGGAGAAGGTGGAGGAGGAAAAGAGGAACAGCAGAAGGTGGTGGTGGTGGTTGAGGGGCGGGGTTGAGGGTGAGGGTGTGGGGGTTGTGTTTTGATCAGAGGTAGAGAGGGGGTGAGCGGGCAAACAGACAGAGCTACATGGAAACCTGCTGTCCACACACCTGCTGCTTCATAGATGGGCAACATTAGCACCATCAGACCCCAGTGTGCTATTAAACATCACAGACAAGATTTCCAACGGCCCTACAGTTAATGAGCAAAAGGTGTATTGATTGTTGTTAGAATGTAACTGAACTTGGACTTGGACCTGCATCATTTCCTCTGCTTTTCATTCTAAAATGAAGCAGCAAACCTCCTCTGCTGTAATTACAATTGCAACACAGTAGAACAATGAAATCACAGGGTGTGGTAGGAGCACGGTCTTTGATTCTCATTTGGACACACCAGGCCAGGTCCGTGTTATATTTGGATATACTTTGTTAGCGAGAGCAGATGTTAGCTATCCAGCCAGCTAACAAGGTTTACAGTAATTAGGAGTGCTGATGAAGCGCTTTCATTCTCCGGCTGTGGCGGCCCTCTCATTAGCGGCTAGCTATCTAACGCTGCAGCAGGCGCTCCAGTCACATCCTATTAGGCGGCTCAATGTACACTCTGAATTAGGAGCGGGAGATTAAGTGGAGATGAAAACTGTCTGCATGCACACACGCACACACACACACACACACACACACACACACACGCACGCATGCACACACAGACACACATAAAAAAGCAAAGTCCACACAGACTCGCTGATATAATGAGGTTAGCAGAAGAGAATTCCTCCGTTGGCACCGACTAAAATTTTTAAAGACACTGTTTGGAGCCAGTGTTGCACTGAACATCTCTCACATGTATGCCGTGTGCCAAGAATAGTAGTGAACTAAATTTTGTTCAGAAAAGCAGTTTAAATGTGAGAGTGCTTAACAGAGAAAAGGACAAATGCAACAAAGAAAAGGGGGACAGAATCACAAGAGTTTGTTCATGTCACGTCTGTATTCATGAATTTCCCAGTGTCTAATCCAGGTGGTGAGGTATCTCCTTGCGTCTCCTACGAATTAAAGAAAACAAAAAAAGACAACCTTGAAAATACTCCATCACCTTTTTCTCCTTCTTCTCCTCTACTCCTCACAATTCGTCAATACTCTCTACACGCTCCTCTCCTCTCTCTCTCCTCTCTCGTTCTCTCCCTCATCGTCTTTTGTGTGATGGAGTGATTATTGAGGACATGGCTCCTGTGTTTAACGCTGGTTGATGAAGTCTGCCTTTGTCTTGTCTGCGCTAACCTGTCGCAACCGGGACACCGCTTATAGCAAAATCAATACACAGAGTAGAAGGGAGAGAGAGAGAGAGAGGCTGGGCAACTGAGGTAGAGAGAAAGAAAGAAGGGGGCGGCTGGGTGGGTTGTTCGAAGGTAGATAAATGCAATGAGAGCAAGGATAAAGCAGGAAGTCAATGGGAAGAAAAGGGAAGATAGTGAGATGGAAGAAAATAACAGCAATAGCGTTAGATACTTGACTCTGTTGCTGCTGAGATGTAGTGATGGTGAATGGCTTCTGTCACTCATAGTGCCTGTGTGTGTGTTTATTGTGTGTGTAACTCAGGTCTTTTATATGTATGTGTTTGTCTTGCCCGTGCGTGGCCTTGACCAAAGGGCTGTTGTATCACTTGTGGTGTGGGTGCATGTGATTGCATGTGTGTACATGAGCAGAATGGACAGCCCCTATCTGTGTGTGATGATCGGCACTGTGTGTGTGTGTGTGTGTGTGGAGCGTCGTTTGCTTCCACTCCCCAGAGTCGAATCCTGCGTGTGTGTGTGTATGGAGAGGAGAGGGGACATGAGGGATGAGGAGCAGGACGGAGGAGAGGAGAAGGATAGAATGGGAGAAGGAGACATGTGGGGGGTGAGTTAGAGAAGAAGGGCAGTTGTGTGAGAGAGGCACAGTTGGAAATTGAGAAATGCAACCCCCACCACCACCACCACACTCACCACCACCACCAACTTACACTCACACATAGGGGGGGGGTTGCATTTCTCATTTCCCAGCTGTGCCTCTCTCACACAACTGCCCCTTCTTCTCCCCAACTCACCCCCCTACATGTCTCCTTCTCCCCATTCTATCCTTCTCTCCTCCTCCGTCCTGCTCCTCATCCCTCTGTTGCTCCCCTCTCCTCCTCACACACACACACACACATGATCCCCATCTCTTTATCCTCCCCTCAGGAAAGAAGGGGTGGAGGTGGAGGTGGTGTTGGTGTTTGAGAGGGGTGAGGGGAAGGGAGAGGCAGGGAGGGGGGGATAGGAAGAGATGGAGAAGGGGACAGATAGGGGCATTAAAATTCATGGCTTTTTTTTATTTTCCCTGCTGAAAATCAATAGTGTTTACTATGAATGAGTGGAACAGTGGACAACAGTGGTGCCGGGGGGACAGAGAGAGACAGAGAGGAGGAGGAGGAGGAGGAGGAGGAGGAGGAGGCGGAGGAAGAGAAGAGAAGAGAGAGGGAGAGGGAGAGAAGTAAAGAGGAGGAGGGGGGACTTTATTGCGATAGGCAGAAGCACCAGAGGCCAAGGTTAAAGACCAGCAGGGGCAGAGAGACAGAGAGAGACAGAAGCACCAAGTAAATTCAGTTGTCTTCTAAAACAGACATACTACCCTATAAATGCATATTTACTATTGGCTATCATAAGAATGTAATGTAATGTAAATCTTAATCTGCCCAGCTTTAATGCTCCCTGCAGTAATATCCACTGTTCAACTGTCTTTACTTTTCTGACTTTCCATTCCTCATTCCTCGCCTGCCTCCTACCTTTCAAAAACTGTGTATGTTTGTGTGTGTTTGTTAATTGGCAGCCCACAAACACCGACATGGCCTCTCACAAACAGCCGACCCATACTCACAAACACACACACACACACACACACACACACACAAGCCATCACACACAAACACACACAATCTCCAGACCAGTTCACACTGAGTTGTTCAGCAACCCTGACCCTGTTTCCTGCTGCTGAAAGCCTAGAAGTTCAGGATGGCTTACCAGTGTTTTGATTAAGCACTGCCTGTGTGTCTCACACCACTTGATCAAAGAAGAAAAACAGTATGTTGTTTTCTTAGTTTTTACTGTATGTGGCCCCTACATGTTTTATAGTAATCAAAGCTTTTAAAACAGTTATGTTGTTTTTCTGCCAGCAAAAAAATTCTGTCAGTAAATAGAAAATAGACCATTTAGGGTTACCAAACACTTCTAAATTACAGCATAGTTTTGTTTTTCCTTTTTTTTCTTTTTTTTTTCTCAGAAAAAAAGGTTCTTTTTCTTCTCCTTGCTGTGCTTCTTTCTTCTCTACATGTATGATATCAGACTCTCACCATGGAGTCTGTGTCTTCAGGTTGTTTTGTGTTCAGCAGTGGTGGACCGCATGAGCGTGTGTGTGCATATGTGCCAGCATGCAGGTGTGCATGGCAGTCTTGTGCATATGTGCCCATGTCAACGTGCATGCACTGGTGTGTTCCTGCATTGTTGTGCATGTGGATTTGTGTGTGTGTGAGTGAGCTGTGCAGGGGGTGATATATATTCAGGCAGCTCATGCATTATGGAGAGTGCAGGTGAGAGCGTCTAAATGTGAACTGCTGGTATGTGGAGGGTTCATGGCCAATCTCGCCAAAGCCTTTTGTATTAGCATAGCATCTCCATTTCAAATCAGCCTGTCAAAAGCCAGCAGCATGTTTTATTCAGCAACAGATATTGATCACATATTATGCATACATACCAAATCTATATTGCATACCAAATCTGATCCTTTGATATGTATATGATGCTGCTTTGCAAATATGCTGCATGCAGAATGTAGGTGTTTGTTATGTGCATAAACTCTGCAACACTTTGATGATGCAAATTTTTTTTTTTTTTTTTGCAGTTATTTGTTTTGGTGATGATATGCAGTAATTCTGATCAGGCGTTGAAGTTGGGAGTTGAGAATGACTTGTTTACTGGTCAAAGGAAAAGAGAGAGGCAGTCAAAGTGCATCCATTCAGCTGCTGCGCGCACGCGTGAGTGTGGACATTGCGCTGTCTGCAGGGATGAGGAGAGTTTGCCGAGGTCAGAGCGGTGCAGTGGTTCTTTTCCTGTGGGCGTGGGCGTGTGTGTTCGTTACTGTGGCACCTTCAAAAGACCAAAGTGGGTGTTGTGTGATAACTTCTATTTCTCAATCCACTTACTGAGCTTCTAGCTTCTTGGTTGAAATGACCTCCAAAAACCCATATACATTAACAGCTAACATTTCACTATACCAGGCTTCTCTTTGTCCATCAACATGTTTTTCCATCAATATTTCTCCATGTGTTAAACTGGAGACCCGAGGCCATCTCTGCCTCTCTATCATGTGCTGGTTTTTTACCATCACGCTGCATCGGCGCTGCACTAAATCTCCCTCCTCTAAATGACTGGAGTGGATGAGAGGTCACAGTATATGGGGGAGGAGGACAATGCAGGATTTGGCTGTGATGGAGCTTGCTTTTTCACCCTTTATGAGCAGAGGTGGCCCATTTGCTGAATGGGACACGAGCAAACTAAAACACTGGTTTGTTAGAGGATGAACATTTTTTCCCCGATCACGTGACTTTAGTTGAATTCAATGTTTCATTAGCTGCCTGTCTTCTACCTCTTTTTTTTTAAACCATCTTGTCCACCCCCCTCTCTCTTTCTCTCTCTCTCTTCCTCTCTTTCTCTTTCTCTCTCTCTCTGTACTCTGTTCCCTTAGCGACCGTTTCCAAGGTGCCCAGTCCCAAGGGCTGGAGGAGGGGTCCAGTGATGTCATGCATGCATAACTTTACACCTGTAATTCATGTCCTTCTCTCTCTCCTCTCTGTCTTTGTCACATTTTTTCTTTCTTTTCTCTGATTCAGTTTTTTTCTTTACTAGTCTTTTCTTCCACCTATTTCACTCCATCTGAAATGCTTCTGTACACACCCCTTCCCTCGTCTCTTTTTGTTCCTCTCTCTGTGGCTTTATTACACACCTGAAACTGCTTTTCTCCTCGCCAGAATAAAATTCACTTTTGATTTAGGAATCACTTTGGTTTGTTCCATATTTTTGATTTAAACTTGTGGTAATGTGGGTGTTTTATTTTCGACAGTATGGAATAGTGACGCTTATCTTTTCACTAGCTGTTAAGAGACAGACAGTTGAGCAGCCCTCTGTCCACAATGTACATGACTCTCTACATCTGCTCCATGTTTAAAAGGTCATTTGTCAAACCTGACATTTTCTGCCCTTACCAAAGGTTTCCTCAATATCCAGCCCTGGCTCCCCCATTCAGAGTTTATGTTTTTTCATCTATTTGTTTGGTTTTGTATAAACCTTTTCTGACAATACGTTCCTCTTCTGTGTCAAAATACATAAAGAGAGTAGGAGGCTGAATTCTATCATCTTGTAATGTTCAATAAACTAAGGAATGACAGATGTGGTCCCCTGTGTTGGTGTGTGTGTGTGTGTGTGTGGTGTGGGCCTGGGTTGCCTGGGTAATGGGGCCAAGGATTCCAAGAAACATAAGTTGCAACCAGAAGTGTAGTGTCACTAGGTTCTGATTAGGGATTAATGCGTGTGCATGTGTTGGTGTGTGTGTGCATGTGCCAGCAGGATGTTTTTACTCAGCACAGGTTGTCACTCTCCTGTTTCCCCCTGTGTGCCTTTTGTTCCACCCCCTATTCCACCATTTTGGTTTTTGTCCCACACAAAAAGAGGCCCCACAGCAAGGCCCCCTACCTGAACACTGCCTCCCTCCTCATATTTTTCAAAGCTCCTACAACACACTCTCTCCCCCCTCTCTCATCTCAAATCCTTCCTCTTTTCACCTCTCTCTTTCTCTTAAATTCTAATTCAAATTGACTTTATTGGCATGGATAGAGTTAAATAGTATTTTGGTTTAGGGTTTAAGGCGTTAGAAAATGATAATAAATTGATAGCACACAACGTACACCATACAACTATTTTAATACTACATTGTATATAATGAAAGAAAGAAAAAAATCACTACAAAGAACCCATTAAGAAAAGATAAAAGAATACATATGAGATATAACTTTTCCCTGGAATTTGACATTGAAGTTTTACTTTGAAAAAAAAGGTCGATATACAGGCTGCAGTGGGTAATGATGTCTCTATAAAAGCCCAGAGGACTAGGTGATTTTGGTGAAGAGAGTTGCTGTTGTAGGCCCCAAAAATACATTTTTAAATTCACAACTGGATACACACAAACACAATATTTTCATGAATTCAGGGAACCAACAGGAAGTCAGCCAAACTCAAACAAAAGTGTCTAATGTGCGTGTTCTTATGCGGCTATGTCTGAAGAAACTTTTGCCATAACTTAATTTGGAATAGACAGGGCACCAGCTTGAAACTAGGCACTCACTTCTCTTAATAAATCTGTGGTCTTTACCTTTCGTTGCTGACTTTGTCCATGTCCACCAGTCTAATGGTTGCGGTCACTCAGTGTGTGTTTAGTTAATGTCTTCTTCAGTCTCTCTCTCTGCTCTCACTCTCTCAGCTGTGTGTTGTGGTGATGGGAGGGCACTGGTGGGCTTGTTGAATGAACTCTGTGGTTGTGCTGACAAATCAATGATAAAGAGTAATGACATCAACAATGTAATGTATCTCCTTGTGCTTTCATTGACTCTCCCAGGTCCCCCCTCACCCCCCAAACTCCCCTCTTGCTGTTTACGCAACCTCGGGTCTTTGACTTTGCTTTGCACCATAAATGATGTTTCTATCTCTTTATGTTTGTCATTATATGTATCTTTTATCTCTGTCGTTTGTTTCTCTCTATTGGTCTGTCTATCCTCTAACTCTCTCTCTCTCTCTGTCTCCCTCCCTCACTCCCTCTCTCTCTCTCTATTGATCCAGTCATAGTTTTCTCAGTCTTCACAGTACTGGGCCGCTCTAATCAATACAGATAATTGTCTGCTCTCTCTCGATGCCAAACATAGTCTCCCCTTCTCCCCTCTCTCCCTTTTTATCAATGAACCCCCGGTCTTCCCTCACCCCTCCTCACCCGCCCCGCCCTACCCCCTCCAGACGGGGATTCCCCCTCCCCTAATGACGGGAGATAACCTGCTTTCTTTACCGATTTTCTCCCACCCCCCACCCCACACACACACACATCCCTGCCTCGCCCGCTACCTCCCTTTCCTCCCTCGTTCATCGATTACCGTGAGAGTCGGGGCCCGGCCCGCCCGCCCTACAGATGTAAACACACACAGCGCTCATGTTGTAGTTTAGTTGCTGTTCGACCGCACCTCGTGTGAGGGCCTTTTGGTTAATCAGTGGGATCCAGTGGGTTTTTGCCCCTGTTACGGCAGGTTTTCTGTGATGACTCCGCCGTATGACTGCCAGGAGGGTGGCGTCATATGGACACCATCTCACCTGCGGCCTGTTATGACCAAAATATAGTGTCTCATCACTCTCACTCATGACCTCAAGACAGACATCCATGATCAGTAGAAGGCCAAAATCAGTTTTCTACAATTAAAATTGTACAGATATCGCAAAGAGTTGTGGCCCTTAACAAAGCAGCTCAAGGAAAATGGAGTTGGGTTTATTTATGAGGGTCCTTAATGTGCTTTAAAATCTGTGCAGCATTCAACAACTTCTATCCTCAGACACTGAATTCAGGTAAAGAATAAAAGAGAGAAACCCCAGGAGGAGCAATGGAGAAGGAATCCCTCTTCCAGGATGCCAGACACGCAATACGTGTTGTATATTCAGAGTAAACAAAGGTTGCCGTATTAGAATTACAATATGGAGAAACAGGGTGACAATATTAAGTAAATAATGTACCTAGTGTATTAGGTAAATATAAAGTGTAATAAGTTAAAGAGTTTCAAGGAAAATGTAAAAGAGCTAAGACCAGAGTGAACAAGCGAATATCCACAGCAGAACCCAGCGCAGCATTCATATTCTGTCTCTACATATGAAATCCTGTGTGTTTAATAATGCATCCACCCATCCAGCCAACAAGGCAGGTTGTAGGCCTGCAGGTTATTGTACGTTATGTGTGTGTGCGCGTGCATGTGTGTGTGTGCACATGCATGCCACTGTGTGTGTGTATTCCTCTATGAATCAGACGTGTAGCATCCAGCACCAGTCTCTGATGTATACTCTATCGCTGAAGTCAATCTGGAGCTGCACGTAAACCACACAAGCGATATCAGTGACAATATATATACAGTATATGTGTCCAATGTTTACACAAATATCTCATATCCACTCACATCTGCTGCGACTGATAGCCAAGGCAATGCCGCGTTTCTGTTTGGTCTTTTCCACGAGAGGAGTAAGTGAGACGGATTTGGAAAAGGTAGAAACAGTTTCAATCACGATGTAGGTCAGAATGAAATGATTTGCTGTAATATGGGAAAACAGAAGATAGCAAGAGCAAATCATTTGTATTTGAATTGTAAGAGTGTATCGGAGTTTTATGAATATGTTTGTGCGTCGGTGAGTTATCTGTATGATTGCACGTGGATGTGTGTTTGTGTTTGTTTATGAGCGGCTCAGCATGCGTGCAAACGTGCACACATCTGAGACAAACAGCGAGAGTCTGGAGGCAAAGGCTCAGGTTTACACGTGTGTGATCAGACTAAGCAGGGCTTAAAAGGGCTAGCAGTGGGATGGAGAAGAGAAAAGAAGGGTGAAGGGAGGGGCGTATTGTCCTGGAGGAGGTTGGTGGGTGACAGCAGGGATCCTCCTCACCCCCCCTGGGAGTTGAACCTACAACCCCCTAACCTTCCTCTAGCCCTCTGGTCATGGACTTGAACCCTGTAACCCCCTGATGGACAATCTGTTCTTGTCCCCAGCCTCACTGCAGTGCTGTGCATGCCATTAACGGATAAATAGGTTGTGTGTGTGTGTGTGTGTGTGTGTGTGTGTGTGTGTGTGTGTGTGTGCACATGAGACACTTCCATGCATGAGTCAAGTATTTGGTCAGTTGGCTGTGGCTTTGACATCGGGCCTTGCCCCCTTTTTATTTCATTCTTGTCAAACAGAATAGGCAGAAAAAAAGAAGCCTGAAGCAGTGGCTGATTTCTTTTTATATTTTTATTTTGCACAACTTGAAATAGTTAAGATTTAGCTAGAGTGTGTTCCACATGGGATCCTCTCTGTCTCTCGTGGATTCCAGCTCTCCTTGTGTCCCTCTAACAAGGACAGAAGCAGGGAGGCTTATGCACGCTCGGACCCCAGCTCATTCTTCACCTGTCAACAAAATCATTCTCACCTCGGAAAAAAAATGGAGATACAGTAGGGAGGGGGACGGGGGGGACAGTTAGTGAGAGAGAGAAAAGAGATGGAAAGATGAGGAAGAAAACGAAGAGGATGGGAGCTTGATATATTCCTCTTGGCTTTTTCTTTTGCTCCTTTATTTCTCTATTTCTTCCCTTGTTTGTGTTTGTGGCCTCTGCTTATCAGATCCCAGCTCCATTCAGGGCTTCAGTCGGGGGAAGAAGCCAGACGCCTTCATTTCTCTTTCATTCAATCTCTCTCTCTCTCTTGCGCTTTCCCGTGCTCTCCCTCTCCTAACCTTTGAGAATAAGAGCATTGAATTTGAATTTCAGATCGAGCTAGCGAGCAAGAGGAGGGCTTGGAGGGAGGAGGTAGAGGAGGGGAGGGGTGAGTGGGGAGGGAGGGGGTTGGTGGTTGTTGGAGCCACAGTCGTTGAGAAAGGGCCTGCTCAGCGCGTCCTCCGGCCTCCCCCCTCAGAGGGGCCCCGATCGATACAAACTCGGAGCACTAAAGCTTTCCCCCTGTCATCTCTGCAGAATACAAAGCAGAATAGAGAGAGGGAGAGAGAAAAAGAGAGGGGAGAGAGAGAGAGAGAGAGAGAGAGAGGTGAAAAGCTGTTCCGCTAGCCAGACCAATTTCCTAACCCCCCCACCCCTCCTCCTCACTTGCTTCACCACCACCTCCCCATCACACCATCACCATCACCACCACCTCTATCACCCCTTTTCCTTACCTCCTTCTTTTTATCTATCACTCTTTCACCTCTTTCCCCAAATGCACAATATATCCCCCCAACTGTATCGCTGAACAGCTATCTCTCCATAATAAATACAGCATGAATAAAGTATACACTAGATTCTCCAACTATCTGAGAGTAGAAAGGAGGGGTGTTGGGGGGGGTTGAGGGAGTAAAAGTGGCAAAAATGGTGGTGTGAGGAGGAAAAGAAAGTAAAGCAGCCAGGGAGTAGGATGGATGGAAAACAGGAAGGAAAGATTGTTATAGCTGGGGATAAAGTGTGTTGAGTGTGTGCGTGGAGGGGTGGGGGTGGGGTGGGAGAATAGGGATAAGAGAACCCTGCACCCAGAGAAAGATGGATGTAGCGATACAGGTAGAGGGGAGACGGAGGAATATTGATGAGGAGGAGGAGGAGGTGGGGTGAAGGAGCTAGCGATAGGGAGTGAAAAGAGAGAAAGAAGGAGGTGAGCAGGTCAAACAGAAATCCCTTGAATTGAGAGCCAGTTACTGTAATTGTAATCTGGATTCGAAACATAGAGACACAGCAGCGACGGGCTCATGCAGGCAACCACACAGCACACACACACACATGCCCGCTCAAAAACAGACAAAAGACAGCATGTGCATGCGTCTGTACATCTCTACACGCTGTGTTGATTGTTCTGTGAAACTGCAGATGTACATGCATTACGTGTGTGTGTGTGTGTGTGTGTGTGTGTGTCTTCTCCACTGAATGGCAGTGCAGGAGTCAGCCTGCCAATCAACTATTGTACTCTTGTCAATTTAATAATATTTCTGAGCGCTGACCTCCACAGTGCTTCTGTGTGTGTGTGTGTGTGTGTGTGTGTGTGTGTGTGTGTGTGTGTGTGTGTGTGTGTGAGCATGAGCATGAGCATGTCTGTTTTTGTCTGTGAGTGTGTTCCTATATATTTCTCTGTCTCTGCCTCTTTCACCTCAGTCTAACCCCCACCCCTCCCTCCCTCTCCATTTCCCTCCCCCGGTCCCTGTCTCTCATTCTCTCCTTTATTAGAAGAAGATAGTTCGAATCCTTCATCTCTCCTCCTCTAATTCTCTACGTTATTGTCCCTCTGTTCGGCCCTCTGTCTCTCTGCACTCCTTCACTTGTGTCCTCTTTTCTTTTCTTGCCATGATCTATATTGCTTGCTTTTTCTTTTCTTTTTTTTCTTTCTTAAACCCATGCCCCGGCCTCCTTCCTGTCCTTTCCTGTTATGCTTTAGCTCTCTCTCTCATTCTTTTCTTTCACTCTATCACCTCACATCCCTATCTTTCCTGCTCTCTTTTCTCCCTCAGACCTCATCCCTCCATCATCGTATCTCAACTTCCTTGCTTTCGCCCTCTCTCCTCTCTATCTGTCTCTTTTCTTCTCTACCCTGCTGATGTCGTCTTTCCAGGCCGGGCTCTTCCTGTCTCATTTTCAACATTGTCCCTCTTTGCTTTTTCATCATCATAGGCTCATTTTGTCAACTCCATGTCCCCCTCTCATTCCTCAACCTCCTCTCCCTACCCTCCCTCCCTTTCATCCTTCCTTCCTTCCTCATCCCTCTCTCCCTCCCTCCACCCTGTCCATTCCCTGGGGAGGTCAGTAATAATGGTAGTGATGGAGTGAGAGAGGGAGGTGCGATTATTGTCTTGTCGGGAGTCAGAGGAATCGATCGGCCCAGAAATATGAGGCGCGAGAAAGAGCCGCTGTGTCAGATACAATAACCACCCACTCCCGGGGGCTTACACACATACATACACGCACACACACACACACACGCACACATTTAGACACACACACAACATACAAACACATACCCTTATTCGACATGAAGATACACATTTATTTGGTTCAGCGCAAGTGCAGACATTGACACGCACGCACACTCTTACCATCTTTCTTTTTCATTAACGCAATGCACACACATCCCTCTTCTTCTGTGGTGGAGGAGAGTGGTAAGGCAGCCCAATCATCTACATGCTTTGATCTGAGATAAAGCATAGAAGTAGATCTGTTCTGATCATTCTTCATGCACAGATAAAGGGCAAGGCGAGGAAAATCGCTCACACACCTTTCACTCACGTAGCTATAAACAGACATAAACACACACATACACGCGCACGCCGCACACACGCTCACACGCTCACACTGAGACCTTTCACTGCTGTTGCCTGGCAACGTGGCCGAGTGTCCAATCCGAGTGGAGAACAGTGGCCAGTGATGTCACAGCTACTGCTGACCAGCAGGTCTGAGAAGAGAGAGAAAGAGAGAGACGGAGGAGGAGAGGAGAAAGTTTGCACTGGAGAAAGAAAAGGGGGAAGGTCGCAAAAAAAAGAAAAGAAAAAAGACTCGGATGATGATGAGAGGGTTTGAAAGAAAAGAGGCACAGCAGGTGAAGAGCAGGCCAAGGTGAAACAGCGGAAGGCATGGGTAGAAAGAGCGCAGAAAGACGATGGTTGCCATAACTTCAGTGCTCCCACTTGTCTGTATATTGATATGGAGAATAGGAAGGCTAATTCAACACAACAGCCTGCTTTGTCAGTATAAGTGAACAGTTTGGTCTAAAGCATCCTTAGTGCTCTTTGAGCCTGCGTTGAAGGCCACCAGTCCCTCCCTGCAGACCCTTCACTCTCGCTCCAAGAGAAGAAGAGGAAGAAGAAGAGGGGGTGAGAGCAGCGAGGAAAAAGAGTTGAGCTTCAACCTTGGTAGCGCCGTGGGAGAGAGCGGTGACTGTCTAGACAAGCCCGGCTCCCTATGGGCCACAGAGATGATATAGAAGAGGAGGGGAATGGTGTGAGAGAGGGATGGAGGGGCAGGCGGAGGGGCCAGAGGAGAAGGGAGCGATTGAGAGGTGTTAGGACAGAGAGAGGAATAGGTGTTGTAAAGGTGTAGGCGGAATGTATGTGTGTATGTGTGTATGTGTGAGATGGCGTAGGTCCCATGGTAGCCAACAGTGTGAGTGTGTTTTAGCCCCTGCTGCTTCTCATACAAAACCTCAACCTCTGTAGTCTCCACACTGCTAGACCTACTGTTTATAATCCTGCAACTCCTCATGGGGCTACACCTGCACATACTCACACACACACACACACACACACCTATACACTAGACTGGATTTTAAATCTCTCACCTTGTAGAATAGACTCTTGCTGGTGGACTGTGTAGAGGCCTTGGTGGGTCCATCACTGAGCCGTGCTCTGTCCCCTCTATAAGAAGAGGAATATGATGGATTATATGAATTAGAGCCAGAGTGTGCTCCGGGCCCGAGGCTGCACTAGATATAGGAGGGCCGGGCTGTGGAGGGATACTGAGCAGGTTTGGAGACCTCCGAATTGTCCCTGCAATGACCCATTATACACACTTTCTCCATCTCTCCGTCTTCCTCTCGCCATCCTCACCCCCAGCTAACATCCTCTCTCCAGTCTTTTTATTCTTGTCTCTCTATCACTCACCTTCATCCCTATCACTCTCTCCTTTCTCCCTTCCCTTTTTTTTCTTCGCTATTCCTTGTTCTCTCTCTCTCTTAGTAACCCACCCAATCCTCCCTCCCTCTCTGACAGTGGAGTGATTGATGGCGCTCTAGAGGCCTCAGCCTCCCCCCATCCTCCTCCCTGGGGTCCCACTATCAGATTGTGTATGTGTGTGTGTGTGTATATATATATATATATATATATATATATATGTGTGTGTGTGTGTGTGTGTGTGTGTGTGCGTGTGTTTATTATCTTACGAATGTAACTTCTAGCAGTGGCCAAAACACACTCTGCATTAGCATAGCTGATATTCCCTAATAAAAATGCAAAAAATAATAGTCAATAAATAATTATTTATAATTTGTTTTCAAGTTAATGATATCAGAGTTTGTAATGTAGTACGTATTAATATGTCAACTTCAGCTGAAACCATTTGCCGTTGGCCCAGTATCATCTAAGTGGCAAGGCTGGAGTGTTGCTAGGTCTGGTCTCCATGGTAACCAAGGCTCAGCCCTCCTTGGGGCAGGAAGGCCCCCCATGGCCATGAACTGTACAACACACACACACATATCCAGAGCACACTTAGATTCACCAGCCAACTATTGGAGCTTCCCAAACAAATGCACATGTAGCAACACACACACTCATACAAAGACACACACTTTGGTAGTTACGTGGGTTTGAATAAAGGTCATGGCCAAAGCCAGGCTGCCCAGACGACCTCTGACCCAGAGAAACACCCCCTCTCCAACGTGCAGTCTGTCACTGTCCTTGGACAGGCCCGGCCCGGTCGGTTCACTCCTACACACATCCACGAACGCTCTCTCACTTGCCACTGAGTACTTAACAGGTAGACAAACAAATCAGTCTGTTCACACCCCGATGAAGGCCAAAACATCATTGCATAAATAATGTGGAAATATAGACTGACAAAACTGAAGATTTGTCTCAGGCCTCAAGTCTGTTTGGTGTCCAGCCTGCAGCTTAAGGAGCTGCAGTATTAGTTATTTGTTTGATTGGCACCATGAAGAAAGAACTGGGGAAGTAAATTCAGCTACAGCTGTAATAATTATTTTCCTTAATGATTCATCTGTCCATTATTTTCTCAGTTAATAGTTTGTCTTTACAATGTCCAGAAATAGTGCAAAATGCCCGTCAGAATTTCCAGAGTCTACAGTGGCATCCTCAAATTCTTTAGTTTGAAAACCAGAGACATTTAGTTTACAATAATATACGACCAAGAGACGCAGTAAATCCTGACATCTGGTCTTTTTGCTTGAAAAATGACTGAAACAATTAATTGATTATTGAAACAGTTGCTGATTAATTTTCTTTTGATTGACTTTGACTAACCAATAAAGCAACTAATTGTTTCAGCTCTAAATCCAGCTGTTTAGTAAAAAAAATAAATCTTATACATTATACATGTGAGTTTGTGAGAAAGCTCTAAGCTGAAAGTTTCTATCCTGATATTGTCCTTATGGTAAATATATATTAGCATGAGTCAGTACATCAGTATTTGTGTGTGTTTGAGGACAGATTAAAAAAAAAAAAGATGTCTCTGTATAATAGAGAGGACCTCCAGTGCAGTGCCGTATGTACTTCTTCGTGAGCGTCTATCCAGCAGTACATTGGGCTGTTGTAAATCACCACATAAAGTATTTATAAGGTTAAACTTGGGAACTCTGCTGCCGTTAGCTTTTGAATTAGTGAACTCGGACCAAGGGAGAAGGAAAGGGGGAGGGAGGGGTGTTCAGCCTCCTGTCCTCTTCTCTTCCAGGGACAGAGCCAGAGATTAGAGAATCAAGAGTGCCACCTTGTGGTCATCTCGACGTACTGTCGCAGCAGCACATCGACACGTTAAGATTTGAAAATACAGGCAGCATTTCTGCTGAAACATGCTGTTCTGCTTCCTCGATGTCATTTGCCCAACTTTCAATTTTCACTTATTTAGCAGCTTCTTAGTCTGTTAATCCTGGTGGGTGGTGCTGATAGTGGGTCATATCAGTTTATCTGCAATGTTCCACTTTCGTGCCACATCTATCCGTCACATGTAGAGATTCATGTGGGTTTCTGCGGCGTTATCACTGTGTGCAGCCCACAGTGTGGGATGGTCAGTGGTACAGTTAGTGTTGTGACAGAGTTTTTCCTTCCGCTTGGGGTAGACCAGAGCTGTGGCTGGTAGACGTAGCTGAGGATGTCACATCTTCTCCTGTTGGCGCCGTCCTCCCTCAACAGACCACCACAAGCCCACTCATGTACTCTCTAGTAGCTACCCCACATACACAGATATGACCGAGGAGAGATGGCCGTGACTCATGGCAGACAAAAACAAGGCTACAAGCACCTGTTAAAATAGCTTAGCACTGAGGAAAAACTCTGATCAGTTGTGCTTTGGAGAGGTTTTGAAGGCACACTGGGTCATATATCACACAAGTGTATCACACGCTCTTCGGTCAGAATGTCAAGCCTGCTGTTTTTCTCTTGCGTGAGTGAGTGAGTGAGCGTGTGTGTGTGAGTGGCTGTTTCCAGCCGCGCCATCACTTTCCATCGGTACCCATCATCCCCCTCTTTTTTCACCTCGTGTATCTCTTCGATCTCCTCGCTCACTCACTCTCTCCCACTCTCTTAACCTCATGCGTGTCCCCCTTTCTTTCTTGCTCTCTTTTTTTCTTTTGTGTTTTATTTCTCTCTCCTGTGTGCCGAGTTCCTACTCTTTTGAGGCTTACTTCCTGTTGTGTTGCAGGATGTGGCGGGGGGTGAGGAGGGGGGAGGAGGTGGGGCTAGTGGACTGTCATGTATGTGAGAGAGAGAGAGAGGGAGGGAGAGAGTGATTCTCTCAACCATATGATTTAATACACTCCTCCTTTTTGGTTAGACAGTCAGAGAGAGGGAGAGTGAGTATTTTTTCTTTGCGCGCACACACACTCTCACACACAGACACAGATATGACCAAGACAGCAGCAATAGCATCAAAGGACTTCTCCAGTATGTGGTTGCCAGGTGAGTGACTGTCTGTGCAGCCCTCTCTCTCTGCTGGCCTTCATTTACCAAGACCAATTAAGCTTTGCGTGAGGCAGAGGAACCATGAGTGTGTGTGAGTGTGAGTGTGTGTGAGTGTGTGAGAGAGGAAGAGAACTGTGTCTACGCTGTTGATTAATGCCACTGGGTCTAACAAGCTCAGCTAATTAGAGAACATCAAAGAGTGAGAGGTGTCGCGAAGAGAAAGATGGGGATGGATGGAGGGATGATGGATGGATGGGTGGACGTCTGTTGCAGGCAGAGGGAAAGGTCAGACACCTCGCCAGCCCATCGCATGCCTCTGTGTGTGTGTGTGTGTGTGTGTGTGTGTGTGTGTGTGTGTGTGTGTGTGTGTGTGTTTATACTGAATACTGAATGCTAAAAAAAACTTGAGGGAATACAGTGAAAGAAAAAGTTTTTTGAAATGTCTTTTTGAAACAAACCGGTAAAGAGAAATCAGTGTTCCAGCTGGTGTGTCTCACCAGTGTTTTTCTATGCTGTGATTATTTTTCTGAGATCACAAACACCCCTTCTTTTTATTGCCAAGCACTGCCGCACTGACATATTAGTGTTCAGTTTATAGATATTAAGCTGATAAGGTTTCTTCTGGTGCAACTTTGAAACTGGTGTCAACTTTCTGTTTGTGTCTCTCTCTCTCTCTCTCTCTCTCTCTCTCTCTCTGTGTGTGTGTGTGTGTGTGTGTGTGAGGTGTGGGTGTTGTACTGTTTATTGCTTTCCCCATTTTTTAAATTTCAATTTCTGTCAGTGAATTTAAAACATATTTTAAAGCAATCAGACACTTGCCTCTCTTTTTTTGAAAAAGACAGATGATTAAAAGGGGAAATGCCTAAAAATAATTGTCATTCTCACAATTTAAAAAATGAAATGAAAACACAGCAGAAGCCCCACGGCCTTGTTTTGATGGTCAGCTCAGCTCAGGCTGTGAGAAGTGGCAGACACAGTCTCAGGTAACGGGCGACAAGTCTCAGAGAAAAGCTTAGCACTGTTAGCTGACTCACCAATTACCAGAATTCAAATTTTAAATGTCAATTAGCTCACATCTCTCAGCATTTGGTGCCTAATATGATGTCTAAAAAATTACAAGTCTCTGTTACAGTATATGTTGTTTATCAACGAGTGATTCATGGCTCAAAAATCAGCGAGTCACTTCTTAACTTGATGTGGTCACCGCTGTGACCTTCTGTGAGTTACTCTGACCAGGGTGACACATCTGATCATAAACTGCAGCGAAGGAGAACACACCACATTGCATAACGATGCAGTTAAAAGTGTAATAGTATAGACTGTTAATGCAAAAAGAGGAAAACTAAAAATATGAATTTTGCTTTGTAGAAACATGTATTTTTACATGCTGCTGTCTGGGCCATCTTAAAGTTAATTAAACAGTTCAGCTGTTTCATTAATTCATGCCAGAATTAAAAGAGACTAAATGAACAATATAAAGAGTTGGCTATGTCTACAGAGTGGCATTTCCATAATTTTAATTAATGGTATGATCAAAATGGTCTCGTATCCTAACAATTGTATTCATCTGCTCAAAGTGCATCAAGTGTAATAAGTGAAAACGGATTTTGCTACACTGAAAAATTAACATAATTCTGCACATAGTTGAAACTGTTAGAGAGGTTCTCACTGGCAGAGACTTATATTTGAGGGATTAGTATATGAGCACATAATTCAATCATGTGTCGTCTTCTTTTAAATTGCTTTGTGGTCAGCGACATTTGCTTTTATTCATAATGTGTTTTATGAGAATATTTATGAATATTTAGCATTTTAAGTCATGAGTCATTTTTGTGTGTGGTAGGTAAAACTGAGAGCCAAAAATTTATATTCAATAAAACAACATCAGTTGCACAGACTGTAATGAAATGTCACAGCCTTGATGGTCAGCCTGCCACTGCTGTGACATCTCAGATTTTCCTTTAGCTTCTCACTTTATTGTTAGATTTTCCCTTTCAGTTCTCAGAATTGTTCTGAAATCCTGCCTTCATCTTCTTATTTTTTGATTTGCTTCATTTGTTCAGTTTTTTATTTTATTCTCAAATTCTGACTTCAGCTTATTACTCTGTCCTCATGGAGACGTGCAGGAGGTGTTCACTTCAGTCGACTCTTTGATGCCTCAGTTTTTAAATGGAAAATATCTCTTTGCAATCAAAAATCGGCACACCTCAGCGCTGCTTGGTTTTTGAAATCCTGTAGTTAGTCGGTTGCGATGACTCCAGTTCCCAGACACCCCCCTTGGCGCTAGGGTTGTGTCCTGAATCAGGAAGTGGGGTGAGGGGTGGTGGTGGTGGTGGTGGTGCTGGGGGGGGGGGGTGGAGGAGGGGGGGTGAGGGTTGGTTGCATTGGAGTTTCATCTCAGCCGAAATACCCAGAGGAGAATAACAGAAACAGTCCAGACTGAGCACAGACACTGTTGTTCCTTGTTCCTTTCTATTGCATCATTTATTCATGACACAGGATTATACAGCATTAAATTTGCTCTGTTTAAGATACAGTGAGAGTGGTGTAGCTCACTATTCTCAGTGGGTGAAAGATAAACCCTGAGCTTTGCTGTAAGATTAGCATACGCTGTAACAGCTTAATGATGGATGAAAGAGACGTAGTAATTAAACTTTGTTTCTTGTTTAAAAAAAAGTTTCCTAACACTATAGTAAATGTAGTCTGTACAACATGTAAAAAGATAAAAACAAGGAGCTACTGTTGAAGATAGAGCCTCTTATTCTCTTGCTTTACATTTAGAAAATGTAACTCTGCTCTGTGTCAAGTAAAATTAGCTGTGTGTTTGTGTGTGTGCAGCAATGTGTTGTAAAAGAGAGGGAGGTTTTAAAAAGAGAGTGAGAGAAAGAGAGAGAGAGAGAGAGAGCAAGCTAATATTAATAGCCTCACTGACAGTAAGTGTTGGGTTTAGCACTCCGCGTTCAACCCGGTACAAGGGGAAGTCGGGAGGGGAAGTGAGAAAAAGACGCAGCATCTTGATATACTGTCCCACCACTGTATTACTGACCACATTATCCACCATGCTACTGTCTGTAGGCCATTTTGAATCATGAATCAAATCACACCTTCTCTCGTGAACTGCCAGTACAGTGCAAGCAAACTTTACATTACAGCTTGTTTTATGAGCTGGACAATCATTTTATATGGAGGACTTGGCTTTAGTGTTGTACTGTGCGTGTACAGAGCACAGGATAGTCCAGAGTAAAAACAACGGACATTTCCAGTATATTAGTAAATGTGTGGTGCGTTATGAGGTGTCAGTTTTTACTAAAGTTTTAAATGTATGCATGTGCAGACTCAGTGGTTTCTCACCAGAAATTGAGCAACATGGGACAATTTTTAGGTTTCACTAACAGACGTTTCATATGGTACTAAAAAAAAACAAAAAAAACAGGAGCTGTAAGTAATGTTGGAATAACCACAAATTGAAGCTAATAATAGATGTGACCAGATGTTTGCATCCACATGTTGGGTGACCGAATTAGCTTTTTGCAGAAGTCCATTTATTTGAGGGAAATCCTGCGGTCAGTGTGTGTGTGTGTTCCTCCGGCTCAGGGTGTTATAACCCCGGGCTGGGGCACACACACACACACACACACACAGAGTGGAGCTTTTCGAGCTGATCGCCACTTCCCCCTAAAGACACAGTATGTACCAAAGTGAACTGTTCTCACATCTGTTTCGCTGAAAGAAACGTGTCTCTGCCTCTGAATGTGCCTCTCATCAGGGAGTGGCTCACTTAATCTATACACTCCTGTTTTTATAGAGGCAGCACTGGACTGATGGTTTGGTTTATTTAAAACTGGCATCAGGTCAGTGGCGGTCAGTGGACCAGGTTTGTCATCTTCTCCATGTATCACTGCTGCCCCCCAATGGTGAAAACCATGTTTGACCATTTGCAGAGAGTCAGGCGAGAGTATTTTATTTTCTGTATTTAGTTTGTCACATTGATAAAAGCGCAGCAATAAAGTGATGGGAAACATTAGCATCTGACAGCGCTCTCTCATCTGCAACATGAGAAACAACAGGATGAAGAGAGGACAAGCAAAGAGGAGAGGAGGGGGTGAAAGGGGAGAGAGAGGAAAAGGAGGAGGGAGACTGAGAGTTTATTATGCAGGTGGCAGATATAATTAGTTGGTCGTTGGGGAGATTTGCATGTTTTCACAAAAGGGAAGTAGCTGTGTGAGTGTGTGCGTGTGTGTTTGTCAGGGAGAGAGAGAACAAGAGAGAAAAAAAAAGTTTCAAATGGACACAACAAAAAGTTGTCTTACAGTTTGTGGTTTCAGACAAATAAAAAGGCTTATATAGTGAGATAATACTGGTGCGTGCTTAACAAAAACAAAACTACTACACACACACAAATATATAGACATACACAACCCACACACACATACACACAGTCTCGCAAAACTCTTCTCAAATCACTCTTATTCCCATCGTTCCTACACTCTCCTCTGCCAAAACAATAAACCTTTATTGTTAAACAGAGTTAAAGACTTAAATTTCTTGCTTGCCTCCATTCACTGCCGTTGCCATAGGGACTGTCCCAAAACAGTATCAACCAGGAAGTGATGTGGTCTTTGTAGTGAATGACACACAGCATGAGCCACAATATGAGACATTTTTAGTATAGAGCTCCCACGTAAACACCTTGAGATAAATTTAGAACGAGCAAACACCTTGGGTCAACCTACTCTATGTCAAACCGCTAATTGGAAAGAGTGAATGACTGTGGGCTGCATTCAAACTCTGAATGATTCAGCCACATTGTTTGGTGTACAGTGTGTAGGCTGGCTCTGTGACCTGAAAACACTTAACCTATCTAAGATCAACACCCTGGGCATCCTCTTTCCTCTCCCGTCATTCAGATTCTGATCACCTGCTTGGGTAAATGTCAAATATTCTGTTTAGGTCTGCTCTTTTCTTTGTCTGACACAGATTTAAGAATCTATCTGACTGTTGTTTATCTGTGCGTCTTCCTGTTACAGATATCAGGATGTCAAAGCCAGTAGAGGTCGAGAAAGTAGGGGCTGACTCACCATTGGAGGGCACAGGTAAGGTGCAAATAAACATATCCACATGCGGGGTACATACGTAATATAAAAATGTCCTTGCCTGATGCTGTATGTGTCATAGTGTGTGCATTTGTGCTCTGACATGTGATCAATTTCTAATTTTTTCCTTTCCCTCCCACGCAGATTCTGAGCGGAATGGACCTGAATCAAATCACCAGGTACATCTGAGTCCTGTGATTATTATGCTGATCTCCCACCTCTTTCACCTACATAACAATCTGATAACAATCAGATGTCAATTATTTTGGAAGTAATGCTGCAGTCTGAAAGATTTCAGAAATTCGTGAGAAAATGAAAATCTCAATTTTCCAGAGACCAAGGGAACGTCATCACATAGCTTGTTTTGTCCAATAAGCAGTCAAAAACTCAAAGATAATTCAGTTAGCAGTGATATCAAACAGAGAAAAGCAGTAAATCCTCACATTTGAACTGCTGGAAACAGTGAATTTTTAAATTTCTTTATTTTTTATTTTTTTTAAATCTGTAAAACGACTGATCCAAACTATCAAAATTATTTAAAGTATCTTTTTTGTTGATAAATCATCTATTTTTATTAGCAAATAAAAGATAATGCCTTTAAAGTCATGTTTGGCAGTAATTTCTGATGTGAAGTCATGTCTGTTTCTTCTCCCCCAGGCTCAGTCAATGAAAGTTAATCCCTTTCCCCTGTCACCAACGCTTAGCAGCAGCAAGGTGAGTGTGTGTGTGTGTGCGCTCTATCCATTATACTGAACTGCCTGTGTGTGTGTGTGTATGTGTGTGTGTGTGTGTGTGTGTGTGTGTATGTGTGTGTGTGTGTGTGTGTGTGTGTGTGTGTGCGTGCGTGCGTGCGTGTGTGGTTGGGCCTATGTTTGTGCATCTTTTGTGTCTTAACGTCACACAGTAGGTTTATTGACAGTATAGCTGCCTAGGCTTTGTGCCCATTTCTATGCACTGAATTGCTCTTTTGTCACGTTCGACGTTGAGGTTCATAACGTGTCAACTCTCCACCCACTCTCAAATGTAAACACGTTCACTAAGAGCAGAGAGTATGATGGCACTCTCCCCTTCACAAATAAATCTATAATGCTACAGCTCACCAAAAGGTGAAATCCTCCTCATTTGCATACCACAGGAGATAGGCAAATCAGTAAGCTGGAGGAGTCCCCTCTCTGCCACCCCCTCACCCACTGCCAGTTCAAACATGCCTGATCCTGGGAATAAAGATCATCCCTTTGTGCAAGGGAAGGAGAGGCTAGAGGGCTCTCATCCTGAGACATGTATCTGATCAGCTTATGAGAATTACTTGAAATTACACATATAATTTAAATAGCTAACACTGCCTATCATGACCTTAAACAGCCAGGTAAGCCAATGTAGTTGTATGTCTCTAACTGGCCTTTTTAACCTCTTCTAAGTTCTGGGAAGGATGGGTTTCAGTTTTATGTTTCTGATATTTGTCTTTTTAATGTAGTCATGTCAAGTTTGATTTAGGATTTATGTTTTGGATACATGTATGTTTTTTGTTTTTTTTTAAACTAACAATCTTCTACATTTTCCCCTCTCTTTCCTGTCTTCCTCACAGAATAAGATGGAGGAGTGTGGTGAGATGTCCCCAGCCCTTCCTCCCTCTCACGGCCCGACCCCCTCACAGACGGCCCTGCAACATACACAGCTCATGCTGACCGGCTCCCAACTAGCAGGGGTAAGACAGATTTATGATGTATGCACACAGACACACACACTTTGCTTTGCTTTTACCTTGCTTGCTTCTCTTTGTGCTTCTTTCTGAACACTTTGTCTCCTTCTTTGTTTTCCTCCTGTCCATTCTCTTTTTTCCTATGTTACCTCTCCTCTCCTCTCTTTTCCTCTTCCTCTTCCTCTTTCTCCTCGCCAGTTGACAGCTCTGTTGCCAGCACAGCAGCAGTTGTTGCTGCAGCAGGCTCAGGCGCAGCTTCTGGCTGCGGCCGTGCAGCAGTCCAATGCAGCCCACGCCGCTCACGCTGCCCACGCAGCTGCTCAAGCCAATCAGCAAGCTCAGGCAGCCGCAGCAGCAAATCAGCAAGCCCAGCAGCAGCAGCAGCAGCAGCAGCAGCAGCAGGTGGGACAAACGGGTCAGCAGGCTCAGTCGCAGTCCCAGGGACAGAGCACACAGGAACAGACAGGCCAAAGTGTCCCTGTCCCACCTCCTCCACCCCAGCTCACCCTGTCCCAGCCAATCCAGCTCACCGCCCAGGTACTGACTGCCAATCAAAGCCACTTCCTGATGAGCGGGTTGATTTAGGAAACAGTATCAAGCCACGGAACAATTCATCTTGCATATGTGTCATACATGTCATGATTCACAGTTTCCACCTTGCATGAAGAAACACATTTTCCCCTTCTTCTTCTTCTTCTTTGACGTTGTTCAATAACATAGTTTCCTCTTACTACTATATTTTCTGCTCCTCTCCTCAGGTGGAGGTAGATAACATACTCACATTTCACATTTTTTGTGACTCAGCCCTTTATCTGTCTTTGTGAGTTCAGAGAGAGTTATGAACATATTACATTCTCTCTTGACTGCACAGGACATCCAGCAGTTGCTGCAGCTTCAACAGTTGGTGTTGGTGCCCGGCCACCCGCTCCCATCTCCTGCCCAGTTCCTCCTCCCACAGGCGCAGCAGGCCCAGCAAGGTGGGGACGCCTCATACATGAGTAATTTTTTTTATGTTTTTGGCAGAAGTCAGTCATAGAGATTAACATAAATGTCGTAATTGTATTTATAATGTGCTTTTTTTTCTCCTTTCCTTTTTTTTTTGCTCAGGACTCCTATCGACACCAAATCTTATTCCGCTACCTCAGCAAAACCAAGGGAGCCTGCTGTCTGCTCCAACCAGAATGGGACTTCAAGCACAGGTATTAGGAAACTTTCAAGCTGTAGTCAGTGGAAAAGGACAACCCCGTCCCCGCACTAGTGATAAGAAAACACCTCCTTCTCTCCTGCCCCTTTTCTCTCTCCCTCCCTCTCTCACTCTCATTCTCACTTTCATTCCTCTAACATCGTTACCTGCTGCAGAGAGACAAGAGTGTGGAGGTGAGCGGTGGCGGAGGCGTGACCACGATGTCCTCAGTGACCTCTCACCCCGAGGAGCCCAGTGACCTGGAGGAGCTGGAGCAATTCGCCCGCACTTTCAAACAGAGACGCATCAAACTGGGCTTCACGCAGGTAGGGAGAGACACTCGCAGGTTGCAGTATCGGTGGTTTCCTAGTCACTGATGGGTTTTGACTTGTCTTGTCTAAATCATTCATTCTCTTGTCACTCTACCAGGGAGATGTAGGCTTGGCCATGGGGAAGCTGTACGGCAATGACTTCAGCCAGACGACCATCTCCCGCTTTGAGGCCCTCAATTTGAGCTTTAAGAACATGTGCAAGCTGAAGCCACTGCTGGAGAAGTGGCTCAATGATGCAGGTGAGCTCTCATCAGAGCACTCAGCTCTCATCACACAGCACTCTAGATTTAGACTAGTATTGTATGCGTTTAAAGTCCCTAAATAAGGAGTATGAAAATTATAATTAGTCTGTCATTGTTTTCCTCCTTCAGAGACCATGTCCATAGACAGTACCCTGCCTAGCCCCAGCTCCTTGTCCTCTCCCTCTCTGGGCTTCGACGGGGTCCCTGGTCGCCGCAGAAAGAAGAGAACCAGCATCGAGACGAATGTACGCGTGGCCCTGGAGCGCTCATTCATGACGGTAAAATAATTAACCTTATAATTTGATTTTAAAAATTAAGAAATTGTATTTTTTTTTTTTTTTTTTTTTTGAAAGGGTTATCCGTCCTTTCTTCGGTTGACTGAATTTTGCCCGGCCCCAAGAACAAAACACATTTGCGACTTCATTTAATAACTGACCCTGAACCTGTTCGATAGAGTTTTCATGGAGTCACTATATGTAACTAAAACCCAGTGTGTGTGTATTCTTGTCAGCACTGTACATGACTGAGTAACTGACATAACCTAAGTTCCCGTCTCCCTCTCTTCCTGCAGAACCAGAAGCCTACCTCAGAGGAGATCCTGTTGATCGCCGAGCAGCTCAACATGGAGAAGGAGGTGATCCGGGTCTGGTTCTGCAACCGCCGGCAGAAAGAGAAGCGCATCAATCCCACCAGTGCCACCCCTCCCCTGCCCAACCAGCCCCCCACTGCCCCACCAACGCACAAACCGCCCTGCTACAGCCCTCACATGGTGAATATCCAACCTTATGATACAGTTACACACCCCACATCGCCTCTTCTGTGTGTGTGTTTTAATGAATAACTGGGAATAAAAACGAGCGTGGTTTTCAGCCATGTGTAGTTCACAGAAACCTGAATCTGTCTCTCTGTCTCTCTGCCAGATGTCCAGCCAGCTGTCGCAGGCCGTGACCAGTCTCAGCAGCACAACAGTGTCTACCATGTCCTCCGTCTGCCCCCTGACTTCCAGCCTCACCTCCACCCACCCCTCCCTCAGCTCAACCCACCCCTCTCTCAGCTCCGCACCCTCCCCGGTGACCCCTCCTCCTCCTCCTCCCCGCAGCACGGCCAGCCCAGCCACTCCCAGCCACAGCACACTCAATCTTAACACAGGGTAAGACATTCTCGACACGACACCTGGGAATCCTCAGTCAGTTACTTCACAGCTGTTACGGTGAGGGCGAATTTAGGCTTTTAAAGCGCTGGTTCACCCAGATTATTAAACCACCTTTGGATATATCTAGTCATTCTGATATCTGGGGGTTTATGTGGCCTGGGTTTAAGATATATGTCTCTGAATGGGCCGATAAGCTTCAGCAGAATTGCTCGTCAGATGGCCAGACAGCTTCTGAAACCCCCTCCATATGCACTTTTCTGACGTCAGAAATGGTGTGGCTGAATTTCTGTAACTTTCCGAAAACAACAGTATGACACTCACGCCCACTTCGTGCAGCTAATGGCCAGGTGTGTGGAGGTGAGAAAATTGTCGGGTTTTGAATTTTCCTTCAAGCCCTATTTTTTCATTTTTTACACAACTACAACACCAAGAACGCCCTCCAGGGGACGATGCCTGAAAACATGTAGCGTTGTTGCCCTTCCCTCTGAGGTCCGGCTTTTCACTCTGATTTCAAGTGTGGCCTTACAGAAACAACTAAACACACGCAAGTCGTTCAATGTAGTCGGACAACATGCCATACAAACTAGTTGTCTTCAAGCATAACCTGGCCCTGAGCTCTTTGCCTCAATACAGTGAAGGTGAATTGAATTTTACCACTCACTTACTGCTGTGCTACCACTTTCTACTGATGTTAAAACTTAACATTGTGTTCTAGAAATTAGTAACTCATAGACAGTTTCTGTTTCAATGTTGTGCGCACCACCATTCTTCCCCAGTGTATTGGGTTAGCAGCAAATCTCAGACTGGTGGATACTGAGAGACAGATGCTGGAAAACCTGAACAAACAGTATCACTACTTGTGAGAAAGTAGTTTTTTTTTGTAATTTGGGTGAACTGGCCCTTTAAGTATTAGGACTAGGTTTGTGTTTTATCTGAGTTACAATATTTTAATTTTAAAACAATCTCACTTCCTTCATCCTTGGTAGCCACCGCAATTGAATAAATTTAGGCAAAACATCTAAACACACATTACACACAGTGCCACTATACACAACCACACATTTCCATAACCATGTTCACTGTGAATACTGCGCTGCGCCATGCTCGGTTCACCTGCAGTTTGTAGTTAAATGGTTGTTACTGTACACATATGCACACACACACACAGTGATTGTTTGTGCGCACACACACACACACTGATATCCCAGCAATGCCATTGGGTGTCACTGCTTCCCCTGTGCAGCAGTGTATTCTAACCCCCCCCCCTCCTGTGTGTGTTTGTGTATGTGTGTGGTTCTTTTGTTCACAGCTTATGGCGTATGGGTAAAAAGAACGGTGACGTGTCTAACTACATCACCGATTTCGCTGCAAACTTGAGGTGAATACGACAGAGATACACAGATAAACAGTATTGAATCATTTCTATCTTGTGTTATAAATCCATACTTGATGAGAGTTTTATAACAGTTTTCAATATGATCTGTTTCTTTCTGCATGTCTAACCTCTTTGTTTATTACATTGTTTATATCTGTACAGCAAACTGTTCCTTATATATGCAGGGCTGAACTCGCCCTCTGTTTGTCTTTGTTGCTGCTTTTTTCTTCTCACCTTTTCTCCTCTGCCTGTCTGTGTTCGTATATATGCTTGCACATGTATGGTGCTGCGTGTATATGTGTGTGTGTGTGTGTGCGTGTGTGTGACACAACAGGAACACTGTGATGGGAGTTAACACAGGGATGAACCAAGCCCTCCTCGGTAACAATCCCCTGGCCACTATCCAAGGTGTGTGTGAGAGAGAAAGACACTGAAAGGCAAATGGGTTTAACAGCACCACTGACAAACTGAATACACAGTGATGTAGAGGTCAAGGGTGAGGAAAAAAAACGTAGGGTCACAGGATGAATCAAAAACACCCAGAGCAGAGTTTTTGTGTTCTACAGCCAGGTAATAACATTTTCCTCCTCTCATGCGCCTACACAGACATTTGCCTCTCATACACTCCTACATGTATATAAATACGTAAACTCAGACACATACTGTACATGACACAACCCCCTCTCACACACCTTCCTACACTTGACAACTGCACAAGAATATCACAAGTAAAAAAAAAAAAAAAGGCGCACAGTCCCTCAGAGGTGACCAACCAAACAGTCCCGACCACCGTCAGCAGAGCTCATTTTTGTGCTGTGAGGATGAGATGGGGGGAGAGAGACGTATTAAAAAGAGAAGTGTGATGGTGAGTAATACAGTTACGCATGGTAGGTGAATCAAATCGCGCTGGTAGACTTGCTGACTGGAGACACAGATGAATAGGCAGCTGAGCGTGTTTGCTCATCCACAGTATGAAGCAGCTGAGACAGAGAGAGGGCTGTAGATTTATTTCATATATGTCGCCATTGACGTCCATGAATCCATCCCATCAAGTGTCCGTGAGTGTGTGTGTGCGTGTGACGACGGTTACATTGTTGTGTGGGCTGTGTTTTTGTGTCTGTGCTGTCTCACTCATCTTTTCATCTCCTTATCATTAGTAAAATATGTTGTTTATCAAAAAAGGGACAAGTCACTAAAAGATTTGTACACCTGCTTTGGGGGAAGTTCTTTGTGGTTCATTGAGCTGTTATCTTACGTTTTCTGTAATTATGTGCAGCTAAAATGGATTTAATATCATGAAACCTTCAAACCCTCAACAGTAAATGTCAGGTTGTAGTGTCAGACCTTCAGGATCACAGAGCAAGAGCTGCATTTTGGTCTCACCATTTCACACCACTTTTCTGCTCAGCCGTCATACACCAAGAAATCGATCTGAGGAGGCAGAAATAACAGTTTCTCCACCAAAAGTAGCCTCAACAGACCATAATGCACCCACCAGACATTTTGCACTTTGAGTAGTATGGGTGACTAGTGCTTTTTCTCTGATGAAAAAAAAAAAAATCTGTTTTGCGGTTGCTATGCAGTCACAAATATTATCAAGCTGCATTCACACATACCATTTTGATACTGAAAGAAGCTCTGCATGGAGCGTGTTTATAAAGTGGAAACACAGCCAGTCATCAACCTTGTTTCCATAACAACAGTCCACTCATGTCAGCTTACCTTTTTGCTGTGTATCTGATTCCACAAGATTGGAACGTTAAATCATTACAACAATCTTTTATCTCTTTTGGCACTGTGTATGTTGGATGTCAACTTTATGTTTTTGGGAAAGGTCAGATGTTTCACAGGTGTCACTCAAGTGATTCCCCCCTAGAAAAACAGACAGGTACATGCAGCACTTTTTTTTTTACAGAATCGCAAGTTGTGGCCACTCCCTGTGCTTTCCATGTAAGCAGTGACGGTTATTCTCCACCTACCTCTACTGAAGACAGCAAGTTTGGGCACCGCTTGGCTCTGTGCTGTAGGAAATATAGAATTATGAGGATGGTTGACAGAGAGTTGCCAGCAAAATACATAAATTAAAACACTTTGTACACGTCAAGACCTTGAGATCGCTATACATTAATTATTAATAGTGTCCTCACACTCCCCCTTTCTAAAGAATGTTAAGGAAGAGGAGTATAGGGAGATTGAGTTTAAAACTAAAATTTACCTGAGAAAGAGGCAGCAGAAGAGTGCACAAGGCTTGAAAAATCATGGCAAAAGCTAAAAATTGAATAAGGGATAAGAAAGATTCTGCGATACAGTAAAAGGTGGAATATTCCTTTAACCGTTTTCTCCTCTCTCTCTCCATCAGCCCTAGCAGCCAGTGGTGGCCAGCTGCCTCTTTCCAGTCTTGAGGGGGGCAGTAAGGTGATGCTGGGGGCCTCCGGGGGCCAGGCTGGGGGCCTTCCGTCCTCCCTCTTCCTCAACCACCCGGCCCTCCTCCACATGGGCCAGAACCCCGGCGCTGGACTGATCAGTGCCGCCGTAGCCAAAGCCTCCCAGCCCTCCCCCTTCCCCTCGGCCAGCAGCATCAGCCCCACCCCCTGCTCCCCCTCCCCTTGCTCCAGCCCCGCCTCTTCCTGCTCCTCCAGCGAAATGGCACACAGCCCGCCCTCCCTGGGCGGGGCCAAGATTGAGTGACCACGCCAAGGGCCAATCAGAGAGGAGGAGGAAGGAGGAAACAGGAACCTCGCCTTTCACACCAAAGCTATCTCTTTCTCTCTCTTTTGCGCTCTTCTTCCGTT
The DNA here is from genome assembly GCA_033238685.1 of Lates japonicus. Taxonomy (NCBI): domain Eukaryota; kingdom Metazoa; phylum Chordata; class Actinopteri; family Centropomidae; genus Lates; species Lates japonicus. Next base: position 2,315,627 of record BRZM01000078.1, on the reverse strand, counting down.
ATTTTAATTTTTTTTGCAATGGTTCTCTCCCTCTCTCTCTCCCAGTCTTTCGATGCCAAAAATACACAGAATGAAAGATGAGAGAGGGAGGGACAGAAATGAAAGAGGGGAGAAGGGGGGTAAAGATTGAAACCAAAAATCTTTATCTATCCAAACAGATGGAGAGGAGGCAACGTGGGACCTTTTTGTCAATAACATGATATCGACATGGCACCTCTCCACTCTTTCTCTCTGAGGGAAAACACACCAATGACGCTTTAACAAAGAGACGGAGGAGACGGCAGAGATGCATGTCGAAGTGCATAAACCAAAAATGACAAACGATAACTTTACTATATGACAAAGGAATGGCGGCAAGGACAAAAAAAATGGCGGACAGCGCTTACATTTTCCTTTTTTTTTGTTATTATTTCGAAAAAGCTGCGGGTCTGAAGGAAGAGGAGTAGGGAGGATAAGTTTAAACCAAAAATTTACCTGAGGAGGCGGCGGAGGAGGAATACACAATGACAAAAAAAAAACAAAAAAAAAAAAAAAAAAACGTCAACCATACCAAAATCCCAAATACCAAAAATACGGAGAGAAAAGCTTTATTCAAAGGACGTGTAAATACTGAAGCTATCCAGGACCAGGACTCTACTGCTACTGCTACTTACACACACAAACACACACACACACATCAAGAGCCAATCCATCTCGCCATCAACTCATCCTGTCTGTGTTAGCTCATGTGTCTCTTATAGGTTTTCATGCTAGATATTTTGGATATTTTTTGTAAAAGCCTGCTACTGAGTCCAAAGCTCATATATGAATGATTGCCAGTAACTGCTGTTTCTTCACGCGTTTAGTCTCTTTACCTACCTCTGGTTCTAAGAGCATAGAAAAGCTTTCTTCTCTACTTTTTTATTTCACATTTCCCTGACACAGTCTTGTTATTCAGTATCTATTTTTTTACACTTTAAGAAGTACAGTTGGGATTTTTGTTTTTATTATTTATTAGTGTTATTTTACAATCCAGCTCCTATTTATTGTTGCAGCCTCTTTTTTTTTCTTTTTTTTTAGTTTTAGCTTTTGGGGTTTGAATCATCATCACTGTCATCATCTTTGTATTCATCATACATATTTTGTGTCATCGACATGCATTTTGTTTTTTAATGTGACTTCTCTGGAAATGACATAGGTGAAAAAAAAAGATGCTTGTCTCAGTCCTCACCAAGTGCCAATAGATCAAAAATAAGAGTTGGCACGCTGCGAGTTGATTTCAAGGGTGTGAATGAATTTATTAAGACTTAAAACATGTGGCATTTTGTGCTCTTAATCAGACCACTCTTCTCCTCACTCTTAAAGATAACCCATTATCAGTGACTCCGTGGCTAAATGAACATGCCCTGGAAACTTCACACACAGAAAATGGTGTTTGTTAAGAGTGGTGACCATTTTGAAAGTATGAAATAGGGCTGTGATTGGAGATTTGAAGTAATAACCGTTGAGACTGAAGGCTAAATAAGTCAATAAAGCCAAGTTTAGTCACAGCTGGCTCTCATTCCTGCCTCATCAATCAGCATAGCCCCCCCGACACCTGTCTGTCTAGACATGTTTACTGATATTTGTCTGTTTCCATCATCACTCCATCAATCACATTTCACTGTCATTTTCCACCTCAGACTGCCATTAATTCTCAAAATGGAAACCAAAGCATTTTCAAGGCTGGGCTCGTGTTAGAAAGAGCCTCAGCCTCAGACATATGAACACAATAAAGACACCAACGGGTGGGGCGGGGTAGTGGTGGTGGTGGTGTGGGGTCTGAGAACAGGACGTTACCTCTGGAAGCCCCCCCCCACCCCACCCCCACCCCTACCCCTCCTCTGGTGTAATCCCCTCCACCTGGCCCGTTGGAAAAAAAAAAAACACGGGGGGAAGCTTTATTTAGGGAACTGATCCTTTACACTGAACCCCCCCCCCCCCCCTTACTCAGAAAGAAGGGTACGCTGGGACAGGCAAAGGAGGGACACACTGTAGTGAGGGGAGCAGGCTTCACACTTTTTTTGTAAGAGGATACCAAAAATAAACCCAAACCAAACCAAAAAAAAAACCCAAACACACAACCCAAGGAATGACAGAAGCAAACCAAAAAGAACCCTAACCAAATGTGGCTGGAGGGAGGAGGGGAGGAGGACAAAGTGCAGGTGTTTGAAAAGAAGCGAAGCCGTCGTATCTCTCTGTCTGTCTGTCTGTTAGCTTTAGGGCTGCAGCACTCGCCCCACTCTGAAACTGTGTAGCATGGATAGACAGATGAATAAGACAGGCAGATAGACAGGAAGATAGAAGAAGAAGGACTGACAATTCCTCCCCTCCTCTGCCTCTCTCCAGCTCAGCTCTCTGGTCCTGGATGGAGCTAAACGCAAATGACCTCACTGAACTGAAATCTTCTAAAAAAAAATCTGTTTTTATTTTTCTGTTGGTTGGTTCTGATTGTTTTAATCTCTGCTGTGTCTCTTGATGCCGTTTTATGTACTGTACTTTAGTGCTTATTACTCATTTGGAATAACGTACTCGCTTACTTACTACAAGAGCTCCTTATTTTTTTCGTAGTCGTGCTAGAGATTTTTATCAGGTGGTTGGAAAAAATACTGTGAAAATTTAGCTTCCAGATTTTTATTAGATAAAGAAACAGACTGTCTCGGCAGAAAAACAAAAGACAACACAAAAAGCCAAAAACAAAGAGCTGAATAGCAAACCTTAAAAATACCAAACCAAATACTGATCTAAACCAAACACAGTGAAGAGGAACAGGAACTGCCCTCTCTGCATGAGGGCAAAGAAATGGGTTAGTGTCAGTTTGTCTGAGGTGGAACTGTGTGTTTTTCTGTATAAAAGTGCTGATGGGATGGTTAAAAAAAAAAAGAAAATGAACAGGTACCACAGTGATGACGCTTTGAAATACAGAATAATACACACAGAAAAAACAGCCTCAGTCAAGTTGACGGTTTGAGAGTTGGACGTAAACGTATCCAAAGAATATTTGGTTTGGTCCACACACCAGTAAAAAAACAAAAAAACCAAAAAACCAACACAGTCGACACACGAGAATCGTTTCATGAACCAAACTTTAGATGTGGGGTTCGCACCTTAAAGGTGAAACCTTTTCTCCACATTGACTCTTAGACGGAATGTATCTGTTAGTGCTTCTATAGATTTTGTAGAAAAAAGATCTATGTTCTACTGCTTACTTATCGCTAATGTATTAAAAAGAAAAAACTTACAAAAAAGACTTTGAGAAAAAAAAGATCCTAAAAAAAACATTGATGATAATAACTTGATTTTAGACCAAAAATTTTAACTATCTCTCTTTGGACTTTTTATTTCTCCTTATTAACAATGGTTTAGACTTTTGATTGTACTATTTATTTGGGTAGGGTTGATTTATTTGCTTGTTATCTTCTTTTATCTTGCTATTTATTTGTTAATTTATTTCTAGAGGTGCTTTTTTCCATATTCTGGGATGCATTTGTGATGGATTTTTTTTTCTAGCCCCCTGCTGAAGTTCTTTCTTACCTCTTTAAACCAAATAATACCAGAAATGCAACCACGGGTCCTGTAGGGACTTAATGAGAGAATATGGTGTGAAGATATTCTCTTCCTCACTGAGACAACTCTCCTCTTAAAGGGGAGGGGAAGCTCGTGGTAGTGAGAGGCAGCACCGTGTAGACAGACACCTCGCGATTTAATGAAGGGGGAAAAATGAATTTCGTATGAGTTTTCTGGGCTGGAAATCACCTTTGTGTCTCCTGATAATGAGACAAAACAAAAAAACAGCGAGTTGGAATCCTGTTTCAAGGCATAAATGTGATTTATGTGTGGGAAAAAAAAACAGCGTGTGGTGCTCTCTGAGGCACAGTGCTGCTTCTGTTCTCTATATTTTCTCCACAGGGAGAACACACTGAAAGCTTTACAGCTACACAACCAAAAAAAAAAACCCACAAAAGACGAAGATCAACGGGGGCAGAGGCTTAAGTTTTTTACATGATAGAGAGGAAAGGAGGAGGCAAAAGAGAAAGAGGGTGATTTTGGATTCCCAGCCGTAAATCGCCCTCTAGCTTCTCACTTTGTCTTTGTCTCTTTTTTATGTTTCTGTATCTCTTTTTGTTTCCACTTTTCTGTAAGTTTTGTTTCAACTTTTTTCCCCTTCATCCACTGTAGTGTGTAAAAAGAGAGATAGTTCATCATATACCTCATATTCTTTGATGATAAACCAAATAGATGAATGCTTTAAAAATGCGGGGTTCGAGTGGGGATCAGGGGATGGTACATGTGGACGGTGTGTGTGTGTGTTTGTGTGGCTCCTGCGAGCAAGACACAGTGAGGCCAGGTCAAAGGTCATTGTCCTAATGGAGGTAAACATAGAGGGGTTGGGATTGATCTTGGAGTTAAGAGATCATTGAATAGACTGCAGCTTTTCTCTGTTGGATTCAGAAGGTGTCATTTAAGGTCAAAAAGGCCGCACTAGTTCATGCTCCGGTCACACACATACACACACACACAGATACACATTCACACCTTGTCACCCTGGAAAACACAACCCCGCTGTCTGTGTTGAGCTTTGAACACAGTCCTCTCCTCATATCTGACCCTCGCTGCCTCCTCCCTGTCAAACATGGACAGCAGGCTTAAAGCTGCTCTTTGCCACAGATCTAGGATCAAATCTGGATCCATTTTCAGCTTAAAAAAAAAAAAAGCTTTTAGTTTTGTGCCTCAGAGCAACTTTTATCACAGAGGTCACCAAGCCCCTCTCTCGCCTTGAGGTCTTTATTGCCTGATGAGGGGAGCCATATTGACCACTCCATGTCCGTGTGTATCAGGGAGCGCCGCAGGGGCAGGTGACGGGGGGAACGGCTGAGACCAAGGTTGCTAGGTGACGACTCCAGACAACTTCTCACTGCTCTGTGTTTGTTGAGAGAGTGGAAGTCGGAGGGAGAGGTGTGCACGGCACTGAACCGAGGAAAATGGAGGAAGCAGAGTTGCATTTTTACTGGAGCCTCAGGGTTTTTAGAGACCGGGTGCCAAGCGCAGGTCTCTGTGGTGGGGATACCCCCCTTAGTGAATGATACCAAAGTCAATGCCCTGCCTCGGGATCCAGCGCGATGCACACGCTCCCCAGAACCCTGACATCCACCTGAGTGTTCAGAAACTCCACCTTCCTCCGTTCAGATGATCTGCCTGCAAATACATTAGTGTGTCTTTCTCCACACAATTACATCTTTACAACAGAAACCATAAAGGTAGCTTTAAAGGAATCATTCAACTTTATGGGAAATACCATTCTTGTATCTGTTTGGTAAATGTGAAGCTTATGCTAGCAGCCAGTTAGCTTAGCTTAGCACAAACACTGGAACGCTTCGTCTTTTGTACAGATTAAACAAATAAGATGTGAGATTTTAATCACTGAGCTTTAGAGGTGTTGGTAAGCTAATTGACATGAGTAGTGTTCAGTACATGAATGAATGAATCTCCAGATTCAACCTACTGTAATGAATCATTATTGTCAGTAGCTTTTTACCCTGGAGCTCCACTCACTGGTGACTGAAAGCACCACTATGAGCTCAGCCTTGAAACACACTCTGTTATCACCTGGTTAAAAGCTGATTGAAAGATAATTATGATGTGATAATTCTGTTGCAAGTGGCTGGGAAGCGTATGAGCAGCCAGTACCAGACTTGAACTTATCACTGAGCATCGCAGCAGTATGAATGGGAATGAGTTTGCTTCCTGCTGCTCACGCTGAAGTGTGTTTGAGCAGCGATGCGAGTGCAAACTGCACAGTCAGTGACTACACATTTCTGAACTGAACAAAAAACGATTTGAATCAGCAAAGTGATTCATAATTTCCACCTCATGTAGACAGAGCAAGGTTAGCTTTTTTCCAGCCTTTGTGTTAAGCTAAAGTAACCAGCTCCTTGCTGTAGCTTCCTCACATGAGAATTGTATCAATCTTCTCAATTAAGTTTTGGCAGGAAAGTGATCAAATGCAAGAATCAGGAACCGAACTTGATTTAAATCATGTGAGAAGAAGCAAGTATCTCTGAACACTGACGCCATGAGAGATGTAATTGTCGTTGGAGAACGAGTCACAGCGAGCAGAGCAAAGAAAACAACAAGCTGCTACTTCTTCCTCCACCCACTCTCATCCACACATACACGCTCTTCCTCTCTCTTCTCATCCCTTCTCTCTCTCTCTCTCTCTCTCTCCTCTACAATACAGCTTTAGTCCAAAGGTTCTCCAGCAACACAGCAAAGCGAGTCAGATGTTAAAGAATAAAACCAAAGAGCTCTAACTTGACCTTCTCTTCAACACAAAGCCTCCACTGCATCCTTCGCCTCTCTCTCTCTCTCTCTCTCTCTATCCATCCCACTCTTCTTGTCTGCTCTCCTTTAATTCCTCTGTCACCTAGCGAGCCAGTCTTTAAAGCATTAACCTCAGCTATCCAAAGGGAAATAATAATAATGATAATAATGATGATAATTAAGATGATGATGATGATGATGATGATGATGAAATGTATATTTTTAAGTATTTGTCATTGGAAAAATAATCTTAAAGCTTCTCATAATTATGATGATCATGATGATGATGATGACGATGACAACAACGAAGATGATGATGATGATGATGATGGTAATGAAGTTTCTCTTGGTATCTTTGTAGCTGTTCTGATCCTTCTTAAGTTCTTGTCCTTTCCGCTCGTGCTGCCAGAGTACTGCTTAACTCCCATCCACCCTCCCCCCTCCACCCACTCCTCCCCACCGTTCATTTGGTTTACCCCCGATGTTTGGTCCTAATGTCTAACTGTCTGATCCCCCCCCCCCCCGGTTGTTTGTCTATGCCTTTTTGTGTGTGAGAGATAGAGTGGTGCTGGCAAACACTGACAAGGGGAAGTTTGAGATTTTCTCTGGAAGTGGTTTCTGTTAAAGAGGGGAGGGCTTCAGTCAATTGCATTCCCACCTGTGAGAGTTTGTGCTGTAGTGTGTGTGTGTGTGTGTGTGTGTGTGTGTGTGTGTGTGTGTGTGTGTGACAGGATGGGGGAGGGATGTTGCTGGGAAATGTGAAGGGTGCGGTTTGCTGCAGCAATTTGCAAAAGAAGACAAAAAGATTCCTTGTTCTTTGGACAACGACAAGCCCCCGACACACATGACCTGCACTGTCAACTGTAACGTACTGTTTGCCAACTTCCCAGTACATGTAGCTTTAATTCCCCCTGTCACAACAGTCACCTTGTTTCCTCAATATGTGTGTGTGTGTGAGTGTGTGTGCGTGTGTGCAGGTATGATTGTATTGCCATTACTCCCCCCTTTGTGTCTCCCATCGTTTGAGCAGCCCCCTCTCTCCCCTCCCTTCCTCCCCCTTCCCTTTCTGTCTCCCACCTTCTTCTCCCTTGTGGTAGCAAGTTAGCCTTTTAGTGTATCTATCTCGAAAACCAAAAAAAAAAGAGAAAAAAGTAAAATAACTCTGCTTGTTCATTGTACAGTGTTGTTCATTTTAAGTCATTTTTGTAACTGAAAGTGTTTCATTCATCCAAATAAAACAGGAGACAAAAACTGTACAGATGGACCCCCTCCTCCTCCTACTCCTCCTCCTCCTCCCTGCTCCTCCCTGCCTTTTGTCTTGTTTCTTAAGTCTTTTTCTGCCTAACTCCGTTCTGTATATATTTACACGTTTTCATGTTGAACCACAGGTTTCACTTGGTTTGCTGAAATCTCGTCTCTGAAACAGGAAATGTACCTCAGCTTGTCGTGCTGCTTTTCAACCAGAGGAGGGTGCTGTAACACTTAATATGTTTCCTAACAGAGGCCACATCAAACCTCTGCTCTCTGCTGATCCTCCTGTTGCTCTTTGACCCCCCTCAGGTATGGAAGACCACCAAAATAGTGCATTAGGTGATTTTTGATTGGTCAGTGAATTAATAAGATATTAAACAATAATTGACATTTAGATGGCAATGAAAAGAGGAAGAATGAAAATAATTAACATATAAATATACTAAACCGTCAATCGGTCAATTTGATAAAAGGGATTTTTTTTTTAAAAAAAAGTCAATAAATGTATAATTTAAAAATAGATACCTAAATAAATGATGGAATTTAAAAATATATTAGAAAATTCTGTTTTAAAAGATAAATATTTTTTTTTGAAAGGGCAACTCCTGTTTCCATTCCCATTTTTATTTAATGTTTTTTTTAAAAAATAAATCTTGTTTTCAACTGATACAATATTTTGTAATTTAATCAAGTCTTTTAGGGATTAATGAATTTATTTCTAAAATTTGGTATTAATCCTTGCCTTTATTGTCAGGTTAATCAATTGATCAATTAATGAAGTGTTCATAACTATTTACATGGCACATTTGGTCCTCCATACTCAGTTCAACATCCAGAAAAGCTCTGATGGAAGTGGTTGAGATAACCAGCGATAAACAGCTGTAAAATAAAAACCACAGAGTGAAAACTGACCCTGTTTGTAGTCAAAAATTTAATACTGGGTTACCTTTAGTGCCTGTGAGTTTTCTGCTCCTGTGTCCTGGATAAAGTGAACCCAGTACTGCTTCTTGTTTTACTGGGTCTGATGTCTGATTCTGAGAGTGAGTGAGACACTTTGAGTGAGAGGCACTCATGTTTGTCAGGGCTGCAAAGTCTCATCCTGTGTCCTCATACCATGGAGATAACTTATCACCCAGGAGGGAGGGGACTCGTAAGGGAGAGGGGGTCAGATCCTCCTCATCTCTCCCTCCATTTATTTTCTCTCAGCTGAGTCAGAGGACATCTGCTAATTAATGAACAGCATCGCATCACATTTGGCCTTCTCCCATTGCCTTTCCTCATCCAGAAGTGTAGGCTACTGTGTGTTGTCTCCTTGTCTGGCTGTTTTGCTGTGTTCCTCCACACTCCTCCTCTTCTCCTCCTCCTACTCCTCATCCTCCTCGTCCTCCTCCTCTCCCGGCTCATCACTCTCCCTCTCTTGTTAACTGACTCTCCTTCAGTCTGTCTCCCTCTTCCTCTCTCCTGCTCCCCCCTGCTGTGTGGCACAGTAGGTGGATGATTAGGTAGGATGCTGGAGTGTGTAAGTGTGACAGCTTTCAGACACCCACCTCCAAGTTGAGTCACAGACGGCGGCAGTGAGCATGTGATCCTATCACCAGGGTGACTCGGGTAGATCTGTGTTGCTGTGTTGTCACACTAATATATAATATTTATTCTTTTCTAAACTGAAGCCATCTTGGAAATAATTAATGCTGATAGCTGTAAAATCCAAACTGACTTTGATTCAAGTTTTTCATATCATTCATGATACTTTATATACTCAATGATGAAATGTAATCAAGTACTTTTACCTGAGTATTGTACTTAGATACAGTACTTTACTTGAGTGTTTCCTTTTAATGTTACTTTACACTTCTATTGCGTTTCAGAGGAAAACATTATTCTTTTTACTCTACATTTACATGACTGATTGAGTATATAAATTAATTAAAGTTAGCCCTAAATCAATTCACTGCTACAGTAAAATAAAAATGAAATATTAATGCATCTGTATTAATAATCCATTAGTATAATATAGAATAATATTACACTCATGGGGCCAGAGGTCTGTATAATGAGTAGTTTTACTTTTGGTACTTTTAGCTGTTAATACCACTGGAGTACTTTAACCTTTGACTGCAGAACATTTGCTGGTAATTGAGTATTTTTACACTTGTATTTTTACTTTTACTAAGTACTGAGGGAGAGAGAAGATCTGAGCAGGGCCGTAGTCAGGATTTTAGAAGGTCATGAGCCCAAATCCACCCCCCAGTGGACCCCTCTTATCCCCACGGCACATCAGAAAGTAAAGGAAAAAGAGGGTCCAGAGTGCTCAGGCATTCAGATGGAGTATGATAAAGGTGCTCTTTAGTGGGGAACACAAAAGTTCAAAAAAGAAAAAGAATCCAAGGCACTCTTCTGGCAAAACAGTGGCCTTCTTCAGAGTGTCACACCCATGGGTTGTCACTCAGCTTGTATGTGTCCATGATTTTATGAATTTCATCATGAAATAGCCATCTGAATTAAGGCCTTTTAATAGACTCAAAAGACTGCCTTGCCTATGTTTTTTCATATTTTATGTTTGATTTTAAAAACATCAAGTCTAAAAACAATATAAGTTTTTATTCATGAACTCTCCTCTGGTCGAACTCCAAGGTTCATTAATGATCTTGGAAATAAGCCATCAGTAAAAAGCCAGTATTTGTCTACAATTCTTTCTTCTCCTATGAGGACATATTTTATAATATCACAACTGTGTTTTACTATATTGTTATTCATTATCAGTTTGTACACCAGCCTTCATTAATGGCTGTCGACAGGAGGGGGAGTTCTATTTGTTGAGAAGTACATTAATAAACATTTATATCTGCTTGAAACTATATTATAGTGTATCAGTAGGGGAACTTAGGTGAAATTTTTCCTTAATGGTTTACTCAATAGTACTTTAATTCATGTCAGTAGTTTCTCATGAATAAGATGCATCATGCTCTCCAAATAGATCTTATTTATTTTTTACTCCAAAATTAGATAATCATTGACACTTTCTGTAGATAAAATGTTGTTGCTATGTAACAGCAGTGAGTCAAAATGTCATTCTGTCTCTAGATAGTTGTTATGGGAGGGAGCTAATTATTTGCAGTGGCACCAAGGAGCATCATAACTTTCTGCGTGCCATTGTTAGAGCACTAAATGTCTGACATCACAAAGTTACTCTCCGTGACCGTGAAGGCAGACGGAGGCATGAGGCGGGTAACTGGAGAGCGACATATCTGGTTAGATGAGGAGTCAGTTAACACAGCTCTAACGGGCCTGCGTTTGGAAGAATCCCAGTAAAGGTGGAACTGGCTACGAATAAGGCCTCACTGTGTCAGTGGTACGAGAAGACAGAATGCCAGCTGTCAGTTTAACCAGGAACGTTGCCAGGGTGTGTATGTGTGTGTTTGTGTTTGCGTGTGTGCGTTTGGTGCTAGTGAGAGACGATGCCAGCGGTGAAGTGCCACTAGACAGATCTGGTTTCCCTCCCCTGAGCAGCGGTGTGTATGTTTTGTTGTGTAAGCTCCTGTTGCCTCACCTGTCGACCTCCTGCCCTCTCACAGAGTCACTCATGGAGACGGTATTGCTGTATTTTACTAAAATTGTTGTGCATGTGATGATCTGCATCTTTCAAATGTCAGATAATATGGAAAAATGACTATTACAATGTCCCATACCTCAAGGCAATGTCTTTCAATTGCTTTCTTTGTTTGACAATCAAACAAAAATCAGTCAAAAGATCATAGATGGCCTGATGGTCTTGTGGTCATGTGACACATAGCATATAACTTCATTGCTCAATTAACTGTTTAAGATTGAAACATCAAGTTAAAAACAGGTTGAGAAACTAGAAGTGTGAAAATAAACGCATAATAGTAAAGCAGTAAGTAAAAATGAACTCAGTGAGAGTGATAGACTTAAAGAGAAACTTAATTCCCCCTGAAAGTGATTTATGCTCTCACCTCTAATGACACCATGGCCACTGTGACATACATGTGTACTCCAGGACTCTGAGATATCGCTGTTGAGTTTGATCAGAGGTGAAACGGGCTTGAAACCTTCAACAGTGAAACAGAGCCTGGCCTTATGTTGCTCCTTAAAAATCCTTGTAGTCAAAAAAAGAATACACTCAAGCACAAAAGAAGTTTTTTCATGCCTCACATTTTGCAGTTTTAGTGTGTAGCACAAATAAATAAACATGTCTGTTGATTTTAGGATAATGTCATTGTTTTTAGTCTTTTGACTAACTTTTGATTTGCTTACTTTTGAGATAACTACGGATGATCATTGTTTCTCCAGAAATCTCTTAATACTTCTGCAGAAATCTTTTTAAAAACACATAATGAATGAAATTTCTTCCATTCATCCAACAGCTTTCTTTGAGTAGACTGAAGGTAGATTTGGCCTTGTCCTGCCAGTGGTATTATAGTTATATAGTTAGTTCAAGGAGTGTGTGGTTTAATACATGAAGGAAAATGAAACAAATGTTTAAAGGAGGCATTACTTCCTAAAGCTTTAAGTCTGACTAACTCTGGTTTTATTCTTCTTGTTCTGTTTTTTGCTGCTTTCCTTGACTTCCTGTCATCTATTCAATTCCAGTGAAGTGTTTACAGTTTAGTGCTTCAGGGTAAATCTAGAACAAAGGGGTAATCAGTTTCATATAAATACACCACTGTGAGACTGTAGATATGTTGTATGTTCCAGCGGCTCTTATCTTCTCTGTCATTCCCTCTGCCTTCACCTTGTCAATAAAATGCCAAAAGCCTGAATGCAGGCAGGATGCCGACACTCCACGGAAATTAACATCAGAGCGCTATGGGAGAGATAAGGATGTGACAGTCATTTAGTACAAGTGCCTCCTCCATTCCTTCATCACAACTGTTTTATGGAAAATGAACGTCACTCAGAAACACGCTCACACGAACGCACACGAACACTGGGCACAGCAGGGAAGCCGTCCGCCCCCTGAATGACACATCACCCAGAGCTCCCACTGCCCAGAAGAGAAACCCTCCAATAACAATCACACATCCTCTCTCTGCAGTTCCTCCACAGCCTCACAGATGAAGACTTTTTACTGGTTTTAAACACCTTGACTAATTATCAGGTTGATCTGACAACAAACTGGTATCCAGATAATAAAACAAACAAAAGAACATCTACCTGCTGAGACCACAAAACGCAAAAAAAAAAAAAAAAACTTGTGTACTTGAGTGAAGTGTGAACTTTCACATTCAACAATGAACCAGTTAAGTATTGTGTATACCTGAGTATTACTGTTACAGGACATTATCATGCTAGAAATGTACAAATTTTCTATTAGATGAAGATCACATGAACAAAAACACAACAGGAATATTCCTGAAAATGTATTCAATTACCAACACCAGCTGCAGGCTAATCTAGGCGTGAGTTAACGATGATCTTTTTGTTTCCACCTGTCTTGTGTTGACTATAGCAGCTCTGAGAAATCACTTTCAATAAAGCTTTGAAAATGTTCATCAGACAGCTGAACCAGGAAGTGAGATCATTTCCTTCTCTGCTCTCATTAGCACAGCAATGCTTTGAGCAAAATGCCAACATCAGCATGCTAACATGCTCATAATGACAATGATGTTTAGCAGATACAATATTTACTATGTTCCTAGGTGTGAATGTGAGTGTGAATGGTTGTTTGTCTCTATATGTTGGCCCTGTGATAGTACGGCAGTTTGTACCCAATGTCAGCTGGGATGTTCACTAACTTAGTTCAGCCTGTTTGCTAACATTTGCTAATCAGTAATACACACAGCAACAGGTTGAAGAGAACGTCAGTAGTTTTGTAGGTCATAAACCAAAATATTAAACATAGTCTGCTGATGGTGCTGCAGAGACTTCAGGGGATCACCAATGTTTCTGTTTTTTTAAAATGAATCACCCTGAAATCATGGATATCAGAACCAGATTTCATTGCAATCCGTCCTCTAGTCACTGAGATACTTGGACCATAGAAGTGGTCTGATAGTGCTATCCCTAAAAGAAAGTTGTAATGATGGTTATGGGAGGAATGTGTAACAACACACAGTGCATTACAGCATTGCCACAGACTGATTTGAGTGGCCATGCTGATCAAAATGTTTTGGCTCATCATTATCTTATCCAGCAAATACAGTTATCTAGTCCACTGACAAATAAAATAAGATGCAGTTAAAAACACTGGAAAAAGCTAGGGAGGTGATCTTGAGTTAACATTTTTCTTTTACACATTTTGACAGTGTTTTGTGGCATCTTCTCCTCTTAAAATGTGGCTTATTCTATTGTACCGAGTCCTGAAGGAGCTGCATTGCACATACACCGTGCACACAATACAGAAAAATCCCATCAGTAGGCAAAGCACAGATAATTAATTTGACGACTTGCATGATGTAAAACATGAGCCGTCAAACCACCACAATACACAATGGCACACACGGGTCAGAAAAAAATGAATCAGTGCTACTGTATAACAGCAGCTCCCACACTGTGAATGAGCCCACTGCGCGGCACCTCCACAAAGGGACCTACAGTATAGCGATGCAAAAAACAATCACACACACACGCACACACACATAGAGGCACGCACATATGAAGAGAAATCCTACAAAGCAAAGGATGATGGTGATTATGACACATAGCTATGCCACCCACAGTGGTGCCTGTGCGAGGGCAGAGCACATCAAACTGAGCAAGTGTAACACATGCTCTGTGTCAGTCCTCCTCCCCTGCACTGGCATGTAATGTATGACACATAGCTGAACCACCTACAGGCCTGCTGTCTCCATGCCCAGCTGATGATGATGGGAGAGGGGAGGGGAGGAGGGGGTACTGAGGGTACGAGGGCCAAGGAGACGGATTCTGCCGGATTCTGCCGGATCGTCCTCTGGGTGAAAGAGGGGGGAGAGTAAATGTTTACAAGCCTGGTGTGACTGCTCAGTACGTGTCAGTGACAGGGTGTGAGGATTACTTGTTTTGGCTATATTAAATGTTTTTAACTTTAAAAATATCCCCAAATATCACTTGGAGTAGAGCGCATGAATGTACCGCCAAACATCATCTGCTCTTACATCCCACACCCAGATCTCGTGTCTGAAACAAGCCTCGGGGCGTTGTGTGGCTGCTGGGGCATCTGACCTGGGCCTGGACCTGGTGGCCAAGCACCTCTGGGTGATCCAATCTGAAGAGGGGGAGAGTGACCCTGACTTAGCCTGGTGTGAGGATGACTAATTGAGGAGGGGTGGGGAGGGGGGCTGAGGCTGTTACTGGAACTGACCCAGACCTTTTCTGTGCATACAGTACATGCCTCACACACACTCACACACATCCGTAGACACACACACAAAGAACAGGAGTGATCCAGAAACCTAATCTAATTCTGGACTTGCTGTGACACATATGGATGAGAGAGGGGAAGAGAGACAGGATTATTTGTACTGTATGGGGATGAAAGGTGAGGAATTTCAAGCAGACTGTTTTGTTCTTCTTCTTTATTTTTCATTCAGTCATTTTCAGATTTGTCTGTCTTCTCATCTTTCATTGTAATGTTGTTATTGTTACAATATATCATTTAATTATCTCCACGAAATGCTGAAGGCTGTTTGTTATCACCTCCCTCCATCTGTTTGTGACTAACATACCTTGAAACTGACTCAGAAACTGGCATGAAATTTGTTGAGCAGATTTCAGAGAGAAACCTATTTATTTCATTGACTTTATGACCTTCTGTCTAGTGGCACCAACCCTAAAATAGGCAAATATCCAGACTAGGTAATCATAATTTCATAATATTTACTGCAGACAGTCATACTCCCAACACCTGGTGATTCTGTCAGCTTTCTTCTATCACCACCATCAGGTAAAATGTCCAGGGAAATGTTGTTAAACACTAGTGTTAGATCACAGTTTGTCTTATAAAGTGTTAAGCTGCAAATACAGATTTTTTAAAACATTGATTAATGTGTTGTTATCTCCTTTTAAGTTGATACCTCCCGCTAATACGAAGCAAAATTAGCATTCATTTGGAGTGGTATCTCTGTCCAATACTGATTCTCTTTTTAACACTGTTTTTGATTGCTACAAACTCCAGAGAGAACTATGTGGCTTTTTAGCTGCTAAATGCCCCGTTAGCTAATGTTGTCTGCATGCTCTTTGTTACCAAGCAGGTGGTGTACAGTGTTGACTGACTACTGTACCTGAAAATGACCCTTATAGCTTAAAGTTGCTAGGAGGCTCTGCAGAACTGAGGCAAACTGAAGAATTAGGTAAAATATCTCTGTGGGTTTGTCACTATGAGTGACCCCTCACATACAAGAAGACATGTGATCCTTTTTGAAACTAAAAACAATGATCATAGCCGCTGTCATTATCTGTTGATTAATCAACTAATTGTTTTACTGTTGTTATTCCCTCCTCCTGTCACTGCGATATTGACTGTGAAAGCAAAAGCTAACCGGGAGAATAGGTCTTGGCAAAGGTCTGTCCTCTACTGAGTGCTTAATTGTTGCTCTTGTAATAATGGCTGCCACTCATTCATGCAAATACGGCACAACTGAATTCAACTGACAGAGAAAGAGGAAGAAGAGAGGAATGCACAGTGTGTCCAAGGCAATTGTATTGAGTGGAGGCAGGTGATGGTGAGACAGATGTTGTGGTGTGACTGAGAGTTTATTTAAATCAAAGATAAGGAAAGAAAACAGACAGGGTTTTATGGGAGGAAGAGAGCGTGCACTCTGGTCACTGAAGGGTAGAGAGGAGTAAAGAGAGGAAGAGGAAGCTCTGCACTGTGCCAATAGGAAGAGTTTGTTCCTCAGTGAGATACAGGAGACAGTGTCAACACACACGCTGTGCTCAATATAGCTACTGTCACACGGCCAGGCATACCTCTCCCTCCTTTCCAGCCTGACACTCGCACCTTTCTTAACACCGCTCCTGCCTCGCTCACGTTCTTCAACCCACCCCCACCCCCCCATACTTCCAAAACCCCTTCCCCATCTGAACAGGTTACATTCTTCCTCTCCCTTCCCCTCACCCCCGTCCATCAATGTCATGTCCCCGGAGCTAAATTAACTGATCTCCCTTCCTTTGCTCTTTCGCCCCTTCCCTCTCCCCCTCGTTCTCTGTATATATTACAGGCTTGACACCCTGCCAGACATTGGTTTAATATAACACACATTCTCTGTGCCTTCCACCCGCTCTCACATTACCCTCTCTTTCCAACTCCCACCACCCCGTTTTCATATGGGCACTGGCCGCTTGCTTTTTTCCATACTTTACCCACCGCAATAGGAGCTTTTTGTTCTTGAATAGCTCCCTCATTGCCATGGTAATCCAACAGAAAGAGAGTGCGTTTTTTTCTGTCTAGGGCCTTGCAGATGAAAATAGTAAGTCACGATGGTTTCTTTAAGTGGCCCTGAATCTAAGAAATCGGTTGGTGGAAACTCAGACTTGTCACAAAGAAGTCAGAAGTTTGCACATGTGATTGTTGTGTGGCTAAGTGTCATACCTCATTGCGATTAACCCATTTCCTACATTTGTCTCCCCCTACTTCCTCCAGGTGGACGTCTTTGCTGCCTTCCCGTCGATCCCCCCTCTTCCTCCCCGCTCTCTCACTTGTCCTCCAACGTCACCCTCCCCACCCCCTTCCTCCTCCCCTCCTCCACCACCTCACCGCTCGCTGTGGTAATCCCATTACTCATGTGCGAATACCAGCTGGGGAGAAGAGAAGGAGGGAGTCGGGGGGAGGTGGGGGGGGAGAGAATGTGGACAGAGGATAACTGTGTGGAGGCCTCGGGTCTCAACTAGACGGTTGGACATCCTGGACGTTTATTCAGACCGAAAAGAGGAGAGAATGTTGACCGGCATTACAAATTGTTTTGCTGTAATTTGAAAAGTGTTTAAAGATAGACCCCCAGTGACCCTGTGAGGGGGTATAAAGAGGGAGAGAAACAGATAGAGAGACAGAGGGAGTGATATCTGGCTGCGTCTCCTGACGGTTAGACTGGCAAGCTTGAAAATAAACAAGTTCTTTGATGTCAAAGAACCCATTGACTCTCTTATTCCCTCTCTCTCTCCCACTCCTTATTCTCCACAGTTTTGCTCTCTTTTCCTCTCTCTCTCTGTCCTTTTTCACTCTTGCCATTTCTAAGGGGTGATGGACGTTGGAGGGATGAGGTGTGTGTGTGTGTGTGTGTGTGTGTGTGTGTGTGTGTGTGTGTGGGGTGAGGGGAGAGGCATTAACCGCCACCCTGCTGCACTTGTTGTCCCCCCTCAGCTGCCGGCTTTTTCTTTCATCCGGTCTGCTCTCACCCTCCACGCCTTTCAGCCTGGCGACCCATCTTCCCTTCGTCCTTTCACTGTCACACAAGAAGTTAAACCTTTTTCTCCTCAGTCAAGGTTCTCCACATGAAGAATTAAAGGCGAACAAGGGTTTAACTTTGCAGGCGTTTTCATACAATACTGTCTGAAGTTGATTATGTAAGATCATTCACTGGAAATCAAGTCATACATAACTGTAGCACTTAGAATTGGTGAATGAAAAAAAGAAGAGCTCTAAGAAGGAGAGAGGTAGGGGGAGACTGAGTGTGTGCACACGCATGTCTGTGTGTGTGTGTGTCAGTGTCAGTGTGTTTGTTCACATCAGCACTGGAATGAATCATCACATACCTTATGTACATATTACACCTTTTGTTGGTTGTTTAACGCCCCACTGATTGCTGGTCCGGTCAGGTTCTGCATGTATATGCATTGCATATGCGTGTCTATCTATGTGTGTGAGTGTGTGTGTGTGTCTGTACTGCCTGTGGTGGCACTGGTTAGTGGGATACCACACCCATTGTCCACGGTAATTACACTGAGTCGAGCCATCTGTGTTATAGAGGCACAGTGTAGAAGAAACTGGTGTGTGTACCAGCACATGACTTGATGACATGCTATGCAGTTGCTCCATTGAAAAAAAAAAGTGTGCAGGGGTTTTTGACCCTCTTGGTCCACTGTTTAACAGTTGTGATTGTCTGTCACAGATCCCATTCCTGTCGCCCATTCTCACTCAAAATAACGCATCACTTTGCTCATATAAGATGAAGGCTGGGGGTGGGGTGTGTGTGTGATGGTTTGAATCTATAGGGAAGATATCTGAGAGATGTTCACACCCACAACAAACCCGAGCATTCACATACACACAAACACTCCAGTGACAAAATCTCCACTCTCCCTTTCATTCTCTCCGTCTTTCTTTCCGGAGCGTCTGTCTGTCACTCTGATTAGGAACGGACAGAGTCACATAAAGCTCGGAGTGGATGAAAAAGGGCGGGATGGGAGATAGAGGGAGTTACGGATGATGTGGAACCAATAGGACAAGTCTCTTCTGTGATACCCTCCATTTGTCAAGCACATCATCAAGTTCACTTGCCAAGTAATGGTCAAATGCATGTGACAATTTAAATAAATAATAATATGTGAAAACTTTGCTGCAGAGGTGGGGGTTCAAGTTTCTCTACACTGCAAAACAAGCTTTTTGTAAAGAGCCCTGAGATAATGTGCGTTGTGATTTGGCGCTATCCAAAATAAAAACTGGATTCAATTAAACTGAAACTGAACGGAGATCCTATATTTTATTGTGTGCTCACAATGAACAACTTAAAATCTAAATTAAGAATTGTAGGAACATTGCAAAAGCCAGACCTGATTACACTGATTAGACATCTCCAACATCTCCAGTATTTTTATATGTGGGGTGTTTTTTTTTTATGTCTTTATTAACAAATTCTCAGTAGAAAGATGACAGGAGATGTGGGTAGAGAGATAAATTACATGCAAAAGCCTGTCGTGAGTTGGGGATGGCAACAGCAGAAAGATGACAGTTACAAATAAGGGCACCTGGATGCTGTTTACATAAGTTTGTCAGATCTTTACTTTTTAAAATGCATTTTTGATCATATAAGCTGCAGTTAGAGATACTTACATTTTTGGCAATTCCTGTGAGAAATGCTCTTCTTTCTTGAGCTGACATTTGAATGTCACAATTATTTCTACATGCTTCAAGTGTTTTGTTTTTTTCATCAAAATTCTTTAAAGGCACTATATGTGGGTTTTTGGTATTCCTACATAGCCAACATTAGCATTAACAATTGTTTACTAAACAAGAGGTTCAGGCATCATTGGACTGGATGCTCACTATCACAGGGTGGTATTACGGGACAGGACAGGCCAGGGCTAGCTGGTTAGCATGCTAACTTCAGTAGAAAGAAAGTGACAGAAACTGCTCTCCACCTTTTGAACAGCTCTTGGCGAGTAAAGGAATGAAGTTTAATGCTAACATTGGCTATATAGCAATAGCCAAAACTTACATATAGCCCCTTTAAAGATGTATTACTGTAACTGGCAAGTTCTCACATCCTAATAAGACTCTTAAGTCTAACTTAATCAAAGATGAGTGCACTGCAAAGGTCACCATCTGTTAAAACATGCACTAAAGCAACATCATAAAACAGACTGTATTAGCATTAAGTGGAACACAAATTACTGTATTTTGTCAACTGTGTGTGACTCACTATATACAAGATGACCAGATCTTGACAATTTCCAACAAAATTCAAAATCACAGAAGTTTCTTTACTCGTAATTTTTAGTTTTAGGGTATTTAAAATGAGCACATTTATTCAGATTCAACAAGAAATCAAAAAATATGCTGTGTGTAAAAACTTTTTGTAGTTTGTTGTGGCCTTAAATATGGTGAAACATCTGCTACAAAGATAAACACTCTTGACCCTTTTGATTTGATTAAAAGAATCATACAAAGCAGCAAATAGTAATCATTTACACCAAATATTTTCAGATATTTGTTTCAATCCATCAACCTTGAGCTGGTAAGTGAAATAATGACCTGAGGAGAGAAAGTGAGTGATGAGCGTGAGGGAGGGAAAGAGACACAGGCATGGAGAGGTGGCAGAGGATGGGTAGCGGGAGGAGGAACAGAGGAGGTGTGAGAGCGAGGGAGGGCGGATGGACATATGGATGGATCGGTGGTAAAAGACGACGGGATTGTAACGCACAGAGTGGGAGCAAAACGTAAAGAGGGAATGGGGGGAGAGAAAACTGGAGAGGTGGATAAACAGCAAGAGCAAGGGAGGTGGAGGAGGTGGAGGAGGAGGAGGAGGAGGAGGACACGGGTGGGCGAGAGGGAGGGTGTTGAGTGAAGCACTGTGTTTATCAGTGTTCAGAATGTACTGTGCTGTAGATTTGTCTGTAAATGTCATCTCCTGTGCTTGAGTTACAATAGAGTGTGCTCTCACAAGTCACAAACAGGCGCACATAAATACACAGAAATATCAAAGAGGAGAAGCCATTTGTCCCCTCTGCACTTAATCACTAAATCACTCTTATTTGACTGTTGGGGTTTTTTATTCTCTCCCTCCTCCTCTCCCTCAAGAGCTTTTCCTCTTGTCCTCTCTTTGATTTTTCTCTCTCATCTCTCTGAAGAGCCCGTAGGGACACTGAAGACCTCTTCACCTCGACCAGAAATACAGACATCGGGAAAAAAATGGGGGAAATGATAGATATGGAGTTGGATGCATGACAACACATCAGAGAACGACAAGCAGAGAAACAGGGGAATAGAGTGACACTGTTATTCTCAGCTGATTGCCCTATTGTCAGACTCTGTGTGAGAAAAAAGAAAAAAAACATGCAGGTCTTTTCGGTGGTTTTCCTGCTCTGAGAAAGAAGATGGGACAGGATAGCAGTTTCCTGAACGTGAGGGTTCAGTGTCTAATTTAAAGGGTCTTTTTTCTCTTCTTCTTTTGGTCTAGTTTCTTATCAGGCGGAGCAGAGTGGGCTTCCTGAGCCTCTCAGAGAATGACCAGTGAAGGGAGGAGAAATCCTGTTTGTAAATCACACCACAGGGACGTTTGCTGCCGTCAGGGGACTTTGTTTACTTTGTTTTACTACCGCTGTCTTATCCTGTTGACAAGGCAGGGAAGCAGTGTGTATCGCTGATGTAACAACACGGTCAAAAAAAAGCACACACAAAAAAAGCAACACACACTCCATCCCGCAGAGCAGCAGGTGCCAGCTTTTTTACGAGAAGGTGAAAGGAGGAGATGCACTTCACCTCCCATGTATGACGCCTCACCCACTCACATGCATGTTGATAACACATGACAGCTTCATATCAGTGGCACATGAGGAAGCAGAAGGTCAGCGTGTTCGAGGTGACAGGAAACGAGTCTGGGCATGACACCAGTTCTCACAATCGAACAAGCCATGCTGAGCATCTGATTGAGAGAAAGAGTTACATGTCTGACATGACCAGATGAACTCTGAAATACTTTAAGCGCATGTGGATAATGCGTACATACTGTATAATGCTGATGCACACTCATTGTTCATATATGTATGTGTTTGTGAGTTTAAGGCCAGATACACTTGGTTGACTTCACCTTAAAAAAGAGGAAAAGGGAGTTAGTTGCTACATGAGAGAGTAGCAGCAGAACAGGATGCAGGTTCATATTCAAATTAACCACACTGTCTTTTTTTTTATTTGATTGTTTTTTATGTGAAGACGTTCTTGGTGTACATCTCTTTGATCTGAAGCCCACGTATTTCAGAAGAAATTCAAATAAGGGTAAAAATGGTTGCTGGTGTGGCTGCCAAAATCAAAAACAGTGGTATGTGGCAGTGTAGTTAATGTTCAGGCACACTTGAGTATTTCCAATTTGGCGGGCAATTGTAACTTTTATCCAATTACATTTACAGGCCATGCTGTAGTAGTTATGGTATGATTAATCACAAAGTGATGACATATTTCAGAAAAGCATAAAATGAATTAAATAAGAAAAATGGTAAAAGCACAGGTAAGATTAATCAGATAGGCATAGCTTATGTTTTTGTACTGTGGTAGGCAACAGTCACAGTTGCAGCCACCATTGAGGTCACAGAGGTCAAAGCCTTTTATTTTTTCTGGGGTTTAACAAACTTAGGGGCAGTTTATGTGTGGCTAGAAGGGCTGAATCAAATGACTGTTTCCATTGTTGAGATCAAATCTCAGAAAATGGTGGAAACTGTCCCAAAGCCCAAGGTGATGTCTTAAAATGTCATAATTTTAATTAAGTATTCAGTTTACAATAACAGAAAACTAAGGAAACCAGTACAGAGAAACTTTCCCTCCTCAGCAGATGAAGGTGAAAATCATCTTCTAGTGTCAAACTGCACAAATCACATTGTTCTGCACAGTGAGGGTCCAAGTGAAGTAGCAATGAGCACAACAGGTGCTTGTATGGACACTGAAACAGCTAATGCTTGATGTCATCATTCCTCCTGTTCTTGCTGGCCATTACAGGATCTCTTACTCATGAGGGTTCAGTTTGAAAGATGGGGAACGTTCATATTAACTTTGATAAACTTTGAAATATATTTTTCATTGGTGCTATGCTCATATGGCACCTGACTGCTGCTTTAAGACAGACGTGAAAAGTGCCATTTAAGGAAAATTCAGAATGTAAAATTTTTATTAGTAGTCCTCTGAGTATGTTTACCATCGCTTCAGGAGAGTGTTGCCCTGTACCTGACTTGATAAGCAGTAATACTGAGTTTGAATTTCCTGTTTTCAGACTTAATCACTAACTGACGCTTTCATATTCAATTTGCCTGTTTAATAAGTGTAATTATCCTGATATGAAAGGGCCTAATTGGAGCCGTAACCGCCTGATTGACGTAAACGGTTCTCCATGAGCCGGGCCGCTCTCGCGCCTCTCTCGAATCGTAGGACTCGGATGTGATGTCACCGCGGCAGCGCGCTGTGGCGGTCTCCAGGGCAACGCCGCGTGCTGCAGTGACGCCAGCCCAGGCCTCGGCTCGTGGTGAGTGGGCGTGACTCGCCACGTTAGTCCCCCCTCCCTCCTCTCTCTCCATCCCTCTCTCCCGTCAGTGTGGGCGGGCCCCGCTCAGAAGAGAGCGAGCGAAACACGACACCCCGAGGACGGAGAGAGGCACGGGGGGGGAGGAGAGAGTAGCACTGAGTGGTGTGAGAGTGAGTGGAGGACTAAAAAAAGTCCATAAAGAAAGAGAGGTTCCTCTCCAACGTTAATTTCTGTCAAAGAAGTAACGAGGCATTGCGACGGAGAGATGTCAAACAGCGGCGAAGATGCGGTTGAGACGGAGTAAACAGCTACCGGACAGTTAGCAAAAGAACTTGTTAGAGGAGAACGAAAGGCTTTTTTCCGGCTGGCTCGAGTCGGACGGTTGGCCGTTTTTCCGCCGCAACTTGAACAAGTTTCAACGCTGCTAGTTACGGGACGAGAGGCGAGGACCAGACAGCGAGGTCTTGACCGTTTGGCTCGGTGGAAAAGCGAGCCCGTCGGTCGGTTTGGTCGGTTGGCGGAAAGCCGGAGGAGTGAAACGGACCAAGAGAGCGCGGCGGCGGCGGCGGCACGAGAAGAAGAGAGGGAGCCGCTGAAGCCTTAACGACAAAAGTTTGCCGTGTGTCTTCACCTAGTTTTCCAGATTGGGAACTAGAGGCAAAGGAAGAGGCCGAGAGACTGACTTTTCTTTCCACAACCAACTTTGTGGAATTCATCCAGTTTAGAGAACTTTAGCCACTTGCTGTTTGGGTAAAGTAGCTAAAGCTGAAAGCATGAAAACACCTGGGGATTCTGGTAAGTTTGCGCGAATCCATCTTTTTATCCACCATTGTCTTTCTTGTTTACTTGCCGTACGTGGTTGTTGTCGGCAAAGCTAACACTAACTCCCATTACTGTTTAATTAACAAAGCCAGATAATTATCAACGTCCGCTCCAAGTGGGGAAAAAGAGATGGAAATCTGTTGATTTTAGCTGCTCTCAGGATTAGTGCAATAGTCCATCTTTAGCTAGATAAGATACTAAAATCTGGTGCAGGTTTACTACAGTACTCCGGTTCAAGAGGAAGTGGTTAAACTACTGTACAGTTGTTACAGCGACATCCTCTGTGTCACCCTGACAACCTAATTTCACCATTCAACACCTTTCAGAGAACTGACTGAAAATCCTAGAAGCACTGTAAGCGTGTGTGTTTTTGTACTGACTGAGTGAGAGAGAGAGATGCGGACGTGATGATAAGTCACTTGAAGACTCCTCTCCTCCTGGTGGTGGTAGTGGTGGTTGAGGAGGAGTTGAGGTGACTGGATCTAGCCAGGTATACAACGGAGCAATCTGATATTAACCCAGTAACTGAGCATACGTTTGTCAGATACTTGGCCTGTCAGCATATTGAAGTGAGAGCAGGAGGGGGGGTTTCCAGTAGTCAGCTGAGGTCTGAGCGTGTGTGTGTTTGTCTAATTCCTGAAATGCTTGCATAAGTTTGTTCTTGCTCTTCTGTTAAAGCCAATTTTTCTTTAGAAAGGAGGAAGTGGAAGTACTACCATTTGTGCCAGCTATGCAGTTTATTATTTCTGAGTGCATGATGTCAGGCTTTATTTATGTCACAAAAGTACATCTGTTTGATTTGTTTCACTTAATATAACTGATATAACTGATCCAACTAGAGCTGGAACTTTATGTTCATTTTCATAAGCTATTAATTGTTTCAGTCAATTGTGAAAAAATACCAACTATTTGTCACCTTTAGCATAGCAAAAGTTATTCATCTTTTGTGTGATTCTAAGACTAAAGGATTAATTGATTGTTTGAAAAAGAAAAAAAATAGCAGATTGATAATGAAAGTAATTGTTAGTTGCAGCCCTAGAACAGACTTTAAACACAAGAGACCTGGTGGATAACATCTGAAAGTGTATAAAAATCATTTACTGTCTGTGGTCCTCTGTGTAAAACTAAATATACATATTTAATAAGTAGTGTTTCCTGAAGGAACAATATGATGACTTTCTAAGTAGTTACTGGTAAGCATTTGGCATATGGCCATGTGTCTGTGAGTGTGTGTGTGTGTGTGACTGACAAACTGTGTGGGACAAACTTTTCCACTTGGGACTATCCCCTCCCTTCCCCCACCCTGTCCCCTCCTGACTCCCACTGCACCCAGCCTCAGCCCCACAGCCCTCCACATTCCTGCACACACACACCCACTCTCTGCAGCAGCCCTGAGGAGGCTGCCATGACATCACACCACGTCCCACCACAAGTAGCCCTTTTATTACTCTGAACTCAGTGTTTGTGTGTCGGCAGATAGCTTAAGTCCTTCTGGGAAGGTACTAAAAATTGATTGTGCTTAGGTTATGGGTTCGGTGTATGCAGTTGGTGTACGTTTATGTTTGCATAGCAGACTGGTTGTGTTTGTTATCTGCACTGCAAATGTGAAGAATGTTAACTGGTTCTACTTTACTGTGGTTCTCTTGAATGTGGTTGGTGTAAAGTTTGTACTGCAATCCAAATGTGAAGCTCAAAGTTAAGTCTTGATACTGCTTACTTAATCTAACAGTCTCAAAACAATAAATTCTCATTTAATAATTAGGGCTCCAACAAACAACTGTTGATTACTGTCTTGATCAATCAATTAATTCTTTGGTCTATAAAAAGTCTGAAAATGGCCATCACCATTTTCTTGACCTCAATGTAATAGTCCAAAATCAAAGTACATTCAGTTTATAACAATAATGTAAGATGAGGAAAAGCAGCAAATCTTCAAAGCTGGAACCAGCTTTGTCATTTTTTGCTTGAGCACCTAATTATCAAAATAACTAACTAATCAAGTTTCATCAAGTTATTTTGTCAGTTATCAAAATCAAATTTGATTGTTTCTCTGTTGATTCACTAATTGATTAATCCTTTCAGCAACAGTTGGTAAACAGAATTTCTATCTCTGAGGCATTATCTAACAACAAATCTGATCTTATAGCAGCACCTTTAAATAGTTAAATTATTGAACTGGTTAATCCATGATGCTGTCCTGATCTGCCTGATCTCCTGCTGCTGTGTTTACAATCAGAACACAAGTTTTAACCCTTAACCTGTGTAGATCCCATCATTTAGATTGAGCACACTTGCGCTGTGTAGGATAAAAAAAATGTAATCATCCCTTCTGGGGGATGTTTGGCGATGTGGGATTACGTCCCATACGTTAAGCTGGTGCCTCTATGGAGCTTACCTCTTCTCTTCTCCATCACCAGACGCTTCCTTTGCACTCCTGTTTTCCACTGTCACTTCATTAGCCTGAATAGATGATAGGATTTCTGCTGAGATAGAGAACTGATGTGATGAAGCAGGAAATGGTGGGGCTAAAGCTGCATCTGTTGTTGCTGGCAGATCAGTGTCCGTTTTGTGGTGTTGGAAAGTGTCCGATTCAGTTTGTCTTTATATCCAGTCGCTGCTTTACCTGGTCATTGTTAGTGTTTGATTTAGTCTAGGGGATCATTGGTTGGAGGTACAGTATTCGACAGGTTGCATTAGTCAGTAGACAGGGAGATGGTAGTCTGACGGATCATGCCTGCACTTACACAGTCATATATCCACCTCAAAGGCTGCGCTAATGATTGATTAAGCTCTTGTGATAAGGACACACAAACATTGCCCTGCACTACTGTATGTCTATCCCTCCCTAATATGTTATCTACACCCCTGCCACACACACACTCTGCACTCCAGCTTTTGTGTTTCACCCGGTTTCCTCTATCCCTCCCCAAGGGTTACAATTTTTCTTCCACCATTATTTTTTTTTCTCTCCCTCTCTCTCTCTGACGTGGCTAAGGACTGGTGTGTGTCTTTATGTGATGGAATTGCATAGTGGGACCCCTGGCTCTGGAGTGGCCATTGTATGTGTGTGTGTGTGTGGAGGTGTTACAATGGTGGGAGTGGGGCAGGCCCTGGGGCTGATTGTGTGTGGACTTGTGGGTCCAGGGACCTCTCATTGTACTCATAATGGTGCGGAGTAGCTCATAGTTTGGTGGTGCTTTTGACAAGTGAAGAGACTGCACTTCTGTGTGTGTGTGTGTGTGTGAGAGAGAGAGTGTGAAAGAAAAAGCGAGGTAAATGTGGTCATCCCAGTCTATTTTTCATCAGTCACTCAACTACGTAGTTTAATGATGGTTGTTTTTTTTCCTTCTTTGTGCTGCTTGCTGCATCCCCAGAGTGATTGACGTGCAATGGAGCTGTTTTACCATTTATTCTGGATGCACACACACATACACACTCACACACAGCCAGGCCTTATGATGTGGCAGGGTAGGAGACAAAAGGGTAGCCTATGAGCAAGGAATTGAAAGGGAACATTTCACCTTTTCCCTGTGTGGGTTTATGCGTGCGATTGCAAGCATATGCTTTTCAATCTCAACACACAACTGCTGTGATGATAAGCGCAGCGATTAGCCTTATCTGTGAAAACTCCCTCCCAGTGCTGACCACAGCAAAACCACTACTTCCCATTATCCCAATACAGTTTTACAGCCCAGTTTATGGGACAGTGCCCTGCTGTGATCAGGCTCAGCCAACATGCTTAAAGCCTGAAACAGATGATGTTCCATAACAATATAGGTTATCTTCCATCTGAAAAAGCAGACAAATTCTTTTATGTGCCAAGAGTCGACTTTGATTACTGGTGTTAACATGTCAGCAGTTGAAATTACTGCCAAAGCTGCTCAGCCAAAACACCTCTGCAGATAAAACTGTGGGCTAAAATTTCACGCAGGACTTTTACATCTTAATATTTACACAGTGTGAGGATATTTGTTAGAAGAAGCAACCAGTTATTTTAATGTTTTATGTTGTTGTGAAGCGTCAACAGAATGGCTGTTCCCAGTGCAGCGGCAGCATGGTGCAGTCTTCATGAAAGTTTTGATATGGTCGTCTGTGACGCTAAGTTGACAAATGACTTCTGGTAGAGGGGGCCCTCGGTTGTGGAAATGTCTGTATTTAGCCAGGAATGTGACCAAAGGGAACAATGTGCTCAGCCAGTTGACACTAATAGACCTCCCCACCATTAGTCCTGTGCCGCCCTTGACCAGAGAGACCAGGGAAGAGACCACAGCCAACAAGGCAGTGTTACCCTTGATGGCCCGGACACCTCTGACCGCTGTCCCGCACTGCTCTTGGCCCATTCACCCACCCCGGAGACCCACGAATTAACCTCATGACTGACCACCGAGTCGTATAGATTATCGTTCTCTCAGACCTGTTTGATCAGCTGCATGGCTGTGAAGTTCAACACCAAACAGCGCCATTTAAAATTCACTTTTTACGCTGATAACACAGCAGCAGAACTAAATGCGTCCTCAGGCCATGTGTGTACGTCTGTGATGTGAGTTGAGCCTAGTTTTACTGCGACGCCATTGGTTGCAGTCATAGCCATGACCCTGTATTGACTTTATTGGTTATTGGTCAGGGATGGTAATGGCGTGAGTCTGCATGTCTGGATGGGATGGACTGTTGATGGATAACTGTAACACTTTTGAGGAACATATTTGTGAGTACACGTACACACAACGCACATACACACAAACTGCTGCTGCTTTTTATTGGAATTCTTGGACCTCCCACATTCCTGCTTAGAAGGTTAATAGTTGCCGGCTGTGTTGCATTACACACGAGGGGAAAACACAACAGTTACTATCTCTGCAAACCTTTCCTGAACATGCTCACTCAATGACTTACAAATCATGCATGCATTCATGCATACAGACATTTTAATACCTCCTAAGGACAAAATACATTGAAGAATGCATTCAAAAACAATGCATATTATTTGTTATTTTTACTTTTTAATTAAAGCAAAATGCACACACACTCAACCATGCACACACACTAAGGGTCTCTTTTCAAACGGGTATCAAAATTCATGTTGAGAATGCAGTGGGGTGTGTTGGTGTGCATGGACTGACCTGCACTGTTCAGCAGCTGTTTATGTTTGCGCATGCATCTGTATTATAATGTAATATGGGGAGTTTACAGAGAGCTACATTGTTGTAGAGGCGACTGAGAACGAGGCGCAGAATGGTCTGTTATTGTAAAAGAATATCTAGTGTGTATATGAAGGAGACAGGGGTGGGCAGCTGCATACAGGTATTACTTGTGAACAAAGTGTGTGTATGTCGGTGCTTGTGGGTGTGTGTGTATAAAAACTTCTCTGTGATACGACGGCGCCACTGAAACTGATCTGAGTCTGACAACATGCATGCGCACGCGCACACACACATACACAGATACACGTGAAGATCAGGTAACTCTATGCCTCTGATCCTTCCAGATGAGAGGTTTTATTTTGGATCCTCACGACACAATGACCTGTCCTTTAGGTTAGAGCCTGGAGTGTCACCTCTCTGCTGGTTGTAGTATAATCAGAGTGTAAGCTGTCAAGACCATGACAGCACCGAGCCACTCAGTCATGAAGCAAGCTCTTCCTTCACCTCTTCCCCCAAAATGGGGGCACTGCACCACCTCTAACCACATCATAAACACCTGGCCTGGCCTGGCCTGTTGCACATACACATACTCACACATACATGCATACAGAGCAGTTTCTCGTAATCCCTCACTGATGCCACTGCACTGGTGGCTGTTTTTGCCAGTGGCTCGGCCCGAGTGGTGTAATGTATACCTCTAATCTTCTTAGATTAACCCCAATAATACTGGTCATGCTGAGGGCATCTTTATAGCAAGGGATCAGCTAATATATGTACATGGCAGGATTTGAACAACGGGACTGGATCTTCTGTGCACTCTAAACTGAAATTAACTAGCGACTCAACAAACTCAAATCTTTCACTTTTAGATATGTCATAATTTTTGTTTTGTTAATTATAAAGAAACAGAAGCTACAATTTATGCAAACTCATTTGAACTTCATTAGTGTATGTGTTTTTAAGTGTGTAAGTGTGATAGAGACTGGGCTGTCCCGCTGTCCTGGGCCCTTTGATTCAGGGAGGTGGTGAGTGGAGCTCCTAACCCCTCTCTAACCCCTTAAATCCAGTGCAGTCAGCAGACACTCCCTGCAGAAAGGCAGCAGTGTTTGAATAGTTCCTCTGGCTATTTTTATCTGGGAATCTGCCTCAGTGCTGGACCCAGGGAGCTGGGGTGGAGGGCAAATATCTAATCTAATTTCGGACGATGGGAAGTCACCAAAAGAACTTCTGTGCCACTTGCATAGTGTCGATACTTTGTGTGTGCGTGTGTGTCTGTGTGGTTTGCTGTCAGGCATTGAAATGCTGCCTGGCGCCAAGTTAAACTTTCTCTCTTGTCACCCTCCTCCCCCCTCACCCCTTCTCTCCCTTCCCCCCATTCCTCTATCTTTTTTCCTCACCTCGCTCTCCTTCTCCCTCTCTCTCCTTCCCTCCACCCCATGTAAGGAATGCAAGATCACGTTCGCAGTTTTCTTTTCAACCAGTCTTTCCTCTTCCTCCGCCTGTCTGCCTTTCACTTTGCTAGCTCTCTCTCTCTCTCTCTCTCTCTCTCTCTCTCTCTCTCCCTCTCCCCTTCTCCTTCTCCCTCCATGTTCAGACCTGTTCTCTTTTGTACGTCAGAGCACATTTTGAACTTTGAGCCAACTCATCACAGCCCGTGCATGTGAGTTAGAAAGTTCTGTGCATTTGAAAGGCAGGGCTTTAGGTGGGAATGCCATGTCAGAGGTAAAAGTGTGTCTGCGTGGGAACAAACTACCCCAGACAGGGTGATATGGCAAAAAAAAATATGATCACAACTTTTTCCCCATATTAATTGATATTGATATTTATCACAATAAATAATCTGTGAGTTTGAAGAGTATGTTTATAATGAGTGAAGCCTAAAGAAACCAGTGGGCTCATTAGTTAAACTTTGAGAATATAGTTTATTAACAAAAACAGAATAACAATTTACTATGCAAACATGTTTTATCTACCTTAACTAAAGGGATGGGGCAATATACGATTTTATTACCCACTGTGATAAAAAACACTCACAATAAGTTGATTGTAGTGAATTTCCATCACCGGGATAATCGTGAATGGTGATAATCGTTAATATCCTCACAAGTGATTTAAAAAAATTGTTTAGCTTACTAGCATACAGCCCTGTATTTATTTATTTTGAATTTCCACAAGGGGGAGCTGCATCTTTCCAGTCATTCCAAAATACTAAACCTGTATCTCCCGCAAAACAACGTTAAATTGGATGTGTGGAAACACTATGGATTCCAAAACAAAGGAGTCAAGGTAAAATTAACTATCATTACTGTCAGTTATGTAATGTAGCAAGTGTTGGTTCAGTTATACTAATGTTGACATTTATCTAAGTGTTTGTTACATTGTGATGCTGTTTTGGTCACAGGTGAATCAAGCTAATGTTAGCCAGGTAACGTTAGCTACGTAGCTAAACAGCAAATAGCTCTGCTGTCTCAGACCAGAGTGGAGCTGCGGTCTCCAGCGAATTTTACTGCAATTTACTGCTGTTTTTCCTTTAATGTTAACCATAACATTAATTTGACCACAGCCCATAAGGAACTGTTAAAAACTATTAGAATTTATTTCATTTGACAGAAATCCATCTTCTAATTTCATGTAACCTATTGTAAGATGTAGTATAAAGTTGATATTTTTATTCATTTTCCTTCACCTTTGCAGAGGGATCTCATGATTTATAATTACAATTATAAGTATCTAAATTTGTTTTTCACTAAAAAGGATGTTCACTAAAAAAGATGTGTCCTATCTGTGATGATGAGTTTAAAGCATATTTTCAAGATTAGTGCGATAATATCGGTAATTACAATTATTTTGGTCAGAATAATCGTGGCATAAAATACTCTTTGCTTATTGTTTTAATCAGTACAGATTTTATCAAGATCGTTTCATCGCCCAGCCCTACCCCAAACTGCTGTAAAGAAAAAGATTGATTCTGGCCAGGTAAACTTCCTCACTTTGAATTTTAGTTAACATCACCTTAATGGCTAGAAAGGCAGCTCTTTCTTCATCTGACCACAGGCCCATAGTGTTAAATAACTGTTGGACAGACGCCACAAAATTGTCAGTCAAATGGCACCTTGTCTGGTTGGGCTAGCAGTAGCAATCGGCAGTTGTGTGTGAGGGAAGGAGATAAGTGGAAAGAGGACATCCTCTGCCTTTTATCAGCAGTGACTGCTTTATCTAATTTCCATCCATCCCATATGTAAGCACTGTCTTTTATACTTGAGATTTAGGAACACAAACCCACTGTCTCACCTTAAATTACACCGAGTGATTGACAATTTACCTCTTGTTTTAGTCATTGGCCTGTTGGCCCCAGACTTGTGACTTCTGAGCCAGATGAAGCCATTCTTTGATGTGTGTGTGTGTGTGTGTATGTGTGTAGGAGAGAGAGATAGTGTTTTGTGTGTGCACACACACATGCACATGTCCCTGCAGGGAAGTGAAACCTTTTTAAGCATCGATTGACCCTCCCATCCCTCCACCCTCTCCTCCCCTCTCACTATCATTTCTGTGTCACCAATCCATGGACTAATACCCCAGTGGCTGCTCCTCTTCCATTAGCCTCCTCCTCTTCTTTCCTCCTCTCTCCCCTCCTCTCTCCTGCTTCATGTCACCCTACCCTGTCTCCGTTTCACTGGACACCCTGATTTACCAGCCAACATGACTTGATGACCAGATACAGCGTGGTTGTCTGCTAACATGGCTCAAACAGTATAGAAACCTCTCAGTCACTGTCAAAATGTATCAGCAATAGGCGGTGGCCGGTGTTGCCCAAGTACCCCTGAAAACTTATATAAAACAAATATGAGCTCAAAGTCAGACTAGACCACTCGTTGGTATCCAGCACAAGTTAGCCTCAGTGCTTGTAGCTCTGATGCAGTGCATTTGAACATATGTCCATACATACACAAGCACACACAGCCTTGGGCTCTTGGGCTCCTTCCAAGATATGTGGTCATAGGCAGAATAAAGGATTGCACTCTCAGCAGGACAAACATCTGACTATTTTTGCCCACCGGCCATCGCCCTCTTAAATGTTCATAAGACTTCCTCCCTCCAGGAGGACTGGCTTTTTCTTGGCTCTCCAGGTGGGTGTTTGGTGTGTGTGTGTGTGTTTCTCTGCTTGTGTGTGTGTGCTGGTCTGAGAGGAACTGAATACTGCATTGGATCATTGGAAAGGTATTTATAGGAAAGCAGAGTGATTAAACTTTAATGACAAAGCCGGCCATCAGTGGTGCACATCATATATCATATCCTCCTCCTACACAAACACACACGCACCCACACACACACACACACACACACACACACACACACACACACACACACACACACACACACACACACACACACACACACACACCCCATCCCACCCACCACCTCCCACCACACACAGACTTGGAAACAGGCTCATCTCATCACATATTTCTTGGGGAGTTTGTCCATAAGCGAGTGTGCCAGCCAGTCTCATATGGTGTACCACTCTCTTTTAGTGCCTTGACCCAAACATGTCCTCTGGTATTTTTGAGATAGTTGTGACATTGGTCATTTGGTGAAGTTTGAGTAAATTATTCATGTTGTAGTGTTGTATGTAGTCAAAGACAGTGACACTGTTTTTTGTAAACACCTCACCGCACCGCTGTATCTAAACAGTTTACTGTAGTTGCTTCCTCTTTTACCAACATAATTTACCTGTTTAAAGTTTTCACTGAGAAAAAAATCATTTTGTATCTCTTTGAAGCCTCTGAAAATAATCTGTTATTGAACATTAAAATGGCTGGCTATCAGTTGAGGAAAAAGCTTAAAATTTGCATCCCTGGTGCATGACATCTAGGTTAAGCAGCTTGCCCAACCCCTGCTATCTGTGTGTACATGTGTGATGTATGTGCGCCTCCGGACAGTAGTCCAGCCCTCGGTCACAATAGTTTTGTCCATGTCCATTTTTAGCATCTGATGTGGCCCAGTGAAATTACGTAACAACCAAGCAGTTGCATGCGGGTGGGCGCACACACATATAGGCCTACTGTACATACACACGCACACACACACACACACACACCCACACACACACACACACACACACACACACACACAGTGATTGTTGTTTTAGGGGATTAGAGCTTTTGATGAAGAGAACAGTGAGCTAGATCCCCTGACCAGTCACAGGGTGAGAGGGAAAAAGGAATGGAGGGAAGAATGGATCAAGAGCAGCAGAGGGATTTACAAAAGCATGACGGAAGGAGGGAAAGATGACATGCTAAATAGAGAAAATGAACAAAAGGTGTTTGGTTTATTAGGCCTGATAGAACTATAGTAAGAGAAAGACAGGAGGGCTCTTAAACCCAAGCTCTATTTAAAGAGATGATCTTGAGCAAGAGGCTGAGCAGTGATGAATTGTGGATGTGGTCAAACAGATTTTATCAGCATATTTTCCTTAACATGGCGAGCCTGGTTTTTAACGGCCAGCATGTGCGTCTGTGGTAACTAACAATACTTTGTATACATGTTACCTTGGAAACAAGTCATAAATGCATCAGCATTTGCTTGCCAAGGGCTGTCAATCAAAATATTATGCTCTTGACTACAGACTCCAGAGGGAGTGCAGAAAATAAATTAGGAGTGCTGTAACTGTAATTTCAGTGAATTACTTTTGTCCATACATGCATTAATATATACTAGGGTCTTTGTAGTCTGTCACACACGTGCATGTAACATCACACACACACACACACGTACGCAGCGTGGCCCCCAGCTAGTATCCTCACTGTGTGTGAGTGGGTGTTGTGTTAGAAGGGTTATTGTGTTCGTCTGGCCCAAGTATTAGCCGAGTGCTGTGCAAAGGAACATTTTCTCCCTTAGGTTAGTTGTGAGAGGAGGCAGAGCACAGAGGTGTGTGTGTGGGAACGTGGGATCTGTGCGTGTGACTCATTGATGTCAGTACTGTGAATGTGTAACCTTGTTTCTCTGTATAATTTAGGAATGGGCAGTCAAATTTTTGTCACGATTATGCATTTAACCTATGATTGCTAGTATTTGGTTGGACTCCAAAATTACATTCAGAATAATAAGAATGTGCTCTCATAAAGCTGAATGAAACCTATTGGTGGTACTTGTTTTTTGACTTATTTTTGCTTCAGGTTTGACACCTTGGACTGGCAAATATTTAACACTGGAAAAACAAAATATCTCAATAGGTCAACCCCATCACTGATTATTCAAGTGTCTGCCCAACTGTCCAAACTCGTGTACAATCCGTCAGCTCTTTTACATACTTAGACACACCTGATTACTGAGAATAACCTGATTTAAGTTTGGTCTCAAGTGTTTTTTATCTACTTTTGCAGGGGTGGTATTACAAAATACAGGAAAGGAAAATGCAGGGACACTGTTGATGTAGCTGTTTCCTGTTCATGTAGATAAAGATTATTTAATTTTCTACAACTCTGTTTGTTTGTAGAAACGCATCACGTCACTGCAACTGACGATTATCTCTTTCAGTTAAGATGCCAAGGTCTTCACATGTGTTGTTTTGTTTGCCCAGAAGTCTGAACATTCAGTTAACTACATGACAAATATAGGCAGCAAATCCTGCAATTTGAGGCAAAAAAATCAAAATAGTTGCAGATTCAGTAGTCGTTGATTAACTAATCAGCTGATCGTTTCAGCTCTAATTGCATTTATCAACTCAATCATCTTTGTAGTGTGTACACAGAATTAAACACAAACAGACATCAGTTACATGTTATAGTGATTTCACAGATTGAAGATTTATATCGGTCTCCAGCTTCTGTTGGAATCTGACCAAGATAAAACAATTAAGATTTAAATTTTACAGTCATTGAAACATTTCCTAACTCTGATGACACTGCATTAACAGGCATGTACTGTATGTGAACACTCTGAGCCTGATCTCTTGTATGTGGATGTGTGTGCATTTGTGTCATCAAATTGTCATTGTGGAAGTGTAACTCTAAGCCATTGTATCATTTCTTGGGGAACCCCCGTGCTACCTTACACCTTGGATGGATGATCTGAGCCCTTTTTGAATCAGTGTTCAGGACAATAGTTTGTGTGAATGCTGTCTTTATAATGTGTGTTTGTGTCTTTGTGTGTGAAATGTAACTGAGAGGTATCACCATTGTACGTTCACACGTATGTACCTATATTCCCACTCATACACACCTCACACACACACACACGGGCAGTGAGGTAGCACCTCATGTTATGAGTTCCACCGAGCGGAGGTAATCGGTGTGTTTACACTCAGCCCTTACATAACATCATCTAAGCAGTACACTGACGGAGGGGAGAAAGTGCATGGCTCTCTCTCTTTCTCTGCCAGTCAGTCTTTTATCTCTATGAACTTCCTTCCCCATGGCACATACTTTTCTCTCTGTTTTCATTTCCTTCCCTCTTGTCCTCTTCTTTCTCTCTTGACAGCTGTTATTTTAGTTTTTTATTCAGTGTACATGCTGTGCCAAGAGCAACATCTAAAAATCAGCTCCTTAATGAGTGAAGAAAATAACAATTAACAACATGTAGTGGTTGACATAATAAGCAGACATGTTAAATACAGTGCTGTGGCATTCTTAGAAATATAGCCGGTTTCCCAGTCAAATAAGTAAGGTCAGTACTATCTGTATGTTACATTTTACGCAGGTAGTAGGACATGTCTTTGGGGTGGACATGGAGCTTCATCAGCCTGCGTTCTTGTTCAGCCCAGGTCCTTTGTCCTACACTCACCCTCTCTTTTAGCCATTACTGTCCATATCTACCTTTAACTGTTTAATAAAGGTGGAAATGTTGCCCACATTTTTTGGACTCCTGTAATAATTGAAGAATGCAACCTGTGTTTTTCTTCTGTGGTGCTCGACACAGCCTTGTTGCAATTACATAGTATGAGTTTTGAATGTGGTCAGATAATCGAATTGTGGCACTTTTCATGTGAACAGCCAAATGCAACACTTTGTCTTCCTGGACAAAGTGTCTGAAAACATGCAACATTATCCTAATTTTTTAAACAATATTGCTTCTCCCCTCTCTCTGTCACGGCCGGCGTTTCACTCTGCTTTTGCATCGGGTATACGTGGTCGGACAGCACGTCTTATGAACTGGTTCCGACAGAGCATAAACCGCCCCCATATAAGTCACGATGATGATGGTGCATCTTCTGCCTTATACATGCAGCACTTCATTGAACATTAAGCATATACAGTCCATTGTACAGTGTGTTTTATAGCAATTTGTATTTCATTCATTACCCCTGCCTGCCTTTCGGTGGAGGCCAGTCAGAGACACATTGATGGTTGAATCTGGAGCACAGTCCCACTCAGGGAGACCGAGTATAACACTATGATTGACCTTAGACTGTATAGTCCTGGTTTGTGTGTGGCTGGGGCAAAGATGTGAGAAACTGAGGAGGACTGGTCTCTGCCAGTGCAGGGCAGCTGTGTGTCTACTGTTGAGATCATTGCCCAGTAGAGCAGATTGGCTACCATTGTTTTAGATGGGTGGCTGGCACCATACAGTACAGTAAGGGTTCATTCAACGGGCTGCGATGGAGCACGGTCATCCTTAAAGTTCAGCTGCTTCAAGGCCTCCTGTCACACAGACCTCTGTAGCTCTCCCTCTTTATCTTTTTCTCTCTTGCTCTTCATCTCTGTATTTTGTTACATCATCATCAGCCTTTCTCTCTCTCTGTCTCTCTTTTTCACTCTCTCTCTTCCTCCCTCTCCCGGGCTCTTGCATAACGTCCAGCTTTATTTGCTCCAGCTGAGGATTCTAATCTTTCCCACGAGGCAGAGTGCGAGAGCAAACCAGGAGAGGAGAGAACAGGAGCTGGGCGAGTCGACCTTTCTAACCTGCCTGTGTGCACTGCCTCGTTAACTCAGTCACTCCGCCCATTAATGAGATCTAGAGCAGGGCTTTGTTTACAGGCATCGACAACACAGCGTTAAAGTGTATGTGTGTGTTTGAGTGCTTGAGGTTGTAAGGATCAACATTTATGCCTTCAGTCTGTCATGTCAAGTGTGTCTCTGTTTGTGTGTGTCCCACCCCCTGCTGCAGTGTTGTAGGTGCGTGGTCTCTCTTGGCAGCCCCCGTGCTAACTGGGGGATAAGCACTGATTATCTACACAGCCTGCATTAGGAGAACACACACACACATTGAGGCACAGACACACATATTTACATACACCTGGGGAGACCATGATGATGTGCACATTCCACCACCGCGGCCAAATGTGCTCATGTCAAAGAGACCAGGCACCGACTTGGCTCCAGCCCAAGAAGACATAGTATTACCGTAATATATGCACACAGGCTTATGTGTGTGTGTGTGAGTGTGTGTGTGTTGCAGCTGCAAATGCTTCATGCAGAGCAGTGTTCATTGAAGCAAATTTTCCTTCTCTGATTTCCCTCAATCTCTCACACATACACAGAGGCACAAAGGCAGTATGTTGGCTGGCTGGCTGGCTGGCAGCGACGTCTGTGTGAGGTGAGTGTTACATAAGGCTGATCAACACTACTTAATCAGCTTTAGGAGACATGCTTAACAAGCTGACCAACTGGGGCGGGGGTTAGCGGAGGAGAAGGAAGCAGCGAGGGAGTCAGAGGGGTGCCAGAGAAAGGGGCCAAGGGCACAGGAGTTAGGGCGTGATAGGAAAACAGGAGAAACTGAGCAAAAGGGTGAAAACAGCGGGGGAAGAGGAGAAAGTGGTGACAGGCGGCGACACGGCATGTGTCTTTTGTCCCTGTTTACGACGAGATAAACACACACACATAAACACGTTGTGCTCTGCCCTCTGTGTCCCCCTTCACAGCCCACTGTGACGCACAGTAGCGATTGCCAGGATCCCGTGTGTGCAAGTGCGGTGCATGTTTGTGCGTTTGCATGCCTGTGTGCATAACTTTGTACATGTCAGAGTGTATCTTGCTGGACATTGGCTCCGTCCAGCTGAGGTGAGAGAGAACCACGCCACCCCTCAGTGGTTGAGACAGTATGAGTCTTTGTTCGGGACACTTTTCACAGCAGACGCATGTAGTCTTCCTCATTCGTAGACCTGATATTCTTACAATCTGCGTCCGACATGAAAACACGATGAATGTTGAATTCACTGAATCAGCCAGCATGTGTTGTTGCCTTTCCAATGACTCACCACTGTAAACACCAAAATGAGCCAGTTACCTAGGCTAAGAACCAAGCTTTCATTATAGTGGGAGTATTAGTTGTGTGTGTGTGTGTGTGTGTGTGTGTGTGTGTGTGTCAAAAGTACACCTTAAGTTAATTTTAATAAA
Source organism: Lates japonicus (assembly GCA_033238685.1). Lineage (NCBI taxonomy): Eukaryota > Metazoa > Chordata > Actinopteri > Centropomidae > Lates > Lates japonicus. Next base: position 2,275,859 of record BRZM01000078.1, on the reverse strand, counting down.
ATAAACACTTCATTTTTGTAACTCTAGCAAGTGAAGGTAAGTTTTGGTTTCACATTGTCTGAAGTAAAACAGACAAGGAATGTGTTGCAGACCATAATCCTCCTGCAAAAAGTAATTTTGTGTGCATCACATTCCTTTACTTGAGGTTTGACTTCACCTGTGGCCAGCATGTCAAAACCATAGGCTGTGCGTCCTCCTTCTCTCTTTTGTTTTGGACTACAAATTATTCCCATTTGGATGATTCATGATTATTAAAGAGAGCAAGCAGTCTGGCTTTACATTTGTCTCTGCTTTTAGGGGCAAATTGAGCTAAATTATAATGTTTAGTTTATTTCACATTCTCTTTACTTGCGATGGCAGTTTATTGCTCTTGTGGTTCACCACTGCTGAGTAAATGTAGAGGAAAACACTCACTCTCAGTAATGATGAACATTTGCTCTGTTTGTGACAGTGACTCTGTCTTTACCCTGGTTGTTTTATACCTTTCCTTTTATTTCCTCTTCAGCACTCTCTTTCTCCTTTCTTCCTCTCTCTCTCTCTCCCTTTGACCTTTTCCCAGTTTCCTTTCCCTCTCCTCTTAATCCCAAACACACACACACACACACACACACACACACACACACACACACACACACACACACACACACACACCTCTTAGAGAATGACTAGCAGATGTGGACAGAGCTTTTTTCCTTCATCTAAAATTAGCTGCGATAGAAGAATGGCAGGAAAGCGCACAGGGTTGGACGCACAAACGGGAGGGGTGGGGAGTAGGGGTTGGGGTGGGGGGATTGATGGAGGAATAGACCAGAAGTGGAGGAAGGAATAGCTTGATGGGACTTAGTGAAGTAGTGTGTATTTTTGGTGCTGTTCACACGCTTTGCTGACGCACAGGAACCTTGGAGGGCACGGCCAACCGGCGCCTCAGACTTTGACTGTGCATGTGCTGCTGTGTAATACACTGTGTTTAGTATATTGTTGCGGGTGTGTGGGCCAGTGTGAAATAAATTTGATGCATAAAGGAGCGTCAGAGGATTTCAAAGATGGTGATTGTTTCAGTGTGCTTCATTGTTGAAACTTTTGTTTGACTATTATACTTTCCGCATAGTTTTGTGAAGTTAAATTATGAGGTAAAGTGTATATATGAGTATACAAAAACTCTCACAGCCCCAATTTTGATCAATACTGTCTGGTAAAGTTGTAAACAGCAAAGCAGACCTATTACCTTTGCCATCATTATGATGCAATGCTGCTGTGAAACTTCCTATCCCTAATTTTTACCCATCTATTAGCACTTTTGAAGCTGGATGTTGTACACAGCTCCAAAGCAGCTCTTCCCCCAAGCAGCAAGAAGGTGTTAAGGACAACAGTGCTGGTTGGTAAGCTGCCAGTGTCCCTTGTTCACTCAGGACCCAAGGGCTTGTTTAGAATACCAGGCCACCAGCCCTCTGCTTCACGCTTATGTTAGGTTCATCTCTCCCCTGATGATCACATAGTCTACAAGGGAGTGTATGTGTGTGTGCTGGATGGGAGCACAATGGCTCACTCAACAAATGACACTTTAATATTGTTTTCTGAATACAAATACTGTCAGCATATGTTCTTGCTTTATAGAAAACCTGTGCAGCTTTTATGCTATAGCTGCCTTTGTCTGTCAGAAAACACTAGGTAACTGCGTGTGTGTGTGTGGGTGTATATATGTTTCTACCTCACTACTCTATGGTGAATACCTTGTGAATGCAAGCCATCACCAGCACAGTTAGCAGCAGCAGAGCTGTGAGAAAAACATGATTCCCTAGGGCCAGTCACCTAGTCCACTCTCACCTCTTGTGTGAACAACAGCACGCAACTCATAACAAGAGTCGCACACAAACACACACACATACACATATAGTACATCCACAGGAATCCCATCTGAGTCTTGAGTTCTTGAAGATGAGTGTGAATATGTTTTTGTGTGTGTGGATATCAATATAGCTCTTGCTCAACAAGAGACATGTAAAATAAAATGAACGGTAGCGGTCTTTTGTTGCACAGGAAGGAAGACAGAAAACTAATCTCCATGCATTCATAGTCAAGTTTTTATAGTTTGTAACGTGGATAGCAAGCTTATGGAAGCTCTACATAGTTAAGCAGCAGTATCTGACTTAGCTTTTGTGTATGAGGTCAATTAGTACATCATCCTCAGAAACTATATCTCAAGTGGATATTTTGATTACTCTTAACAAGATTGAGTACAAAACAGCATAAATAAAGTGGCTAAGTACCATACATTTCAGTCTAAACAGATACATCAGTTTCATTCACTCAGAGGTCAAGACCATGGTATGTGTCACTGCAACGAATGCATTGCTCTGTTCAGTCAAATGAGAAAATGCATTTTTAGATTCACAGCACCAGCTATACTAATGCTTTACTAATAAAAGAGTGTATGTGTAGGAGAAACACTGACAGGCGGATGTTATGGGTTGCATTGTTAGTGGCACTAATATTACTCAGCAAGTCCTTCTACCTGAGTGACAATATAGGCTGCCCGCCCCTACCCTCTAATACGATCCATAGGAGCATCTCCTGATATAGTGTCCCTGCAGTGTATCAAGGTTACAGTAATAAACACATGGTTAGGCTTCTGCAGTAGTCACAGTTTGGATAGGTTTAGGCACCAGAACTACTTGGTTAGGTTTAAGGAAAGACGAAGGTACAGGTCACAATAACTGCTTTCTCAAAGTTAGAGGACCTTCGTTGTCATGGTTACAATACAAAATGCGCTTAAGGAACGCTGAAACAATAATGACTGTCTACCCCGTCCTCCTCCTCATACAGACGCTGCAGTTCTATCACCTGTCTTCCTCCTTTACTCCGGCCATAATATTTACAGCTGCTAGAGGTCACCTAACGATAAAATGCAACGTTGTAGTAAACAGCTTCCACTGACGACCTACCTATATTACAACAACTAGTTTCCACAACATCATGATTATGCTCTTGATTGCCTGAATGCTCTCCTCATAATTAGACCACTATCTGTAATTTTAATTTTTCATGTATTGATGCAGCACAGGCAAAAACTTTTTACTCAGTTCAGTTTAACATTGTGAAACATTTAATAGAAATAAATCCCTTGTTTAAAGGACATTTGTTGAATGAGTATACATAAATAAGGAAGTAACAGCCCAAGAGTGTTTTTGTCAGTATAAATTATGCCACTGCTTCAGGACTATCCCACCAGAGCATTCAGAGTACAGTTAAAAGTATATTATTTCTATCAGATATATTGTGATCTAGGCTGTTTATATAAATGAGAGAAATCAGATTCTGTAAGGAAAGTGGGAATGATGCCTTCACACACTAGTGGCATCCATCCAGGACAAATCACCACTTTATCTGATAAGCAGTTTTCCTATCAGAAGACACAATACACTTAAAAAGTACATACAGTAACTGCAGTGTCTGCTGCCTCGAAAGCTTGAGATAGGTCAGCAAAATATCTTAAGAATGAGCTTGGTACAGTTCGACACAGTTCCTGTTGTATGGCAGCTATTAAGAGGACAAATGATGGAGCCAGCTGCAAGTATCTTGATTATAATGAGGCTATTTCTGGAAATGAGAGAAAATGTGCATGCCAAGCTCACTGAATACTGAATGGCTTGAAGTTTTGCCACTGAGTTGACATCACCTGTCATCTGCAAAGGTGTGAAAATTCAAGGCACTGTAGACACAGTTCTGTCTCATAGTGTTTTAAAACAAGGCTGGAGCTTTAAGAAAGTGGCTGCTACTGCACTTTGTGAGGAGACTTTACCAGAGACCAAAGTCATCAGTTTCCTAAGCTTACTACCTTTTGTACCAAAATGATGTTCTTCACAGTTCAAATCCTATACCCTTAAATATTACACCAGGTCAGGCAGAGAGAAATGAAAATTATGCTCAATGTGCTTTGCCAGAGGACCACATAAGGTCTGCAACAAGTTTGATAATCAGTTAATTGGTTGTGTTTTATCAAGCAAAATTAAATAAATCAACAGTTTCTGGTTACAGTCTCTTAAATGTGAGATTTAGCTGTTTTTTTATATATATATATAAATGTAAACTAAATATCTTTTAGCTGTTGCAACAAAAAGGTGAGGAAGACACAACTTGTGCTGGGCATTTTTCACCATCCTCCAACATTTGTCAGACTAAAAAACTCACTGATTAATGGAAAATATAATCCATTGTATCCCTAGAATTGACACAAATTGTGAATCAAAGCTGGATGTATGGTTTAGACACACATTGAAGTTTTACTTCAAGGAAAGACAGTCTTACCCATACATTGATTTGTGGCGGCCTGCCGTAATATCAATGTTGACCGCCACGTATTGATTTTCTTTTTTTTTTTTACTATTTCAAATCGGAAAAATCTTATTCCATTGTGAGTTTTTCGCTGTTCACTCAGCCCCTCCTTGCCCTGCTCTTCTTCTCTCTCTCTCTCTCTCTCTCTCTCTCTCTCTCTCACAAACAAACACATTGACAGCAGACCCGCCCCTCCTCTTCATGCGCACTCTGAATCAAAATATGATCAACTCGTGGGAGGAAGGATTGTTGTTGGCTTTTCCCCCGCACAGGAGACGACCGGTCGAATTCCTGAATAGAATCCATCCAGAGTTGACGAATGATTAGTATCGTGAACACCTCTGCATGAATTTGTCTAAAATTGATGCATTCAAGTCCTCAGATAAGTTGCTAGCAAATGTGTAAGTAGTCTAGCTAGTAAGGATAGTTATAAATTAATATTTATATACATTACAGTTGTTGAAGTTAGCAATATTGCCTGCTCATGCATGTTTGCTCCCTCAATCCAGATTAAAATTGAAAGATTTTTGAAAGGTGCTCATCCTGAGGAGGTGCAAGACACCCTGGACAAGAGGTATTAGCACAACAGAGTACCTAGAAACTTAAGAAACACACACATGGGAAAGCTGAACACTCTGACTAGTGTGATTAGCCATCCAATTAATTTGTTTTTGAGTATTTCCAGGCTTCAACCCGTGCTGCTGTGGCAGCTGAAGCAGCAACAGAGGGTCATGGAGGTATAGCTGTAGCTAATGAAGAGAGAGATGTAGGAGAGGAGGAGGAGGAGGAGGAGGAGGAGGACAGCAGCCAACAAGCTGCTGTGAGTAGGGGTAGGGCAGAAGCAACAGGTGACATTACTGAAAAAAGACTAAAATTTGTTTGACACGACATGAAGTGAAGGAGCGCCGCAAATAGAATCCGACCTCTGTGGGAAACACTGAAAAACACTTCATTTTAAGTGAAACTAAAACACATTGTGATATGATATTTTTGCCGACATAGCACGTCAGATTTTTAAAAGAACAAGAACAACTCCTTCTAAACTGTTAGGCATCTGGTGTAAAGATCAGGTGTCTCGCCGTTTTGTCTCTCACTTGCCACCGCGCATCCAAAATGTTAATCCACTGCGGAATGTGTCGGCTTCAGATGCTAGACAGCAGGCCTCCGTGTATGTGTGTTCGTGACTCACTTGTCTTTTACTTTGTTTCGTAACGTTGTTTATTTCATAACATTGTAGGAAGAGGAGGAAAAAATCACAATACGAGCGCTCGCCGTCAAAGACAGAGAGAGCGAGAGCGAGGCCTTGCTGCGTCTTTTTGACATGCAGCATGTTATTCTCTTTCGAGCTCTTGTTTAACACAGGCCTTGTTGCCAGCTTGTTGCACGACCGCTGGGTTGGTTTATACTGGAGTCTTGTTTGCCTTGAGCAGCCCCCTGCTTTTGGAGATGGTGGAAAAGTTGCCAAGGCTAGTGGGCACACACACACACACACACTCTCTCTCTCATATAACACACACTTTATGCACACACACATATACACTGTCATGTAGCGCAGAACTCTGTCTCCTGACGACTGCCACCTGTTGCTGGCAGATTCAGCCTCCTACTCCTTTCTCCTCCCTGTTTCTCTCTATCCCTCGCTCACTCTGCTCCTGCCCTGCTCTTCCCTTTCTAATACCTGCTCTATTTGAGTCCATGTTCCAGGCTTGAAAGGATTAATTGCCGTTTATGCTTTATTTTTTTGTTCTGTTCGTTTCTGGGGGGTTATTTTTAGGCCTTAAGTGTCTGGTTGCTAGGAGACAGCGTTAGAGAGAGAGCGGGAGAGAGAGGTAGCAGAATGGAGGAGAGTTTGCGTTGTGAAGGCTGAATTACAAACACATTCACGCACTGAGTCAGCACTGACGCACACTCGCACACATAAATATACACACACACACACACTGGGTGTTTTAGTCTGTAGCTATTGTGGGACTTGTTTTTCTGGTTCTGTGTATCTTTTCAGCAGGTCTGAGCTGTGTGTGTGTCACTGTCATTTATGTTTGGAAATGCTGGCTCCTCTGCAGTGTCTGCTGTCACCTGCACACCTAAGTGAGTCTTGGTTGCACATGAATTTGAGTGCATGCTCATTGGTTTGAAAGACTGCTGCAACAAGTGTGCGTCAGTGTAACATTCTTGTCATATTGTTTGATCTCTCCAGTATACTTTTATTTCCCCATTTGCCACATGCCACAAATGTAATCATTTCTGAGTAGAAGTCATTATTATTTCTGGGTATTGCCTAAGTTGGTTTTGATTCTAGCCAGATTTGAGTGCGTATCAGAAATTACACAGATGCGCACACACAAACACACAGGAAACAGATCTGTTGTTGTGGTGCATAACAGTTGCTAACATCCTGTCCCGCTCTAGTGGCACATTCCAGGAAACCACCTCCCAAAAGTGCCACCTGTCTCTTAGAGTAACACACACACACACCCTGACAGAAATATTGTTCGATCATGCCACATGACCCACTGACCTTTCAAATACACAGTGACCGTCCAGTTGCATAATGTGAGTGATTGCAGTCGCATACCGACTGGCCCGTGGTCAAAGGCTTCGCAGTGTGGGCAAAAATTATCTCAAGACAAAAATCTATACATTTCATAACAAAATTCTCACATTGAGATATTATTGCTTCACAATATTGACTCAAGGGGACAAAGATAATAGGACTAGAACCAACAATTGTTGTCATCATTGATTAGTCTCTTAACTATTCTGTCAAGTCATCCACTAAATGTTTGAATATATGTGAATAAATAGTGAAAAATTGGATGAACAACATTTAACACTTAAAAGAAGCAACCTTCTTTCTCTAGCTGTGAGCAGCATTTTTTGATGTTTCATAGACTGAACGATTGATTACTGAAAAAATAATTGGCAAATTAATGGTTAATGAAAATGATTTTTTGATGTTTCATAGACTGAACGATTGATTACTGAAAAAATAATTGGCAAATTAATGGGTACTGAAAATGCTCATCAGTTGCAGCCCTAGAATTTAGAAAATACACACCATGTAGATACTGAAGTAATGGCGTAATATTTTTTCAAAATTAATTCCAAATCACTGCCCCTATTTGCTCCTACGCACAGAGGTGCACACACAATCAAACACACTCTTCCAGGCAGTAGTGAGTGTGGGCAGTGTGTTGTTGAACCAGAGGTGAAGTGTCAACTGGCAGCTCTCTGCCAAGCTGTTGGCTGGAGAAGTACATTAACACCAGACTGTGAGGTGGGGAGACAGAGTGAAGGAGAAGAGAGGCTCCTGTGGCCTTTAACACAGTCGTGCTAGGCCTTAACTGCTTTTCCCTGGAAGTAACTTTGAAGAAAATTATTTGTCTCAACATGGGGAAATTTGCATGTATTATAGTTTTGGTGCTCTGACGTATTTAATTCACTTTTAGTTCAGTTTTCAATTGTTGATCTGTTGACTATAGTGCCGCAAAACCCAACAACAGAACCACTTCTCCAGATTTTAAATTTGAGTGGTATTAGATCAGTATTCATTATTGGCAAATATGTATAGGGGATTTCAGGTATAGATTGAGCATGTCTTTGAAAGGCTGAAACTACACAGTGTATAAAATCCCACTGTTGTTTAACACAGAATATTTCATTAACAATAGGAGCAGGTACGAGGCTGTCACTGGGGTGTACTGGGATATCTTTAAATCTGGATCTGCCATTGTAGTTTTCTGCTAATAAAAGATCCTGCTTAATTGCACAATCTAAAATTATAGAGGTGTAAGTTTTTATCTTGGTAATTTGCACCTTGGCTTGTGTTGAGTGCAGTGTATAGAAGTAGTGTGTGTGTGTCTTTCTAAGGAGAGAAGTTAATGTCCTGGGAGCAGTGCGTCACTTTGGTGAGAGTAAGTATACCTAACAGCGCCCTGAGAGCAACAGGACTCTTCTCTCACTGACACAATATTATTCTGCTGTTCTTAACACACTCTGGGGAACGTGAACTCACACACACACACACACACAAACACACACTCTCCCACCAGGCGTGTTTATGAGTGTGATTACACAGAGAGAGGTTCAGTTGTCCAGCCCACCAGAGCACATCAGGTGCAGTGCCTCGGGGCTCTCTGTGTGTTGCGTGGACAGAGCTCAGTACTTTAGTTCGCAGGGTGCTCGTCCTACATGCGTTTGTGGCTGCCAGTGACTTTTTGCTCTTCCAGTCTTTTAGTTCCCGTGTGAAAAAGCTGGATAGGTGCGTGTGTGTGTGTGTGTATGTGTGTGTATGTGTGTGTGTGTGTGTGTGCCTTTTCTTGGAGCTCCCATGTGAAAGAACTGCTTGTTGTGTGTACATGTTGCTAGTTACATGGGCTGTATAGTGTGCTAAGTTGTCCCATGTGGTTGAGCACTAGACTAGACACAGCCTAAAATTAAGCTCTCACCAACAGGCTCAGCCTCTGTGGAAACCAGGCCTCTCTTAGGTGATCAAATATTCATTGAGTTAGTTTTATCTAATGTTTAACTTGTTTTTTTCTGTATTTTTGTTCTCAGTCTTAATAAACAAACCCTACATTTGGTGTCATTTTCAAGCACACAGTATGTTTTAGATTAATTTCACTGCTGTTTAAAATTAACTTGAAACTTTCTTTTGTTGCCAAAGTTTTTGTAGTTGTTACAAAGTTGTTACATTTTACCAAAAATACCTATTAGAGAGATTTAAAACATCCTTTACTGCACTAGCACATTTTGCTAAGATAACTTAACTAATTAACTAACTATAGCAAGTTTGAAATCTAATCTCTATCTAATCTCTTCCAAACACTTAAAAGCCTTGCTTCAATTAATTTATATTTTAATATTTTTGACTTTGTGACTTACTAAGTCATTTACAGTCTCACAGTCGAGTTTGTGAACTAGATGTGGAGAGGCTGCAGCAGAAGAAGAAAGGATCCCAATGGATGCTGATGCCTTTTCTTTTTTTTTTCTTCCTTTCTTGCTCCTCCCCTGCAATTTCCTGGAAAAGACGTCTGTCTGTTCACTGCAAGATGAGCTATACAGCGCTAAGCTGAGAGACCAAATCATTCATCTTACATCATGTCCTTCTCATTCTCTGTCCCACTTGTGCCCTCATCTCCTCCTCCTCTTCCTCCTTCAGCACTTCTGTACTTTCCCTCCTCTCTCCATACATGTTGTGTGTTCTCTCTCTCTCTCTCTCTTGCTCTTCCACTGTTGAACAATAACCCCAGTGTGTGTAAGTGTGTGTGTGTGTGTGTGTGTGTGTGTGTGTGTGTGGTGCTATTTTTGGCCCCTCCAAGGCCACAAAGCTCTCTCCTCTCTCCTGCTCTTTCTCTGTTTCTCTCTTCTGCAGCTATATGGCAGTGAGTAAGAGCCTATAGAAAATGTAGTGACTGTAGTGACCTCTAAGAATAGTTGAGCAGCCTGCGAGGCTTACATGTTTTTGTGTGTGGTGTGTGTTTAACCCCTCCTGGCACACAGGTGAGACAGGGGGCATGAAGGACCTTCAGTAGTTCTTCCAAGGGAAATAGTCTCCATTTTGATTATTCACACCACAACCCACATCTCTCTGGAAGATTGTCTCCAAACCAGTAAAATCTACTCTGCATGCTTCAATAAAACCACACTGATTAGTCAAACAACTTGCATACTTATTCATCACCGTCTAACTCAAGTTCTACAGAATCAAAAGAAAGACAGTGTGAAATTAAAATGGAAACTAAGCCCAACAGTCAACAGTTATTCCTCTAATCTGCATCTCCTCTAGACATTTCCACTTGTTGCAGCTTTAAACATCTGATTCTACCATGTCGTCTTGAGTAGATATGAGCTCTAAAGAAACATGCAGCCACACACTGAAACATTTTTCTCACACTTTTATTTTAGTTTAAAATTCCAGTTTTTAGTCAGCCAGTCCAGAACATCAAACCAAAGACTGATGCTTGTAGTTAAAGATGATTGACATTGACAATTCATCAGAAAGTGTTTTAATGATCAAGTAATTGGCATGCAATTTAAAAAAAAATGCCAGAAGTTCTCTACTCCCAGTCAGTCAGATGTCAGTATATACTACATTTACTAGTCTTTTATGATAGAATTTTTAAAAGATATTTAGGTTTTGAACTGAAGTGCAGATAAAAAGTAATGAAAGTAATTGGGGAAATGGGAATTAATATTTTTTGTTTTATAGACTTAAAACCAGATTAATTGATAATGAAAATCATTATTACTTGTATCTATACTTGTCCCTCTCTTATACAACAAGCATTAGACATTTAGCTCATGATAATACCTAACATTTTCATTAAATATTATTTTGAGTTAAAAGTTCTCTTCCATATTATTAATTTTTCCCATTAGTGCTTTTCTCATATCTCCAGCTGTGTGTTGTTTTTTATGTCACTTTCTTATGTGTCTGTCTTTCTCTTTCTCTGTCTCACTCTCTAGTCCTCCTTTAGTATTGGCCTAATGAATTTTTAATGGACTTGGTGGGAAGAGTCCAGACACTTTGGGATTCAGGCGTATGGGCTCTGATTACCCTCCTCCTCCTCCTCCTCCTCCTCCTCCAGTAGAGCCCACCCTTTTGCTCTTACTTTCTCTGTCTCACTCTCCAAATCTTTTATTATCCCTCCATCCCTCCCCTCCACCTCCTAGTCTTGTGTTTCTTGTCTTCTCTGCTCAGCGCTTCGGGCAGTTTCACTCATCCCGAGCAGCTGTGACAAAGACAGGGCTGTGTATGCTTGTTTATGAATGTGCTATAGGCAAATACTGACTCTCTCTCAATATTTAGTGCTTTTACAGACTCTCAGAGCCGACGGTGACCTCACCCCTCCTCACCCTCACCCACACACACACTTGCACTGGCCGTTTCCCACATCCACGCTAAAGCTGAGTTGGGTTAAAGTACTACGGTGCCAGCCAACTGCCGCTAATGGCTGTTCAGAGGCCCTGGCCCTGTGTAAAAAACCCTGAGTCTGCAGCTCCGCTGTTAGTTTGGCACAGGCCTGTCAGTTGATTTGCTGCTGAGTAGCACTCGCAGCTCTGGGAATCTCTCCTCCTCATCTCTTTTCTCACTCTACTACTTTGTCCGACTGCCCGTCTGTCTCTGCCTCCTTCCCATCAGATCTTGCTCTCCTTGACACCTTGATGATCTGCTCAGTTGTTTCTGTGAGGCTGTGCAGTTGCAACTAAATATGATTTTTCCAATTAACTAATGAAGCATTTTGTCTATACAGTAACAGAAAATAGTGGGACAATTACCCATAATAATTCTTTAGAGAAAAAAACAGCATCTTCAAATTACAGTTTTATTTGTTTATGTGAAAGTGGCTGCAGGAACATGTATGTTCTGCAGAGTACCTTAAACTGTCATATATGTTAAAGAGACACAGCAAATCAACACAATTAAAGAGGTGCAACTGGAGAATGTTGTGGCGTTTTTGCTTGTTAAAAATGACAGTTAAATAATTTACTAGTTGCTTCAGCTCTAAAATGTTTTCGCAAGTAGTGTTGTCAGAGGAGCTTTTGAAAGAACACAAGACAAGACAAGAATTAAGGATGATAGAAACTGAAACGACAGATCGAATGAATTATGAACTTTAAGAAATAGGACATGAACTCATATGAAACTGTGCCAAAATGCAGCAAGCAACCACAGGCAATTCTAAGGGCAACATTATTTTTATCACTCAGTTGTTTCATCTTCACTGACCTCCCCCACACCTCCTCTGCCTCTCCTCTCGTGGTGTGTGTGTGAGAGAGTGGAGGTCATTGTTGGCCTGGCGAGCGGCACACATAGCTGGAATAGCAGCAGTGTTAGAAGTCTGCTAGGGGCCTGCCACCAAGATCGCACAGAGGAAAAGAGGCATCCGCACTCCTAGAGAAAGAGAGAGAAAGAGAGGTGGGGGAGGAAGAAGAGGGAGGAGGGGAATTAGAAGGAGAGGGAGTTGGAGGGAGGGGTGGGGGGTAAGCAATCTGACCGAGATGACAACAGACTACCAGACGAGCTATGATCTCATCGCTCCCTTAATCCCCCCCTTCCTCCTCCTCCTCCTCCTCCGTCCTTCCCTCCATCCATCCACCCTCTCTCCTCTCCCACTCCTGCCATTGTCTGTCTTTCTCTCTCTTCCCACTCTTGTTTCCCCGATCTCCCTCCCCCGTCTCTTTTTCTCTCCTACTTTCTTTTCTCTGCTCTCTGCTCGTCCCAGTGCTCACCCCATCTCGTCTTGCCTTCTTCCCTTTCACGCCACATCCACCACCCTCTCCTCCCACACCTCCCCTCCCTCCCTCCCTCCCTTCGACCTCCTCCTCTTCATCCCCTTTGCATCACTTTCTACCACCTGCCCCTCACTTATCCCAACTCACAACACACACACAGCACACACAGAGTTCTTGACGCACTTGCACTCTCTCTAGTGTCCCAGGGCAGAGATTAGGCACACCCCTATCATCAACCCTCCACACCGGTCTCTACATTATTGATGCCGAGTCTGTCTATGTATGTGTGTGTGTGTGTGTGTGTGAGAGAGAGAGAGAGAGAGAGAGAGAGAGAGAGAGAGAGAGAGAGAGTGTGAGGCCTGCATGCTGTAATGGCTATCTGGTGTCTCCCCTGGGAGGGAGGGAGGAAAGGGGGCGGGGGTGAGGGAGGAAAGGAGCCAAAGAGAGGGAGAGTCGAGGTCAGAGAGGTTAAGTGTGGTGGTGGTGGGGGTTAGGTCATGCTCTGCAGGCTCTTCCTCACTCTTTCTGTCCTCCCTCACCCTCTTCTTCATCCTGATGCACAGCTTTACACAGATAGTACGCTCTCTCTCTCTTTCTCTCTCTCTCTCTCTCTCTCTCACACACACACACACAGAGTTTTTTTTTTTTTTTTTTTCAAATTCCAGCTGAAATTCTCCTATCGGGTGTATGAGGCTGATGAACCGTATCTGAGTTTGTGTGTGTGATAGCTGATCCAGTGTGAGTCAGGACAGCTCAGCCTGGGTTGGACTCTGGGTGGAGAGAAGGACAAAGACACCTGTTCTTGCTCTCAGCATTCCTCTAAACATAATCCCTGCCATCTCTCTCTCTCTCACACACACACACACAGTGACAAAAGTTGCTGTTGTATTGTCTTCAAACTATGCAACATGGTCTCTTTGATGTAAAGGTTTTGACAGGCAACCTGATGAGTTATGCAAAGTACCCGACACCCTGACATGTTATATGTACACACACCTGGGCACCGTACTGGTACCTCTATTTATCTTCATGGTTGCCTTGATATATGCTGTTGCTGATGACAGTGAATCATGCGTCATTTTAGGTAGACTGTCCTCTTGCCTTTATTCAGACACACAGCATGGCTGCTGGTCCTCCCAAGTATTTACAAGAGATCAGTTTCACTCAGTGACCTGAAATATGATGTGTGTGTATAATGACCTCTGTGGTCCAGGCCAAAGTCAAAAAGATCATTACAGATGCATCAATACAGATATACACATGCAGATAAAGTCACTGACTGCACAAACAATTGTAGTGTAGCAGGTTAAAAGAGGTGTTTTTAATCTCTATCTCATGTCTGTTTGATGAGCTTTGCTGGCTCATTTACACGCAGACAGTTACTCACACAGTGCAAACTCCCAGTACTAAACAGTCATCTACTGTTGGCCCCTGAGCAGCATCAGTGGAGCGGTTGCAGGCTCGACTGCAGCACAGCAGGGTCAGTGGTTAAGAGACAGTCAGCGCTACTCATTTATTCATCTCAGTTGTGGGATTTGATCAGCCACCTCTTGACTTGACATACATCACTTTTCTCTGACACAGTCACAATCAGTTTGGTATGTCTGGAAACACTGTGTCGTCCTCTGCAGTCAGAGAGCGTGTGTATGTGTGTTTGTAGGTGATTATGTGTTATTGTTTGAGGAGCACGCTCAGCCGTGCTGGGACGTTTATGTTGGCCCTTGGTGTGTTCCTTCGTGATTGTAGTTCACTCGGGGTTTGATCGTGCCACAAGTGTTTGTTCGAATGTTTGAGAGAGAAAAGAGGAGGTGGAGGGTGGGAAGAGAAAAAGGAAATAAAATGACAGTGAGTGCTGTTTCAGTTGCATGCTAACTGCTACCTACATATGCAGGCCTGGAAAGTCTGAGAAATTACACGACACAGACAACGCAGTTTTTACACCCATGGTCATTTCACACATTGTGATGTTTGTTACAAGAAACAATAATCTGTAGTTTCAGTGAAGTGGCTAAGCTGCCTGCACAGCCTGCTTGTTGACGTCTCGTTGGCCACCTACTATCTGCATAATACTTGACGCTGATAAAATCCTGTCTGGATTTTGGAGATGGAAAAATGTGTAGGCATCTTGTACATTGTTTGACTGATATTCAGAAATCTTTATTTTGAATTGCAAAAAATGTCTCCTGAGTAGGTGGGACAGCTGAGTGATTCATTGACTGTGCCTCACAAATACACCACTCTAGAGGAAAACCAACAAGAAGTGAAGAAGTTTAATGAGTAAGAAGACACATGGGAAGATAACTTTCCTCTTAGCCTGTTTTTAACAAAAAACTGCTAAGTGTCTGCCCCTGCTCGGTCACTTACACGGCATAAGAGACCAAAATTAATAAAAGTTAACTCATGTTGATTAAAAGCTCCAGTGGCGACACTTACATACAGATTTATAGATGCAATATCTGGCAGATGTGCTATCAACATTATTTAGTGTTATGTAACAGTGACTAAATGGTAAGTGCAGCAGAGATTATCAGGGCTATCTATCTCCGCCTCAGGCTGTTGTCCAGCAAATCCATTGACAGGCCTGCACATTCATAATCTGATGATTTGGGCCTGTTTGTTTCCCAGTCTCCAGCCCAGCCCATCTCATTTCCTCTGTTGCCATTTGTATGCCGTGCAGTTAAAGACATTGCATTGCAGACACTGGCCTCATGCTAGCCTTACATGTCCTTCCACATCCTCTCAAATTAAGATGTAATAGAAAATTTAACCAAGTAGAAAAATAGAATCCCCTGCCCACTGTAAAGCAGCAGCCCTGTCGTTAATGCTGCTTTTCTGAAGTTTACAGCTTTTAGTGTTGACAGTGTCACAGGAGTATTCATTTAACTCTGTGGTTGTTTTTAAAGCTGTAGCCTAGTTTATAGTTTTATTTTATTGCGTTATATTAGAGTGTTTGTTTTTTATTCCTCCTCCACATGTGTAAATGTAACACCACTACAGCCTTAAAAAAGTATAAAAAGAACAAAAACTGTACGGTAGCATTTATGGAAAGATTAGTGTATTGTATTGCATTGCATCAGACAGATAATTCAAATTTTCTGGTTATTCGGTGTAATGTGACACTTAAAAAATATTTGCACCAAACATTACAGACTAACATCAGCGGAACTGATAGGCATTAAATGTCCTGCACAGTGACACTTAAGCAGGGTTGATGCCGTTTTCTTTGGTGACTCAACCTTCTCACTTCACTTTGAGTTTATTAGCGCTGAGAGGGTGATTGTGGATAAAATAAAATCCAGACCAGGCTATATCTGGCTGAATATTACACTTTAATAGTCTGTTTTGCTCGGTCGTGTCAAATTTTCTTGACCACCCAGGCAACAGAATGTTAGTGGGAGACTTGCACAAACATTTTCAAACACGCGCGCTGGCACGTAAACTCTTTCAAACTCGTACATTTGGGCGCACACATGCTCATACAAACAGTCATATACCCACGCCCACGGTCTCAGTCTGTGTCTCTTACTCTGCGTTTCCTTTGAGCAGCGGGGTGGAGAGAGATGGAGGGATAGACAGGAGAGATGACTGGCCATGTTGTTTTCCTCCGGTCATAGGAAAGAGTGACTGCATAAGAGGAAAGAGGTGGAGGAGAGTTGGAAAGGTTTTTCATGTGCCTAACTGTTCCACAAAGCCCACTAACACTACAACTTTTAGTGTTATAGTTTCAGTGTGTGTGTGTTTCCTGTGAATAGCTACTGTGGTGAGTTGGTGACCTCATGACAGTAGAGGAATGTGGTTCATATGTTAGTACCCTTTCTCTTAAAAAACACAATTTACTCTGATTTACTCTGGTAAAAGCAATTGGCATCCACTATTCTCTGTCCAATAGAACGGACATATTTTTGATGTAGGATATTATTTTATGTAATTCAACAAATGAAAATGGCATTGACCTGCAACTGAGACAGAGCTCTGACACTGGGCAATGTGTTTTGATGCAGAAAGCCGTGATAAAATCTTCTGATCTCATTGTACCCAGTGCAGATTCAAGGCAACCTATACCAGATGCAGCAAAGTAACACCATAATATAACTGAGCCTCCTCCATGTTTCACAGTTGGAGATGGTGTTCTTTTATTTCAATAATTTGTTGTTTTTTTTCATCTGTGAACATAGAGCTGATGTGACTCAACCTAAAGCTCAACTTTTGTTTCGGATTCTTTTTCAAAAGTGGTACCTTCTGCCTTCCATGGAGCCCGCTTTCATTCACAAAGTGACGTAGTGTGACTGGACACTGCTGTACCTTGATCTCAGAGGTGTGCCTGTATCTGTTTTGAAGTTTTGCTCGTCCTTTTTCCACCATTTGAACTCTCCCTCTGTTCAATCTTGTATCAGTTTTCTTCCACAGAGGTCCACAGAGGTTAGCTACAGCTCCGCCTTAGACTCCCTAATAGCTTTACCTTGGTCGTGCTTGCCGATTATTTTCTTCCTCTGTCCTCAGAAAACTCTCTTCTTTTCTTCCTCTTTTCAGCATGGTGTACACAATGATACCAAACAGCACTTTGAGTACTGAGGCTGAATGACTTGAGAGACCTGTAATACTAATTGAAGTCAATAGTCTTCTTGAAATATCACTGCCACTTATCACCACTTCTAAGGGGTACCAGTAATTTTGTATAGTCCATTTTATAAGTTCTTTGTAGAATAGCTTTTTATTACAGCTTCCTTGTTTTATTCTGTGGCACTCAAAAGACATGCAAGTAAGCATGACAAAAAGAGCTTTTAATTTCAAAGGCACTTTTCTGGAAGAACAAAACGTTGTTTCAGTGAGGAGTAAGGGTGCCAACACTCTGGCCACCTAGGCGGTCTAATAAGCTCAAGAGAACTTACATATAGCTGTATCCTTGCAGGTCAGGGCATGTTACAGTGCCCCTCATGCCATTGTTTGTGAGATCTATTACCTCATTCACTCTCTCTCTCTTCTCTTCACTTTTTCCTGCACTTTCTCTCGTTCTCCACTTTGTCAAACTGTCCAGTTAAAGAGAAATTGCTCACGAATTAACCCACAAAAAATGTTCAAAGATTGACTGGAGAACGAAAGAAAAATGCAGGGAAGACTCGAGACTGGTAGTGAAATCAGCTAGGGGCAATGTTTAGTATGATTGTGAGGACACTTCAGTGTGTTCTTTACTAAGCTGCACTGTTGTATGTGATCTGTACCCGGTTAGACTGGTGTAATCCTCTTTTCTGTTATAGAACAAACACCACTCACCTGAAACAGCCACAACTTCTTGTGCCATGCTTTGAAGCAGTTTTCTATAGTCTGGTTTTCTCTACAGAGACAAAAGCGACCCACTTTGGTTCACATGTCCCTCAAAAAGATGTGCTTTCAGAATAATAGATATGACTTTTCTTCTCAGCTGCCCCACACTAACCCTCAGTTCTCTTTATCTCTTTGTTTCAGGGTTCGCCTTTCCAGAATGGGCTTACAAGCCCGAGTCAAGCCCCGGGTCCAGGCAGATCCAGCTGTGGCACTTCATCCTGGAACTGCTTAGGAAAGAGGAGTACCATGACGTCATCGCCTGGCAGGGGGACTATGGCGAGTTTGTCATCAAGGACCCGGACGAGGTGGCCCGGCTGTGGGGGGCGAGGAAGTGTAAACCCCAGATGAACTATGATAAACTGAGCAGGGCACTGAGGTACGGTGACAGGGAGACTTGCTGACTATGCTTGTTTCTGCGATTATCT
>BRZM01000078.1:1800686-2257532 GCA_033238685.1 Lates japonicus | reverse complement strand
AAAGAGCTTTTAATTTCAAAGGCACTTTTGGAAGAACAAACGTTGTTTCAGTATGAGGAGGTAAAGTTGCCAACACTCTGGCCACCTAAATCTAATAGCTCAAAGAGAACTTGTATAGCGCTGTATCTTGCAGGTCAGGGCATGTTACAGTGCCTCATGCCATTGTTTGTGAGATCTACCTCAATTCCTCTCTTTCTCTCTTATATTGCTTTTTCCTGCACTTCTCACAAATTTCTCCCTTTGTCAAACTGTCCAGTTAAAGAGAAATTGCTCACGAATTAACCCTCAAAAAATGTTCAAAGATTGACTGGAGGACGAAAGAAAAATGCAGGGAAGACTCGAGACTGGTAGTGAAATCAGCTAGGGGCAATGTTTAGTATGATTGTGAGGACACTTCAGTGTGTTCTTTACTAAGCTGCACTGTTGTATGTGATCTGTACCCGGTTAGACTGGTGTAATCCTCTTTTCTGTTATAGAACAAACACCACTCACCTGAAACAGCCACAACTTCTTGTGCCATGCTTTGAAGCAGTTTTCTATAGTCTGGTTTTCTCTACAGAGACAAAAGCGACCCACTTTGGTTCACATGTCCCTCAAAAAGATGTGCTTTCAGAATAATAGATATGACTTTTCTTCTCAGCTGCCCCACACTAACCCTCAGTTCTCTTTATCTCTTTGTTTCAGGGTTCGCCTTTCCAGAATGGGCTTACAAGCCCGAGTCAAGCCCCGGGTCCAGGCAGATCCAGCTGTGGCACTTCATCCTGGAACTGCTTAGGAAAGAGGAGTACCATGACGTCATCGCCTGGCAGGGGGACTATGGCGAGTTTGTCATCAAGGACCCGGACGAGGTGGCCCGGCTGTGGGGGGCGAGGAAGTGTAAACCCCAGATGAACTATGATAAACTGAGCAGGGCACTGAGGTACGGTGACAGGGAGACTTGCTGACTATGCTTGTTTCTGCGATTATCTGTATGTGGGAGTGTGTATTCATTCATAGTTATTTGCTCCAATTCTTGACCTTTAACTACTCTTTCTGTGGGGACCAGATGAGCTGTTTTCCAAAAAGCTTAATTACACTACAGTAATAATGATCATGATAAGGATCTCACATGGTAAATATTCACTAAAATGTAAAGAGCCCACATGCTCCCGATGAATCACTTATTGACTTAGACCTTACAATCAAATCACATGAAACAGTATTGTCTGTTTAGAGGAGCCAAGGCACAAATATAGATCCACGCTGCACTTTGAACAGTGTGTCGTTATTAAGTAGGAGGAAGAAAATTAAGATTCACCCACTGGTTAAGGGCCAGACAAAGAGTGATTCAAAGATCTTTATGAATCAGTATCAGCACCCATCACATGGGTTAGGAAAATAAGTTGGGTCCCCTCTGAAACCAGGCCTGATGAGCGAGCTTGTAGTCAGAGCCGGTCGCCCAACATTTTAGGCCTGTGGATGTAGTGCATTGTCACTTGGGCAGCAGGCACAAGCAGGGGCTTGGTGGACTGACTGCTGGCTGGCTCAAAAATGAGCTTGAGATAGCATGGTTTGTGAAGCACAAACAAATATATTGTCACTGTTGAGCTGAAATTGCTCCTTTTTCAGATAATTCAAAAAGAGCTGACCAACGACGACTAAGGCTGTTGGCAGGAATATTTGAGGAACCCCTTAACCTGGCTTTGAAGGAGACAGACTTAAAAGACTTGTCTTTCCTTTCCTGGTAATTTTATGGGGCACTTTATCCCTTTATTTGATGGCTGACAGTTTAGAGATCGGAGGAAATGAGGGGAGAGAGATGGGGCTCCTAAGCCATACCGGGGTGCCCTGACTTCCTTCTCTCTTTGGTGGAGGTCACTGAAGTACTGAAAAGGATTTGCAGTGGCATGATGCAAGAGGTGAATGAGATTTGTCTGGATTGGTACAGCAGCAGCAGCAGAAATGTTTTTACTGGACTGTTGTAGTGAAGAGGAAACTGAGCCTGTAGGCGATTTTACACATTTATCTATGTTCCAACCCTCACCTGTGGTCCTGAACTCCTGATGTCTCTAAAATTTGAAGCCAGACATACTGTGATCTCCTTCGCAGTAGCAATGTGGTTTCCATTTGCAAAAAGGATGTGTGCACAGGATGAGTGCACATGCAGTTAAACTAGCGCCGGTGCAAATATTTAGTAAATGAGATTACGACACAGACACCCCCTGAGGCTACACTCATTGTAAAGAAACATTCTGTAATCCAGACTGAGAATACCACCTGTGACCCTGGCAGTTTACAGCGCTGACCTGCTGGAAGCATTTCATTCAGACCCACAGATCCCATAGCTTTGACTCTCTGGCTCTGTTTCACCCAGACATACCATTAGTCATGCCTGCCAGGGCACTAATAGCACTTAACCAAGTCTTTAATACTGTTGCAAGACTGACCCCTGGCCAAGTTTAGCTACCATTATGCTCCAAGTAGAGTTACAACACTGACCCATTTGGCAGGTCACACCTTTATACCTTTTTGGTTAAAATTATATCCAGAGCTCAGCCAAGCTCATTAGCATGTTACAACAGAGATTTGGCACAGTTTTGGTAATGAACAAGTTCAGGTATAAATAGCACATGAAAATATGACTCATGCAATATCATGGTAAGTGTAGGTGTGACAGCCACTGCCAAGATGTGTTGATCAAACACAGAGGAGGCAGAAGTTTCCTTTACCACTTTATTGGTGGGTTTAAGGGTGGCTGAGGGTGTGGTCTGTAAACTTCCCTCTCTGCAGGCTGAACTGTGTCTGTGTGACGCTTGCAGACAACTCGTCAAAGTTTAGAAATCCCCACTCGAAATCCTCTTTAAAGTCTCACTTCCTCACTTTCACTGTTTCTTTAGTTTGAGAGGTTTCCTCTAAATCTTCTTTAGGAAGGGCAAGGAGGCGCTGTGTTTCCAGACGTAACAGTTAGGTCAGCAAAAAGGTAGTTTAGGCTTGCTCTAGTCTCTTTCTCTTTCTTTTCTCCACTTGGTAGTTTGTCTGCTGAGCTGACCAGGTGAGATACTCATGCTCATGCGTATCACGTGATCGCACAAGTCCACTCTCACCTTAGGAATCTTTTGAATCGAATCGTAAGGCTTTCTGGCTCATCGTTTATAGTGTATAGGTGGACACCATCATCCCTAGACTTTATCATCTGATTTGGATGTCTGTGATTATTTTTGCTTCACAGACCTTTTTTGATTGAATCCTGTGTTTGGATGGTTTTTCCTCTGTCTACAGCTGCTCTGCTGACCATCCAATCAGGTTTTCTTAATTATGAGTAAATCAGATTGGACTGAAATGTCAATAAAGGAAATTGATTCAAGGCCAACAAAATAGTAGGGATATTGAAATGGAGAAAAGTCTCATAAAAAAGATAAAACATGAGCTACACAACAGATGCTTTTAATCATGTTTGTGCTTTTGGTTTTTAGTTTACAGTGTCATTGATTATAGAAATAACTGATAAAGGATGCATGTAATCAGTTTTGGGACCTGTACTTAGCACACTCAGCACATTAAAGTTCAGTATTACAGACATCACACTGTCCCTGGGGAACTCCTCTCATCCAATACCAGTTGTGGTAAGCACAACATCTCATTCACTGGTCTTGTATCCTCTGTTTGTTGTCTACACTCAAACAAGGCCAAGATTACGCTAAGCACTTTAAAGAAAGCCACACAGGCCATTAATGGAGGGAAATGCATTGAATTACTCAATTTAGGGGAGGGATGGCTTATGTACGCTCATTTACACTGGTGAGATTAAGATATCGCCTATTACAGATGGGACCTATGGGGACAGAGGGAATTAACATGGACGACTAATGTGTGCCTACATGTAATAAGACTTGGAGGCTGGATTTAGAATTTCTGAATTAGAGAGAAAAAGAATGTGGATGGGGATACTTGTGGTCAGGGTGTGTATTTATAGCATGTCCATCCTCTAGAGCTGTAACAGATTTGGAGCTTAGGCTGCAGTAAGTGCTTATATATAGCGGGTCTTAGTGCCCTCTGATGGACTGGCCTTAGAGCCTGATTAGCAACAGGTTTTCTACACAGGAGTTTCCCCCTCTGGCTCTCTGGTGTGTCCTCATCCACCCTCCTACAGCCAGGTTGTCTCTCTCTGTGCCTATAAATTGAACACAGTCACTTCAGGCTCGGCAGTGAGGAGGACAGTCAACAAAACAACAGACACATGCACACACCCACGTCCATGTTGTCACCTGATTTGACACCAGGGCTGTCGTCACCTCAAGAGACACTGGAAATGAAGCCTCTCAGGACGCACATCAATAGTAATGTGGCAAGAGGATTAATGACACTAAAGATTAATGAAGTTATAAAAGAGGCACACAAGCACACATGTGCATGGTAACAATCCCCATATGGAGCAAACTGTTGGATTGCAGGCCACCTTGTGCCCCCTCATATGGAGAAAACCTGGAGTCTGCTAATATTGGAGACCACAGTTGGCATGTGGCAATTAGCACACACACACATGCTCACACGCTTGAAAAGGCATGTGTGTTTTGAAGTGTTCTTTTTATCACTTAGCCTTTGTAATTAATATTTTTACCTCCCTGGTCTTATTCTTTCCTGTCTGCCGTGCACATGGTGGAAATTCCCTTAAAAATCAGGACCGCTGTTATTGTGTGTGTGGACATGTGCGTATGTGTTGGCTTTCCGTTGAGGGGGCACAGCCTCGGTCCATGCGTCATCTTGGCCTCCCGCTCCCACGGCCGCTGTGAAATTCCCACTCCTGTTGAGAGGATTACACTCACACTGCGCCAGTGTGTGTTTACGTGCAAGCGTGTGCCCGTTTAGTGTGCATGTCAGTGTTGGGGGAGAGAGGCCTGTCATTTCATATCCTTGTCTTTTAATTTATAAGTGAATGAGTTTGTTTTTTTTGTCTTATTGCAAAGAATCAAATAAAGTAATACTGTTAAGGCCTGTGGCTGTCGTCCAAAGTGTGTCAGATCCTCCATGAATTCAGCTCTATATTCAAGTCCTACTCTCTCTCTGCTTGGATATTCCTCAGCCTTTGAGGTCAGTGATGTCTGACATTTTTAGTACGAGTAATCTTTAACCCTCAGCTGCATTTTAATAATGAGGGATCATGTCATAGGACAAGGAAGTAAAGCCTTTCCTCTGGTTCCCTGCACCACGGCTCGCTCATAAATGAGACTTGTCCTGATCGACAAAGGAGAGTACGGGAAATGAAGCCTGTTGCCAATCAGTCATTGCAGAGTGCTGGCTTAATGAGCGTAATAATGCTAAGAGGTCCCAGGTCCTGGAGACCTCCAGGACCCCGCCCCCCAACTCCCCTGTCCTCACAGTCAGCAGCCCACGTTGGCTCCAACACGGCGGTCAGAGGTCAGGGGGGACTGCCACGCACAGCTGGCAAAGATTAAAAACGCAGCACACGTGCACATTCACATACACAATTGCGCCATTGTACACAGACTGTTGCCCATGCATGCTCGCTTGCACACATGTTCTGGAGTGTTTGCTTCATTTCCAGCTTTCATTTAGCAGTGATGGGCTGCCACAGCTGGAAAATCGCCACCACAGAAAAACACATAAAAAGAATGAAGAAATTTCCACAAAATTCCTGCTGGTGCTGCTGTAAATAAAAATGCTAAAACTACATGAGAACATGCATCTCACATCCCATTTTTAAGTAAATTGATGGTCCTGTGGCAGAGCATGATTATGTGTAATATGTAATGCCACTGTTCCATTCTTCCTTTGAAATACTGCAGCCATTTTTAAACTGCTGCACTAAAACTGGTTCTGATGTGCATTGAGAAGTAACCTCATTGACCACTTTCACAAAACATGCTGCAGGAAATACTGCTACATATGCACACAGTGTTACTCACCTAGCTGGCTGGGCCTGTTTGTAGGTCAGAAGGCCTCTCACTGTAGCAGGGCATTGTGTGGAAACACCCAGGGCCAGAGAGAAAGTGCAGAGGGAGCACCCAGGGACAGTACCACTGTATGACTTTGTGGTCAACATTTGCTTGTGTGTATTGTCTTTCCATTGTCTCTGTGTGCATGTATGTGCTCAGTGTACATGAGCCTTGTGTGTGTCTCTGTTTGTGTCATTGTCCCTGACTGAATGAGGCCTTTATTTTCTATGAGGGAGGGATGCACGCATACATGCGCGCACACACACCAGATTGTGCTCGAGTACGTATTCGCACCCACAGAGCATGTGACCGGCCTAATCGTACCCTGACCAGATCCTCCTCTTCACACACAAACACACATATATACCACCCCCACCCCACTACACTCTCATACACAGAGAGAGAGCATGTGACACCTTGTCTAATCATGCCCCGAGCCTAGCCCACATCCCTACACAAACACATTTTATTTCCTTTTTGAGACAGTAAACACTTGTCAAACCCAGCTTCTACACAAAGCACTCTCACGTGTGCAGCTTGTACACACACACACCTGAGTGTGAGCAGCTGGTGTGTGTGTGCATGTGTGTAGAGGAGGATCTGGCTGGGATGTGTGTGTAACAGCCAATGCTGACGAAAGAGGTAGAAAATAAACATGGGGCTCATGGGGAGTATTGTAATCCCAACTTCCTGTCACAGTCAGCGCCTATTTACAGCCCAACAATGGGCAAGGCACAGGCTGTGCATGCACACGCAAGCGGGTTGGTTCAATTCATTTTTAGTGTTGACGTGTGTGTGTGTGTGTGTGTGTGTGTGGAGTGACACTGAAATAAATTGGTACAGATATCATATTATAATAGCGCCAGGTCTTTAGTACCTCACTGTTTTTTGTTCTGTTAACTTTTTACATCTTTAGAACTAGTGCGAG
Organism: Lates japonicus; assembly: GCA_033238685.1. Classification (NCBI taxonomy): domain Eukaryota; kingdom Metazoa; phylum Chordata; class Actinopteri; family Centropomidae; genus Lates; species Lates japonicus. The sequence continues at coordinate 2,250,671 of BRZM01000078.1, read as the reverse complement.
GTATAAAACCTCAATATTGGTTCAAATACAGACTGAAATTTGCCTGTTTGCACTGATATTTCCTATTTTAGACCTTAGGTATAATTTTTGTAGTGGTTATGGTAACATTTCACTCTGCAAGTTAATTGCTGAGATATTAAAACATGGCAACATTGCAAAAAAATAAGTTCAGTGGGGCAACAAATATGATTGTATAGGTTGTAAACAAAGCCCTGGGAAGGCCAAACTTACTTTACACCTGAATGATCGTCATTTCTCTTGTCATGTTGGACCTATTTTTATCTGCGTTTTGAGATTTTAGCAATAACTTATGTGTACGCTGTTATTATATCTAATATAGCTGATGGATAGAACTACAGAAATAAACTATTTAAAATCAAGTTTGCGATAAACAGTGTTTCGTTTAACACCAACATAAAAAATAAATGTCAAATAAAAACTTAAAAGTAAATCATAATACTGTGGCATTTTCTTGTAAATGGGTTTGGACATGACTAAAGTGCTGTTTTGAAATGTCGGCGTTCATTCATCACCATTGAGTTCCTACACTGCGGTCTCTCTATCTCTCTCTGCTTTGATCATAATGTTTTGGATCACAGCAGGTCTGTGTAATCGCAGCCTTAATCCCTGGCCTAGAATCACACAAAGTAACAACTGAGTTGATAGAAAGCCTCCCCTCTGTTTCCCTGAAGGCTTTGCCTAAATCCATACTTGCATTGATTGTTCAATCTACTCTTTTGGTTAAACAGAGAGCGGGATAAAACTGCATCTTCCTGGATGATTCGTTCTGGGGGTGTATGGGGGCACACATGTGTTGTGTATGGCTGAATGAGATGGCAGTTACAGAGTCAGGATATGAGAGAGGTGTTTGTGTGTGTGTGTGTGCGCAAGTGTGTATTTGTGTGTGTGTAAGGCGAGTGTGGTGGGCAGCTAAACACAGGCACTCAAAGAATCTCTTTCTTCTCTTTTGAAGTGAGTTCAAATGCTCTTCAAAGACTGTCTGCCCGTATGACGGCGCAGGAGGAGGAGGGGGGGGGTTCATGGAGAAGAATGGGTGACCATGTGCTCCAAACACAGCCTCAGATGCCGTGGCCAGGATTACGCAAAGTTGTTGTCTGCTTCCAACTATGCATTTCTGTGTTTGGTGTATTAACAGCATGTGTGTGTATCTGTGCAGCTGAGCGCACACAAAATTTTAGTCGGCTTCACTCTCTACTAGCCAACGGCCACATGCCAGGGTCGGACACATGTGTCACAGCATGGGAATATTGTCAGTTATATTAATCAAACTCTGAGATGACAGTTTATCAAGTACAGTCCTGTGATTAATCCTCCCTTTATAAAGTTTTAGAGATGTGTTTATTCAGCTTTTTTAGGCTGAAGGTTGTATCTGTGTTGCTGAATTGTGTGACTCTGAAATATGTTGTTAATATTTGGTCTGCCTCATTTATATCATTGAGGATAGACCATATTATGTCTAATAAGGAACATGAGTTGATGATGCAATCCTGACCAGTAACATAATAAATAGAGAGGGGTCAAAATTATTGATTATTTGCAGAAAATCTGACAACAACAAAGTAATGCAAGGGTGTAACAGGAAGTCTTTTTTGTCACTTTCCTCCATAATTACAGATACAGACAAAAATGAAGTGCTGCTTCTCACAACGGCAGACGGCATTAGGTTTAGATCGGCGTGTGCAGTGTGTCGAGAAATTTGGCTCCAGTTAGGTTGCAATGATGGTGCGTGATAAACAAAATAAATTACTTTTAGATACATGGGATTTTGTTTGTTTTCTACACTTGCAGTCTATATTTATACTGGACCCTCATGAGGGCCGTGGCATAGCTTGTTGACTTTTCTATCTTCAGCTAATTCAATCAAAGTCCTGTTGTGGTTTTTAATTCTGCTTGACTTCCTGTCTGTCTCTGTCCGTCCCCCTTGCTCTCGACTGCTCCTCTGATCTGTTTCACTAATTCATTGTTCATTCAGAGTTCAGAGTTCCTCCATTTTCGGTTTACTCTTGTGTTCATTGTTGTCTTTTATTTTTACCCGACTGTCCAGGTGGAGCCTATCTCTGACATAGAGTCAGAGGAAGAGGTGGAGGTGACCGACATTAGTGATGAGGACCCAGATGAAAGAGATGAAGAGTTTCAGCTCTTCTCCCCCCGCCACTCCAGAGTCCTTGATCGCCACCACCACCACCACCACCACCTTGCTAACGGCACAGCCGCACACCAACATCAAGCCGATCCCGATGAGGACCTGGATGAGGATGTCTTCAAAGCCCCTGCTCCACCTCCACCTGGCCTGATGCCCTTTTTTACCTCACAGCACTCCAACTCCCACCGTGGGCTGCCCACCCTCAAGAGTGAACCGGCCGAGCCAGGGGACAGCAACACGCCCCCGCCTCAGACGGGAGGAGCTCCCCAGACCAAGTGCATCCCCCTGAAGCTGCGCTGCAAAAGGCGCTGGAGCGAAGACCAGCGCATGGAGGCCTCGCAGGAGGAGTCGGACGACAAGAAAGTACGACCAGAGGAGGAGAGGGAAAGAGAGAGGCAAAGTAACGGACGGATGGAGATGGAGGAGGACGGGACAGGCAGCGGAGAAGGGGACAGCCCTCCCCCGTTGGCGTACGAGGGCTCTTTAGCCACACCGTTGGCCTCGAATCGGAGGGTGAGCGCGGAGCTGCATCGTGCCACTGCACAGCTGTCCCTGGAGAACAAAGACTGCTGATGAGAGACACGGCCCAAACACTACTGCTCCAGTAGCGCGGGAGGTGGTACAGGAGTATGTAAATGGTTCCTCTGTAAACCCTCTCCCACACTGACAAACTAGATTCCTGAAACCTCCAGTGAACTGAGAGCACAGTCCAACATACACACACATAAAACCAACACCTCAAAGACAGCCCGACTCTTGTTTTGTCAGGTCCCCCACCGATGTTCTGTCTGGATCAGGGCACTTCTGGGACACATCCTTTGGGATGCGGGGGAGGGGTTGGGGGACTCACTCCGACTCAGCCGTCCCAGGCACATTGACTGTATCGAGGCTGAAATCAGAGGGAGGCTCCCTCGTGAAACTTGGCCACAAGTTCACCTCCCACCTGGCCAGTGAAGCTCCAGATGCCCTGTCCCAGTAGCACAGCTCCCGCCTTCAGGCCCCCCACCACACCAGTAGGATCAGCAGCCAGTCAACACTTTCCTCAGGGGACACGCACTCCTTCACAGCTCAGCAACACACCCAGGACGACAATGCGCACACTCTCCCCTATGCTACTTTTCCTACAAGACGACAGGACTTTGATAAGTGCCTGTATCTAAAAACCCACAGCCCTGGAGTGACGAGGAAGAGAGCAAAGACGGGAGAGTGTGAGGGGAGGACGACTGCAGTCTGGCAGATACTTAAAAATCAAGAAGACAAAAAGGAAGAGTGTGTCTCGAAGACTGAAGAGTGGGGCTGTCGGTGTCATCTGACTGACTCTTTAATCTGGCCCACTCCACTCAGGGAAGCCTATTGCTGTATGTTTATCGGATTCATGCACACAAACACACTCTAGAGAAAAAAAACAGCCAACAATGAATGGGACTTGGGGGCTGTGGACACTTAAGAGTGTTCACAGTGACGCAAGGCCATACACACACACACACACACAAACTCGCACTCGTGCGTACACGGACTTGGTCTCTCTGGCACACTGTTCTCTCAGAGCTTATGACTTTTGTATAACCTTTCTTCTGTCTCTCTCCTGTTCCTGCCCCTGTTTCTCTTGCGGGACCACCTGTGGAAAGATCGTGACTCCACTCACAGAAATAACAGGAGATGGAAAGAAGTGAAGAAGGAAGCTGATGGGGGGGGCCATAAGGGAGGGAGGGGGTATTTGAGGTGGTGGTGGGGGTGGGAATGGGGTTCCACTAACTTTTTAACTAACCTTCTCACCTCACCTAACACGGCTTGTACACTGAAAATAGTTTCCCTCGAGTCCCAGCAGCACAGAATCCTAGGTCACCAGCTGAAGCTCCTCTAACAATCATAGATAGTGTTAAACTAAACCAGCAAAGACACACACACACATATGTACGACACTGCCTTTAGCTCTTAAACACACTCCCTCAGTCTCTCTCTCAGTCTGGACCTCCTTGTAGTGGCATCATCCTCAGGCCCTGAGAGTGTGTTAGACTGTCGGGCCTGTTAACTACACGAGTGTGAGAGCCTGGGAGAGCAGGGAGCACACACACACACACAAACAAACACACACACACATACACTGCCTCTCTATGCCTTGTTTTTATAGCATGTACAAAAGTGCAAACTGAGCTCTAATAACACACATGCAGACTCTATCTTTATATATTCTAAATGAAATTATTAAAGAAAAAGTGAGATTTTGAAAGAACTATAGCATTTTAATTATATGATTGAGTCAGGATATGATTTTTTTTTAAAGTGGATTACGCCGAGTGGTCGGGCGTGCCACTTGTTCGGTAATATAGTGCTGAGGGCTGGTAGGCAGAACAAGGAGGGGTTGAGGGGAGGGATTGGGGGGTGGGTGGTGGGTTGGGGTCCAGGGGTTTTCTTGTACATTTGTTTCATAGTCCAAACAAACAAGTCAGAGAAAAACAGCACAGGCCAGTCTACCAGCACAGGGGGACAGACTGCTACTGATTCAGATGTGTGGCTCACTCTGCTGCTCTTTGAGCGCCCAGCACTCTGCTCCTCTCCTGTCTGTACAGTCTCAGCTACAGCTCATTGGGGGTTCTCCCCAGCTTGAGCTTGTCCTGGCCCTCAGGCCGCCTCTCCAGGCCCTCTATATGTGAGAGTGTGTGTTTGTGTGTGTGTGTGAGTGTGTGATAGCTCAAGGGTCATTAGTGAAGTAGTAATCCTGTCTCTTCTCTTAAGGCCAGTTAGCATAATACTCCAAAGTTCACAGCAGCTCTGGTTTAGGTCAGGGGAGAGAGAGAGAGAGGGTTAAGAGGTTAATCATTATTGTGAGATAGACTGAAAAAGTCAGACACGTGATGCCCTGTCCTGAAACAACCTCTCTTCCAACTATGCACACACACACACATACAAATGATCATATTTGTGATTATGTCTTCACATCCTGGAGCTTCAAATGGTCATCGGTCGATTGATGGATGATGGTTTCATCAGACTGGACTGATTTTCCTCTTTTGATCTGATGCAACGAACTGACATCTGCCTTATTACTACTTTTCATATCTCAGCAACAGATGAGGCATCGGTCTACCTGCTCTGCGCTCTCTTTCTCTCTCCTTCCTTCGTTTTTTTCCGTTGCAGGGCCGTCGTCTGACTTCCTGCTAACCGCGGCGTGATCTGACTCAGTCGTGGTAGCGCAGGGTAAAAAGATTGATTGGGGTCTGATTGTAACACAGGCTCTCTCTCGACCTCTAAACAGAGAACAGCAGACAAAACAGCACAAAGATGACATTTCTCTATCAAAAGAATAAAGGTTTCTCAGTTTATTTTTCTGATGTCGATATTGCTATTGATTATTGTTGTAGTTATTATTGTTCTCATTGGGTTATTTACCTCTCCACCTGGCATTATTATTATTCCACAGTTCTGTTAGCTGTTGCTTTTTATGTTGTGTACATCACTTTGGATGATGTGGAACCCCCTTCCCGAGACTACACCCCTCCCCACCCCACCCCGAAATCTTTTTCCTGTCTTTAATTTTTACAAATGTAATATAACTAAAATGTGTAATTATTAATTTTGATGCTGACAGAGAAATAACATCGGGGACTGAGAGGGAAGAGCAGTGTCAGAGGATTTTATTTAGGGGCAGAGGGGGAGTGATTTTACCTTTTTTGTCATGTATTGTAATTTTTATTTTATAATGTTACTTTTTTTTTCTCTCTCTCTCTCTCTCTCTCTCTCTCTCTCTCTGGCGATCTTGTATATTTTTTCATTTTTTGGGGGGGAGGGCAGGGGTTGTATCATTTTAAAGGAAGAAAAAAGATGTGTATTGTTTTACTGTGTAAAGGTCTATCTTCTCCCTCTTTCAGTCTCTTCTCCTTTCGCCTCGTCTCCCCCCGAGCAGTTACATAACACTCAGATGGAGAGATGAGAGTTAATACCATGATGTAACATTGAATTTCTCCACTTCTTTCGTGTTTTGTTTTTTTTTTCAAACTTGTAATTAAGCTGTAATCAGGGTTAATTAAAACCGGTTAAAACCCAATATGAATATCACAGTGTTTGTTTATGCCTGTCTCTCTCATACATCCATATTTATAAATGACATATAATCAGACAGCCCACTTTTATTACTGTGTTATTTGTAAACAAGGAGATTAACCCCTGACTCTTCGTCTAGTCGACAGCCAGCCGACAGTCATATGAGGCCTGTTGGTATTTCAAGATTATGTTTAATTACACTGAAAACAAAATGACACCAAACAACGCTGTACTTTGTCCCAAAGTTGTGTTTTATCAAATTGCTTCTATTTTTTTCTGTTTGTCAAGTGATTAAAACACAGAAAACCTTGGGCAAAAGTCATATAATTCCATTGCAGAAGTCCCGCGAAGCTGCAACCAACAATTACTTCCATCAACATTACAACAGTTATTTTCTTAAGTAATCAATTGGTTGATTTCCAAAACTTCCTTGTTGCCCACAGTGAGGGTCAGTGGGGTCAGAGACTAATCTGCCTCTTTTAAATCTCACTTCAACACGTTATATCTCATTGTTTAATTTGTACAGAGACCAAAGTGTAATTTCTATGTCTGAAAAACAGTCCAATCAGAACCTCATAAAATGGCAAACTGTCATTTTAAACTTTGGTTTTTGTACAGTTTTAAAAAAAAAACCCAACAAAGTATATTACATAAGTGGTAAGTGGATTTCTTTATGTTTGGACATAGCCAAGCTAGCTATTTCCCTGTTTCCAGTCTTTATGCTAAGCTAAGCTAAGCAAATCGAGTATCACTCCTATACTAACTCTTCACCGGGGAGCAAAAACGCCATTTATCAAAATGTCAACTTTGCCTTTTTAGTGTATTTTAGTAAATTGCATTCATTTTTTCAATTTCAAGGATATTTAATTCATCAGTTTGAGGCTGGTTGGTTTGCAGTCATTAAAGCACACAAACAACTCATTCACAGACAAAAAACTCATCTAAAAATACCAAATATATTTCAGTAAAGACGGAAGGAAAAGAGAAAAAAGAAAAGAGACCAATCCATTTATTCTGTAAAATCAACCAAGTTCCTTTTATAACAATCACTCATGACATTTCAACTTGTTTTTTTTTTTTTTTTTTTTTTTTTTTTTTTTTACTATAATAGAGTAACAGTTTTTATCCCGGCCTTCATAATGGCTGAGTGGATCAAATCAACACACACGCACATTCTTGTCTGCCGTGATGTGGAGGCCTCTGAGGTTATACAGTATGTTTAGCCCTGTTAAAGAAAAGCACTTTGTCTGCAGCACTGCTGCCCACCCACATAATGTTCAGCCATTTACCTTTTACTGTGACGTCAGTACCAGCTCCCCTGTCTTCAGCACACTTACAGCCACATATTGCATGAAGGAGGAGGAAGAGTTGTGGCCATTGAATGTCACACAGATTTTTAGTGTTATATGGGACAAAAATGTCCCAATATGTCAGTGACTCACGTAACCTGGTTTTACCTGCTTTGACCTTGGTCAGGGTCACTGGATGTGAGATTCCTGGACCCAACTGTCATCCACCAGTCATCCAGGTGCTCCATTCACAGCAGAGAGAGAGAGAAAGAGACCACAGGAACCACTGGTGCTCTCTCACCTGTGCCACATCCCTCTCCCCTCGCTTCCTCTGAGCGCCTGCTTTCGCGGAAACCTGCGCAGAGCTGGCTCTCTTCTCCACATATAACCACAGCCCTATGCATTATGCACTCACTGCACAGCAAGAAGCATTTGTGAATTACACACATACACAATCACAAAGGGCTGCTGCATCCTCCTGTCATAATTACCGTACGGTGAAAATACAGGAGGCATGCTAGTAAGTTCACCACATCCTCCACCATACAGAGAAAAGCTGCACCACACAGGAGTTAGGCACTTTCACAGCGACGGCACTTTGTCACACCGAGCACAGACGAGTGCGCGCTCACATTGATGTGGTTTGTTTGAAGCTCCGGTGCTTGAATTTCCTTTTTTCTCCTTCCTTCCCGCCAATCTTTCTCTTCGACCTATATGACCCCAAAAAGAAGTATTGATATTCATTTTTGTCTCATTTAGGGAACTGAAACATCACTGACTGACCTGACCTGTAAATTGTAAATAACACTCTTGACACAGGCCCAGCTTGACTTTTTTATACACTACTGAAACAAAACTTTCTTTGCTCCCTCTGTCTGCTCATTTCCCACTGACTGTCTCCCCCTGTTGTTGGAATACTTCACTGCATATTATACAGCTTTAAGTTGATATAAAGCACTGTGTTTCTCAGTGCTGATTACTGTGTGGGGATACATGTTTTCATTTACTTAATTATTTAATTTTATTGTGAGACAGGAATGTCACATGTACAAATCTGCTGTATATCCTGCCCTCATGAAGGTTCAGTTTTTACCAAAATTGTTTTAGAGAGAAGTTGCTTCAACTGTACAAACATTTTAAGATAAGATAAGATGTTGATTAGGGGATGTAGTTGTGCTCTTGAACTGTATTGCTGTATACAGAGAGGTCTGTCTCTGTCTCTGTTATTTAGCTAACCTTTATTAACATAAACAGGATGGATGAAACTATAGAAACACTTCCTCTTACACCAGCACCACAAACAACAGCCTGTTGAATAAACACACACAGTTACAACAGATCTGTTGTATTGGACCTAATAAACTACCAACTGAGTATATCTTAAGAATATTTAAAAACCCTGTTGAATTTGCTGTTATAATATACTTCATATAATTTAGTGTAGTATTATACAACAGTATACTTCTAAACAGCTTATATGGGCACCATGTGTTTAAAATTGAAGAAATGAAACATTAAATATAAAGTGATGAGAGGATGGACACCTACTGCATGAAGGAGTGCCCTGATCTGAAAAAGTTCACTAACCACTGGTTTTTCATCTTGTCTCTAACACAGGCAGGAGTCTGTGTGTCCAAGGACGCTGGTCCACGAGGGTCCTGTCCTCAGCTCAGGGACATGAAGTGGACCCTGAGGAACAGCTGAGCGGTGTAAAGTTACTGTGAACGAGAATGCAGTGAGCACAAGGGCCTACTGTTATATGTGTGTTCTCTTATACTGTGGCTTGTATGAATGCCGGCCTTTGGCACCACCTCTACTGCACTGTAATGATGCTATGATGTGCTCTCTGTGCCTTTTTTAGTCACTCATCAGGGTCATGGACCAAATGGCATCAGTGTAGCTGTTCATGCTTCAGTCTAAGAATGAGAGACGTTTAAAGATTTCTGTCTTCATTTACTTTGTGGTTCCTTCACTCCAGTTGGTTTCATCTCCAGGTTTAATACCAGTGTGCTTACAAAGAGCCCGTCCACTCCTTCAAACACACAGGCCGTCCCTAAAAGCCCAAGGTAACGAGTGCACAGGTTCAGTGTAAGAAGCTAAAAGAACAAATCTATTCAGAGATTCTTGGCCCCTTATGTATGATTGCTTTTGTAGAGTTTAATCTCAGGTAACCTGCGGAAGTTTGATGGCTAAAAACCAGATGTAATTAAAAACCCTGACTGAAGTAGTAAAGACTCTCAAGAAGTGCAAACAGACATTACAACTAAACAATAACATGCTGATGTTAAGCAGATAAACTGTTCACAATGTTAGTTTAGTCTTGTTAGTATATTAGCATGCTAACAAGTAAAACTGAGGCTGATGGGAATGGCAGTAGTTTTTGGTCATAAACCATTAAAACATGGCACCAGGTGAAAAGTTGAGGGATCATCAGTCATTTAAAATCATCTTGAGAAGAACATGAATTAGCAATTCATCCAGATGCTGAGACATTTTACCCCAAACCACAAATTTCAACATCAAGGTGGTGCTAGAAGCAAAGTCGCTGTGGTTCATCCTCTGGGAACCATGAATGTTTGTTTTAAATTTTACAGCAGTCCATCAAGTAGTTGCTGAGTTATGTCATGTTATGCCTTTGCTGAAGTGGTGGACGTATCGGTGGATACTGCTGTAGTTGGAGCTATACTGTCGGCGTAGCTCATAAAAATAAGTCGCCTTAAACTTTCCTTGCTGAATATTTAAAATCAAAAGCCCCCTCAGATGACTCCAGTCCTGTAGGTAACAGGAATCCACTGCCTCAGGGGCCGATAAAGTCCGGCTCTCAGATGAAACAGGCGGCATGACGTCACAGTGGTCCGCTGCAAATCCTCACTGAACCCTCACAATCTGAGTTTTATTGTTTTGGTTTTTCATCGTTTTGTCGAAGCGCACGAGTTTGCTATTTTCATCGCATCGTCTGATGGGGTTTGATGGGGCATGCGTGGTGGTGTGACTGGGGTTGGGTGGGAGGTCAAGGTAAGGGTCAGAGGTCAGAGGTTATGCTACTGTGAGCGTCTGTTTTAAGAAACCCTGAGGTGAGAGACATTCCTGGTGATGGGTCTGGCTTTGTGTGGAGTCAGGGTTAGTTTGGGGTTAGGGGGATGGGGATGGGGGGTTGCTGCTGAGTGTCTGACTAGTGATTCCACAATCATTTACTGTTTTTTGGCAAAGTAGTCCCTTTTCTTTTTTCTTTTTTTTGTCTAACTTCACAGTGTTCCTTCTTCCACTTCTTCCCTCTCTCTGTTTTCCTGTGCTGCTGTCTCTACCTGAGGCCAGGCTGACAGCAGAGCCCAGCAGGAGAGGAGGGTCTCTGGTCTCTGACTGACAGACCAGCAATGAGCTCACAGAGAGAGGGTGAAGGGTGAAGGTCAGAAGTCAGGATCCCATGGAGAGGGGGAGAGCAGAGCCGGGGAAACGGACAGGAGAGGAGAGGGAGGGGAGGGGGTGTGACTCGCTAACGAGGTAGGGAGGTCAGCGCGCTTGCATGCGAGGGAAAGAGATGGAAACCGCGCTGAAAATAATACAAGGAGACTTTATTGATCGTTGAGCGGGGCAAAGGGTATAAAGTTGTTAATAAAAACTTGAAAGACATGAATAAATGTTGAGCATGAACTTTCAATCCTGACCTTGGAAGCTGTGTATGTTGAATAAAAATCCACGTACAAGCTTTTTTCTTGTACCTAACCCTAAATACTTACAGTTTAATTTGAACTATGACAACAAAGCAAACGCTGCTGCTGAACAGAGGTGGTTGCAACCTCTGGAAAAAAAACTAGTAACTGGACTTTCCTACTGTTTTGTCAAAGCAAGTCATGATAAAAAAATAATGAAAAATATTTATAATATCAGAAACAAATCTACTATCTACAATAAGTCTTACAAATAAAAGAAAAGAAAATGGAGGAAAATGAGTTTACATTATGTTGGGGATGTGTTCCTGTGATATATGTAAAAGCTACATAATTTTGTGTCTATAAATTAAGACATCTGATGAAAAGTGAAGAGATAATCAAAATTATTACAATTCATCCTGACAGGAACATAAATTGAATGTAATAAACAATCAGGTGCCTCATTGTGTGTCTTACTTATCATTTTAACATCAGCAGTGCAGAACAGTAGACCAGGTCCAGCACCGTTCACATATGTAGAGCACATGCCTGGCTGCTGAATCCCTGACTAAAATCTGGACCGCTCTTTGGACTGTGTAGTGAGTTTAAAAGTTCATGTGTTTGCAGAGCATCCTAGATGGCCCCTCAGTTATATTCAAATCTACTTTACAACAAACAACCAGAATATGAACTAAAAATAGTTAAGGTCTTAAAATTAAAAGTGTTCAGATGTGAACCTGGACCTACATCTCCTCCAGTCTAGACTCTTATATTATTACTACAGTAGCTGATTAATTTCTTAATATTATCTTATTACAGATATAACTGGTATCAGCAGATTGTAACAAGAGACTGCAGTAAGAAATGCCAAAGATTTATTCAAGGTGATTTAGAGACGGTGTTTCCTTTACACAGTTTGTCCACCAGAGAGCACTGACATGTTCATTTTTAAACTGTGAAATGTCCCAGTCAGAATATATAGACAATATCTTAGTCTTTAATGACCGAATATAAGAGATCTTTATCCAAAATGATGTTATGTTCCATGTATTTTAATAAAAATATTTCATTTTGCTAAAAAAAAAAACTTTTTTAAGCTCTCAAATAATAGTATTAACAATGACTTTTACCTCTTTAGAAACCCAGTCTGAGCTCTTGTATCTTACTGGTTTGTTTTGTTTCCTACATGCAGAACTGGCTGATAAAGACTTGCTATGTTGAGAGCTTGTAAAGACATCTTAAAACAAAGACTGACTGATTGATTGAAACACTTATAACACTACACTAAAGTCATTACATACATCAAAAATCACAGAAGATAAAACACAATAAAACCCTGCTTATTTCCATTGTGGTCCTCTAAAATAACACTTCACACACCACATGATAAGAAACAAAACAAACAGCAAAACAGCAATCAAAAATAAATACAATTAACCTATGAATAACAATAGAGGCAGCAGGCAGCTATCTGAACTCTGGGTCACAAACCTAAAAATTATAAATTGAATATACTATGTGCTACTCTGTAATCATTTCTTTAAGGCCATTTAAATGTGTTCTGTGAAACACTAATTTACAAATTTGTGTATCTAAGAATTATCTTCTAATCTGAAATGTTTTAATGAAGTGAAACCTGTCTGGTTTGAGAAGCAGTGTCATGACTCACAAAGACTGACTTTTATTTATTTTTTTCATTTATTTCAAAGTTTTATTTGAGGATAAAACCCTTGAGAGGCATCATCTTGTCATCCGATCAGATACAAAAACATGGAACGTAACAAAATACACAAAAATAAAAACAGAAATAATAGTAGTGATAATATTTGAAATAATCTAAGCAACACAGAACAACATCAACAAAAACACACAGAGATGGGCTCTCTCACAATCATTTGTTATCTAACAAAATAAAGTATTATTATTCTAGTCTACAAAATGTTTTGATATTTGCAGGATGCAGTGCTGAACAATCACAACTAGATGTCACTCTACATCAACATTTAAACAGCATGCAGCCTTTTCTCTTTCTTTCTGCGTCTCTCTCCACACACACACACACACACACACACACACACACAACATACTGCCTCTCAACCAATCAGGACTTTCCTCTGTTTTTAGATCTACACATCTTCCCCTCTCTCCCATCACTGAGCCTAAGTGAGGGATAAGCATGCGTGCATCAGTTCACACCGACAGGGGGCGCTGTTCCTATGAGATCCAGCATGTCTGTCTGTCTCAGCATGAGTCTGGTCTCCTCTACTACACACGGAGCAGAGATTATGTAATGTTTACTATTATGGCACTTTATATTTTGCGAGGAAATGGCGTGTTTTCCTCTTCTTCTGTGCTGAGGTCAAAGGTCACAGTGCTGATGTCTTATATCAAAGTGGTCACACGTGCAAGGGGCCATGTCTCACACGCCACACGCTGCACATCTTTTCAGTCAGGACTCAGCAACACCGGTTCATCTCCACCACCGCCGCCGCCGCCGCTGCCTGCAAGTTACAAACACGGGGTTAGCCGAGTTTACGCCACGCCACGCCCCCTCGGTCCAGCTGGTGGCAACACTCTTGATGACATCACCACCGCGCGCGCCCATTGGCCCCAAGACGTCGCACACCTGCCCAATCGCCTGCCGGTGAGGTGACGTCAGCGGAGACCGGTCCCGTTCACTTCCAGCGGAGTGGGCGGGGCGGAGACGTCGCCGACGTCAGAGCGAGCGAGATGCTGCGCCGCGATTGGCTGAGAGCGGTGAAAGTGAGCGTCTGTTGCTGAGAGAAAGGGGAGAGGGAGAGAGAGAAAGAGCGGGGAGAGCGAGGGAGAGAGACGGAGGGCGGCCTGTGGCGGCTGCACCAAGCAGGAGTCGTCCAGCTCCGGGACAAACTTTTCTAAACGTGCGCTTATGCCCGTTTCTCTCCTGTGTCAGTGCGTTTCACTGTAGTTTGTCTAAGTGCACACAGAACAGCCGTTGGCACAGTTTGGATGCTGGAGGCCACGAGGCAATAACTGTCCACCGCAGTGTGGTGCTTTAATCCTGCTGCACCAACTTCTACCTGGACAAGCAGAAGCGTTGATGCATTATCACCGTCTGCTCAGGGATGGCACTTGTGCTGTCAATTATGGTAAACATACTCCTTTTCAGTAGGGGAGGGGGCATTTGTGCCTTTCTATTGGCTCTCAGTTATTTGCTCCCTCCTTTCTGCCCTCCCTCATGCTGTTCCTATGGTTCCCAAAGCTCTTATTGGATACTGTAAAGTTTGGGACAGGACACCGGTCTGGCTCAGCATCCCCGCCGCCATTGGCTGAACCCCCCCGTCCGTCAACTGCACTTTGACAGCCCACCACGCCCTCCGCTCTGTGGCGCCGACGCTGATTGGCTACTGTACCTGTCAGCAACCTCTGATTGGTCGGCTCGCCCAGCTGTTAGTGGTTCATTCACCATTTTGTGACTGTAGTGGGAAAAGAAGACCGATAGTTTTTTATATCCTTGTTTGAGTTTCTGTGGGGGAAAGACATGTTTTGCGGAGGAAAAGTAAAGTGTGAGGCCGGACCACACAGTCGTCAAAGCCGACAGCCAAGGGATGTTACAGAGAGTTGCGCGAGCCTCCTCATCAGCAGAATAGGACCATAAATCTTTCTCTGGCGAAGGGAAAAGCTCTGTTTGGGTGAGTTGAAACTAAGTTAGCGAGCGGCAGAGAAGCTCAACTGACACGAATTTTCCATCTTCAGGAGCGGCGAGTTAGCACGAGACGAGGATCAACTGCCAACGGTCGGTCGGTTGTTCCGATACCGTCCGAAGAAATGGAGTGACACCGCTTGCGAACCGAGGAAGAGCCGAGAGAGGGAGAGAGGGGAGGGGTGAGGGTGTAACAGCCTAAAACTTTCTCAAATGTTTTACCGCAGTCCCACGGACGACGGATAAACATTTTAGCTTCCCCTCGAGCGATATCACAGTATTGTGCTTAATGTTGAGCACTTTTCCTTGACCTTAGTTTGCGAGTTTTTTTCTGCGCGGAGCAGCGCTAGCGTAGTAAAAACAATCGACCTATTTGCAGCATTGCAGCCCAAATGTTTACCAAATATCCACGCAAGCTTATTGGTGTGTTTATAAAATGGACCCGGGAGAAAACGGAAAACAACATGAGAGCGTGTAACGTCCCGTTTCCTTGTGGTCTGGCTGACGGTGTCATTATGTGGGTACTAGTAGTCTGCTACCGTTGCGTACTACGACTACTACAACCACCACTACTACCGACGTTTCTGAGCTGCCTACTAGAGCGAAACACCAACACGGAAAGATTCCTGCTTTTTCCAAGTTTTTGAAAATCATATAGGCAGAGTGTCACCTTACTGGCTCCATTAAAGAAGCTCCTCTGGAGTGGTTGCGTGTGTGTACTCTAGGCGTTGTAGTGGATATTTGCGTGCCAAACATCGTTGTGCGAGGGAGAATTAGGCCCGTCTAGTTGAGGATAATAAAACGTCACTTGAAACCGGTTGTTTGTGTTTGTTACCGAGCACCGTACAGCAGAGCAGACCGGCTGACTGCCTCGAGTCATAATACTCCTTTGACATTGTGTAGCGCCTCTCGTAGTACTCGTAGAGATCAGCGCAAAGAAGCCGGGGATGCATTCGGTGTTTTCTCGGCTTTTCCCTCGCCGACACTCCACTTTTTCTGCACTGCAATCCTGCAATCAGTGTCGTAGCACCCTTGACATCTCTGACTGTTCAGTTTTAAACAGTTTTTAATGTATGTATGTATATGTGGGTGTATTTTAAGTGATAGGAATTTAATGCAATGTTTCTTGACATTTGGTCAGAGTGTCCCCTCATCTGTCCTGCAGATCTACACTGTGGCATGCATTCCTCATACCTTAATTATTGCACTTGTTTACGTAGAAGACAAATCCCTGATGGTGTAGACATCTTTGCATAGCTTTGTAGAGCAGTTGGCCATTGATGTGGCATTGGCAGTTCTGCCATTTGGTCCCAAACAGGAGCAGTCACCTCTGATCTATGCTACAGCCTCCTGATCAATATGGGCCAGAATGCACAAATTCCAGGCCTCAATGTTTCTCTTTTATTGATATAATATCTACACTAAGATATGCCATCCACTAAACAGCTGCCTGTTTTCATACTACGTCACAATGGATGCTCTTCATAACAAGTGCACACACACACTTCATTGCTCACACGAACACACTTCAGCTCGCCCTCTTTGCTACACCTAAAATACCCTAACGAAAATGTTTTCTTTTACTTGTGTTATGTTGCCTGTATGATCACATTCCACTCACTCATGAGAGCACAAACCAAAGTGTGTGTGTGTGTGTGTAACAGAGAGCATGTTCTTTTTTTCCTCTTCTTTTTTTTGCTGTTTCATGTGTGAGTGTGTTCCTCGGTGACCCAGTTAAGGGCAAAGCTGCCCCAGCCATGCTGGGAGTGTACGAGGGCCACGCCTTATCACTGATGCCTCTCTCATCCTGCCACTGTCCTGCCCAAGATGTTCTACAAAATGCTTTTAGGAGAGGGATGAGCTGCAGTGTGCCTGGTAACTACGAATATACGCTCACACCGACATATAGTGCAAATGCAGTGTTGGTACAATGTAGACACAACCTGAAGACAGCCATACACAGTCATATACCTTTCGTACTATAAGCAGCTCAAATGCATGTCTCACACACACACACACACACACACACACGCATCCTGTGCCATGTTGTGGTGGGGCATAGGCTAAATTCTCTGTGACTGACTGGAGTAAGCTGACATCAAGGTGGAGGTTTAGTGGGGTTGTACAGTCCAATGATAAATACTGCACAACTTCCTCTTGTAGTATTGACATTGAGATGAGATTTCCTCGTGAATGACCATCCTGTGTTTATGTGTGTGTGTGTTTTGTGCATATATGCACTGTCGTTCAACCTGCTAAGAAACCTGCTCTTTGCATGAAAATGTTTATTTTTAATCTCCAAATTTAAGACGGATAAAAGTCACTTTTATGTGTCTTTTTACAGAAATGCAAAACTTATACTGGCCAGAGTGTGAGCTGGTGTGTGTGTGTGTGGACAATTGTTTATGTGGTGCAATGAATGTGCGAGTGTGAGACAATATATAGGTCCAAGGGAGATTTTAACAGCGTATGCATGACTACACTGTAAATTCTGGTGAGAGCATTTAGCATGTGTGTAAAGTTTGATGTTGCTATGCTGTGAAGAGGGAGGGGGTGGTTACATTGTGCGCTCCTATTTGTTTATTGGGTGAAACAGCATCTTTTTGCCGTTAAAGGAGGAGTTCAGTCCAACGCCATGGAGACGATAGCCGTCGATTATCTGTCTCTTCGGGATTTACAGTACCTTTACACCAGACCAGCAAATATCTTGCTCTTAACCTGCTCTAATGCTCGAAGGTGTAGACGTCTTGAATTGCCAAAATTGTGACTAAGTTCCTCTCTGCTTCATCTGGATTCATCCCAGAGGACAATCAGGATTTTTCATCAATTTCTTTTTGGTTATTTTGGCTTTAATTTATGATTTAGACTTTCTCTTGCCATCTTGGCAGCTAACAAACACTAAGAGTTAAAGGTCTTCAGTTATATTCACATTTAGGGGATGTTTGTTGAGCACACACTGTGTAGTGCCTCTGACTTTTTAAGGAAAAAATTATGGACTCACATCAGGAGTATGTGAAATGTTAAAATCCTGTGCCATTTATTATATGGCAGCACTGCAATTATAGATGCCTCATGCATAAATTCATATACTTTTCCCTGTAATTTAGTATAACGTATCTGGTGTCTTTGGCAACCTTGGTATTTTGTCTGGAATTTCAAATAAAATCCTGCGGATAAGATTATTGCTTGTCCACACAACGTGTTTCTAAGGATGGACTCACAAATGGGTGCACATGAGTGAGGAGTTGAAATGTTTTTCACGACTGAATTCTGAGTAGCAAATACTCACGATTCTTTCTTTGATGATTAAATTGTTTCAGACGGGCTGCACCAAATACTGTAGTTCAGAAAATAAAGATAGGTCAGTGTTTAATTTCGAAACTCCTCTGTTATCTGCATGCTCTGCACTCTGCCTGTTGTGCCATCCAGTACCTTCAAAGTTACAGAACGTGAGTACTCACACATGCCTGCCACTGGCTTATCAGCCGAAGCCTAGAGCATTTTTGGAGGCCGTGAGCATGACCAAACGCATTTTTCTATGCTAAGATCAGATCCTCGCGAGTCATTTAGTCAAATGGTCAGTCAGCCAAGTGGCCCTGACTCCTTCCTGTCTTTCCCACTGCACTACAGTAACACAGCAGAACCAGCACTCCCAGTCGAGGCCTCTGAGTCTGATGGGATGTACGTTCCTGCAGTCAGAATTTTCTTTCTTTTTTTTTTTGCTTCACCTGGGATGGACGATTTACACATGTAATTTACATAGATCTGCTGTAATTAGACAGCGAGAAACGTACTGTACGTGTTGTTTCACTTTTCCTTTTTGTTGCAAAATATACAGTATGGTCTGATAATTGGTATTGAGCCATATTTGTCTCACAATATATTTTCTTATTGGCACTAATATCAAAAAATATAATATGCCCAGTATTTTGGATTGATGTTGTGACTAATTTCATCAAACTACGTTAGAAAAGATCAGAAATGTCTGAAACATTTTTTTATCTATTTATTTTCATAAATTTAAAATGAAGTTATCTTCTTCATTTGCAGACAGTGAGGACTAAGTAAGCACAGATATCAGTAGATCGTTTGTTTTTCAAATGTCTGCATCTGCAGGAAGCATCACAGTTACACTACAGTGGGTAAACTCCAGATCTGAAACGACACACATGGTGCTGTTGCAGTGAAACACAAAACATCAGTATCGCAGTAAGCGTTGGTGTGGGCAGAATTTACAAAGAAAATTATTGTTTAGTTTATATTGGTAAGAAAATAAATATTGTGCATTAGCAGTCAGTAACAGTGATAATAAATTAATGAAATGATGCTTCAGGGATGAAGATGAAAGCCAGTTTGTCTGTTTATACAGTAAATATTGTGTGAGGGCAGAGGTCAAAATGGAGAGCCGGTGATGAGTGTGTGTGTGAATGACTTGGGTTGTTATTAGTCATTCAGTACCAGGAAGAGCTGCTTTTCTGTACTGCAGGAAGTGGAAGTGGTGTGATACTGGTTTATGTTGTGGATTTGTTTGTCACAGCAAGCAAACAGTTAACAGTAAGGTCACCTTATGTGTGTGTGTGACGAACTTTTCCAGTGTCTAGGACGGGAAGTGTGAGTATGTGTGCTGCTGTATGAATTTGTTTTCTTGTCTGTATTTGTAGGAATGCCGGCATGTTGGTGAGTTGCTGAGCTTAATCGACGGAAGCATATATGCACAAGTGTGTGTGTGTGTGTGTGTGTGTGTGTGACTGTATTTAGCCTGTAATCTTGCATCAGTGAGTGTGCCTGATCCTGTGCCAGCCTTTTAATTTCTCTCATTTTGGGCGTATCTTACCATGGCAGATTATTCCAATTATATTGTCTTTTGTAGAAATGTGCGCGCGCGCGCGCGCGTGTGTGTGTGTGTGTGTGTGTGTGTGAGCGAGACAATGACAAAAGACGACTGGGAAAGACTGAGACATCGAGAAAGAGAGAGAGAGAGGGCCAGCGAGTGCTAGAATGACTGTGGAAATTCCCAGTGACTACACAAGAACAGCCTATTTGAACAAACAGCCAAACAGCCGCATACTCCTACCTCTCTCTCTCTCTCTCTCTCTCTCTCTCACTTATGTTGTCGGCTGACCTCACCCAGGCCGCTGCCAGCCCTTTTCCTCCCGATGGAAGTCAAAATAAATGCTGTGCTGTTGTTGCGATCCTAAGTTGAGTGCGGAGTATCACGTCTATAATGCATAGCATGAGAAAGCAATCCTGTCACATGTCAAAGTAGCTGGAGGTAGTATAGTGGAGAGATCAGGCGACCTGTAGTGTGAGGCTTGTGTGTGTGTGTGTGTTGTGTGTTACATAGAGAGGGAAAGGAAGAGCGTTTTTGTCTCTGCTTGCATTTAAAGAGATGCAGGCCTCATTAAAGGCAGACTGTAAGAGACAAATTGAAGTGAGTGACCTTGGATGTTTACATCTGTCTTTCTTTCTTACTTTCTTTCTGTCTTTCTTTCTATTGTCTTTTTATACAATATTTTTTTTCTCTGACCTTTTTTTGAGTAAACTGACCTACTGCACATTAAACCTCAATCTCAGACGTGCTTACACAGGGTTACCTGGGAAGTAAACAAATATTTCATGATAATCAAAAAATAAACAGCTGCATTCACCCTCTATAAATTATTTAATATTGAACTAACTGTTATAAGATCTTCACAAGAATACTGATATTTAAAGAAAACCAGTCATGTCCTGTATTTTCATGAGGCAGTCATTAAAAAAATGTTGCTGTTAGGTTTTAAAATGGTGGTTATCTATTGTTGGAATTAAGATTTTATGTTTCTAGTACAAACTTGCACTTACAGACAAGCACACACACAGACACGCTTGCATGCACAAGGTAGTGGATCAGGCAGACATGGAGGGTGAATGAGAGCATACGTCAGATATTGAGCCAATGTGATAGCCAGTGCAGAATAGCACACTTCCAGGTATGACGTCATTTTTATTCTCAGCAATTTTTTGATTATGAAGATAATAAATGACCACCTGTCTTCTGCGTCTCCCTCTTCCTTTCCAGACTGCAATACAGAGGACAGAAGGACAGAAAAAGGGGAGAAGAAAAAGCAGAGAAAGACAAAAAGAATAAAAGGAGTGCCTTAGAAGTGAAAAAAAGAGGAGTGCCGCACAATCTGCAGCACTTTGTGGAGGGTGAAGAAGAGATGAGACCAATAAAGAAACACAGAGGGCGTTCTCCTCCATTAACTAGAGGCAGAGGGGGGAGAAGGAGAGGGGGTTCTCAGCCCCTCCAAGAGAAAGACCCCAAAAGAGTCAAGAGGGAGACACTCGTCAAAACCACACAGCACACACCTAACACTCCCTCCACACGCAAACAGAGTCCGCCCATAGCCACCAACTCTAATGAGGAGCCAGTCATAAACAGCAATAGCCCCACGAGGGAGGAGTCTGCAGAGCCGAGGAAACCTGTGGAGTCAGCCGAGAGAGATGGAAAGAAGGCAGAAGAAAAGACAGAAAGGGAGAAGATAATGGGCACAAATGGAAATAGCGCTACGTCCGTGGATACTGTAGCATTTCCTACCTCTGCCCCAGCACCACTCTCCACAGCCGCAACTCCTCCGGCCACCAATCACAGCCCTGGTTTAGGCTCAGTCTCAAGTAGGAAAACAGCCACATTTAAGGCTCGTGTCCCCAAGAAGAAATACACATATGAGCACTTTGCTAACAATGCGAGTGCCCCGACTACCATTCCTACCTCCAGCCCTGCACTCATACACAACAGTTACTGCAATATTAACAGCAAAATTAGCGATAATGTGAATACACCCAATAATAATTTCAAGACTAGTAACAGTATTAGTAATAGCATTAATAAAAGCATTAATGTTAGCCTCAATAGTAGTACTAACAATAACACTACAAGTGGTATTAATAACATGACTAACAGTGGTAACAGTAGTGCTGGGAGCCATAGTACTTTTATTAATAGCAGTAATAGTAGAAGTAATAATTGCTCAGGTAATCAGCCATCAGTGCTAACTACGGATAGTAAAGCTACAGAAGCAAACCATTTTGTCTCCATGGAAGAAAGGGCCCTCAGGACAACAGACTCCCAGGAAAAAGAGTCCCAAGCGGGTGAAAATGAGTCAGAGGGGGCCCCTAACTCGGTGCGCTCCTCATCCACTGATACAGCTAGTGAGCACTCAGCTGACCTGGACGTGATGGAAACAACAGGACCAAGCCTTCATCAAAAAAACTCCCACATACCAGCTCCACTCCATAACTCGCACCGAGAAGAGGCCAGCCTTTCAGAGCTAGCCGAAGCTCTGGCTAAAGGCATGAAGAACCAGAGAGTCCTGGCTCGCCAGATAAAGAGGACCGTGGAGAGTGGGGTTGGGGCCGCAGGGGACAGAGGGGTTAAGGAGAGAGACTCATGCCTCCTGTCACCTGTGTTCAGACCAGGGGTAGTGCGGAGGGTGAGTGGAGGTATCGTTGAAGTCCAGCTCCAAGGAGAGGAGACTCTTCTTAAATACCCCTTCCATGGTGGAACCGTGATGACATCAACATCAGGGGCCGAGAGCACTGTGGAGTTCATTTTGGATGCCCCCCCACCTGGCATGGCACCTGTGGCTCTTGGGACCCGGGTGTGTGTGCCATTTGGTGGAGAAGAGGGGGGTCCTCTGCTGTACCGAGAGGGGATCATCACTCAGGTGGACCCCCACCCTGGTGTCTCATTTCCTTACCAGGTGCTCCTGAGTGAGGACAGAGGGACTCTGGGTGATGAAGGGGTGGCAGAGGAGAAAGAGAAAAGGAAAGCTAATGGTCAAGCTGTGTGGGTGTCCCGACAGAGCCTGAGACTGCTCACCCCTCCCTGGGAGGTCTCACATCTGGATGGTGGGAGGGCAAGGGAGAGAGAGCGGGAGAGGGAAAGGGAAGAGAGGGAGCGGAGGGAAGAGATGGAGGTAGAGAGGGAAGTGTGCCAGCTGAGTATTGGGATGGGGGTGCTGAGGGCTGTTGGCCATGGTTTTGCACACGAAGGCGTCGCAGGAGGGCATCCCTATGGAAACGTACATCAACCCCCCCTCTCCTCCACTGTGACCTCCAGTGCAGTAGTCAGCACAGTTCATGGCTGTGGAGAAAACTACTCTGACAGAGAAAGACAGAAACAGCCAAACACTCCAGAAGAAGACGTTGAGGTGTCTCGTTTTAACATGGGCCTTACTGTTGGCCCCAAACAGAGTGCTGGGACCTCTCAGCAACGAAACATCATCTCCAAGTCTGGTAGCTACCCTCCCTCCCCACATCTCTATAGTACGGGGTCTGGGACCTCCACACCTCTCCACCATGGCTAGTCCCCAGCCATCCCCTTCTCCTGCCATACTGAGGTCTGAAATGAACAACACCACTCCAAATCTACCTCCATCCAAGACCACTCCCACCCAGACCCCTACTCCCACTTCTGGCGGGGGGTCCTCCTCTACCTCCTCTCGCTCCAGGACTCCGCTCTCATTGGCTCAGCAAAAATACAAGAAGGGCGATGTGGTGTACACCCCTAATGGTATCCGTAAGAAGTTTAATGGTAAGCAGTGGAGGAGGCTGTGCTCTAGGGAGGGCTGTATGAAGGAGTCTCAGCGTCGAGGATACTGCTCTAGTCACTTATCCATGAGGACCAAAGAGATGGAGGTAGCAGGGGGAGAGAGGGGAGGAGGAGGAGGAGGAGGCAGCAGCTCAGGGACAGTCACCCCCTCTGACCTGCGAGGCAGAGCCAGTAGTGAGTTTGAGTGGGACGACACATCAAGAGAGAGCAGTGAGACCAGTAGCAGAGCAGACTCCAGACCCCGCCTGGTCCTCCCCTCCCTCCTCCCCCATGACCTGTCCTCACGCTTTGACTTCGATGAGTGTGAGGCCGCCACCATGCTTGTATCATTAGGGTGCTCCCGCTCTGGCACCCCCTCCTTTTCTCCCATCTCCAACCAGTCACCCTTCTCCCCTGCCCCCTCTCCCTCGCCCTCCCCGCTGTTCGGCTTCCGGCCGGCCAACTTCTCCCCGACTACCGCCTCCCCGGTTCTGCAACACCGGAGGCACAGGCAGCCCAGTGGTGGGGGGGAGGGAGGGGGCAGTAAAGCAACAACCCCAGCTGGAGGAGCAGAAAGGGAGAGACACACTTCAGGCATCCAGCCCTCCTTCCACAGCAACCTGACTTTTACAGTCCCCATGAGCCCCAAACGAAAGCCAGATGCACCTCCTCCACCACCCCTTCCCTCACACCACCACGATTACACGCCCAAGACAGAGCTGGACCAGGGGGACCTCAACTCTTTTAGGGTGCTGTCCCCCCAAACACCAGCTTCACATTCCCGCACACACACACCCACCTTCTCCCGACCCAGAGGAGTGACCACCCCCTCCTCCAGTAGGCCCTCGTCCTCCACTGCTGTCTCCCCTCCTCCTCTGCTGGTGTCTCCAACTCCTCCTTCTCCTCTCACTCCCGCTGGAGGGCCTCGTCGTATGGTCCCCGTATCCCAACAGGCCTTGCGGGACTCCCCTGTCATTGTGAGGAATCCCGAAGTCCCACTGGCAAAATTTACAGAATGTCCCTTGGGAAGAGGAGGAGGAGGAGGAGGTGGAAATGAGGGAGGGATAGATAACACTTCATCTAAAGACATCGGCCTAACACCCCTTACCCCTCAGCCCATTTCTGGCCTCCAGGTTCCCGTCCCCATTAATGCTGCTGCAGCCACAGTACCCAATGGCACCGTCCTTTTACGTAGCCCAGCCCAAACTCTGGTGCTTGTGTCCCCGACACCTTCCTCCCTGCCCACCACTGACACCCCTGCCACCCCCCTGCAGGCCCTGCTCAGTTACTGTCAGCACGACGGTCACAGCACCCGCTCCAAGCAGCACGGACAGCCTCAGGAGAACGAGAGGAGAACAGGGGGACAGGGTTTGGGGGTGAGGTCCAGCAGCCAGTTCCCTGTCACCCCTCTCCCACTGCACTGCTGCCCTTGATCCTGCCTGCAGAAAGCCTTCACCCCGTCCCACGAAAGGACATCATCATGGGACGTCCTGGCACAGGTGAGAATTGCTCCAAGCGTGTGGGTGTATTTTGTGTGTGAGGTCAATGACTTTGAGGGAATGAGGAGAAACTTTAGTTGCAATTTATGAATTATACTGCAGTTATTTCAAGAACAGCATAAACCAGAGCCTGTGTGGAAAAAGGTATATCCTGTGCTCCTTCTGAAATTCCCCAATCACTGTTCAGCCACAATACAAGAATGAAAAAAGCAAAAATCCTAAAAGGAAATTAATCTTGTCGATTTGAAAAAAATATAGATTGTAATAGATTATTATTCAGGAGCAATGTGAAAATGTATTACATAGAATATCCTTTTAAAAATGAAGAATAATTACACACAGTTCTCAAGAAGTAGGCTCTCTGTTTATAGAATTCTTTACACTGGTAATATATTGTTTTTAAAATATCACTCAAGTCAGACTTTATTCTTTTATAACTTATCAAAGTCCAGCTCTGTATTTGCAAAAGAAAAATGAGGGGGAAATTTTATCCTCTATTCATTTTTTATTGAATCCCCATTTGACCTCAAAAGAAGGATTTTTTGCAACATCCCCAGCAGTGTGGCATGAAGGGATACAAGCGCTCTGTTTTTTCTTTGTATAATACATATCTGTTAGGTTGTTTTTACAATTTAATCACAGTTATCTATAAAATGTACTCACTAAATTTAATTGTCATTTGAATCATCTCATAACTTTGTAAAGGATATGTTTTTTGTTACTGACACACACGCAGTGTCTCCTCAGAGTGGACTGATTACTGGCTTTGAACTCGTAGGTTAACCAGCATTTTTTCAGTACGATGGCAGTGATTCTTTTCCTCAGACACTGAGCATCCACAGAGAAAATGCAGTGATGTTGCAGCTACGTCTTAATTCTTAGGAGAGACAGAAGAAAAATTCTATTCATTAATGTGAATTTAGCTGATGCAAGTGACATAAGTATTAAAATAATGAGTATACTATAAATGCAGATTTATAAATTTCTCTTTTTATTTTGTGCACATATAGACACACACACACACACACACACTGTCACACACACACACAGATCGAGAGAGTAAGAGACAAAGTTATATCGAAGCTTTGATATTAAAATGACATTTTCCTGTTAGATAAAATAGTAAATAGAAAGGACATTGTGCAGTGATTTATTTCTCTATCATTAAATACCAGCCAACCATTAATATACTGTGTTGTATTTCACTCATCAAATAAATATAATTAAGCAAAACAATCATTTATTCAACAATTGTGGTTGTTTTGAGCAAAAAAAGTATTAAACTGATGCATAATTTATATTAAAGAAACTGAAATAACTTGCCAGAGAACAGACACCATAACACCCACAGTGTAATAGAGGGTTAGGTTCACATGAACACTCCACAACCTGTGTGGAGCGCCTGTTAGCCAACATGCTGTTGTCCCATATGGCTTCCTCTAATCGTCTGTCCACCATCCTCATGTCTGCTTGTAAACTAAACGTTAAAGCTGGTCACGTGACCTACGTAAGCCCTGGAGCAGGCCCCTGTGATTGACCAGGTCAGGACTGGTCTTGTTGGAATCACTGCTGATGACAAAACAATCACTAAATTCACAAGTCTGGACACATTGAAGGTGGGAATAATCCCTGCCGTCTATCCCAGTAATTCAGAGCAAAGGGAGGTTTTTTATCAGATGATGCTCGGACTAGAGGATTATTTTATGTCATGTACATTCATACATTCATACAATATTTAAGAGCCAAACTCTATTATTAGAAAAACGAAATTACCAAAGACATAATTAATTTGTTGTTGGATTGGATTTTAGATGCAAAGGGAAAAGGGACATGTTAGCAGGATGCAAAATTATTTCAGTGTGTTTGAGTGTGTGTGTGAGAGAGAGAAAGTGCAAAAGAGAAAATGTATGCATGGTCATGCATGCTTTGGTGTTTTTGTGTTTTCTATAGGGATTAGACTGTACGTTATACAGGATTAGCATTGTCGATATTGGAGAGTCCCTCTTATATTCTGAGTCATTATAGACAGAAACTTCGTGGCTGAGTGGTAGCAATCATACCTACACAACATGGACAAGACACATGGATTTACAATGGAGAGGAACAGGGAAGTTTGCTGAGAAAAAAAAAAGCATTGTGAAGGGAAAAGAAAATAATGGAGGCGTGAAGAGGAATAAGTGTTGTCAGAGACTAGCTGCTTTGAATCAGTGCTACACAAGAAATTAACATTTAAAGACGAAAGCAAAAGTGGGTATGGAACGTGTGGGCTACATTTACAATATGTAGGCCAGTTATGGACTGTTTCCACCAACTTGTTTTTGATTTTGTGTGCTAGAGAGAGAGAAAAAAATGGGGATTAGATCAGACAGAGAATGAGGAATGCCATAGAGGGGACGGCAGTGTGAATAAAAAAGACATAGAAGGAGGAAACAGGGGAATTCAAAAGGAAGGGTTTTGTAAATCTTTCATTCATTTACTTCTTGAAAAACTCTGACCAACATGCTTATTTTAAGTGTGCGTGTGTGTGTGCGTGTGAGACTTCCTGACCCTGGTGACTATTATCTTCTTACTCACTACAAACTATTTCCGCTGACTCTTGCTGTGTGTATGTTTGTGCGTTTGTTTATTAGTGACTCGTGTAAAGATATAGTGAAACAAGTTGTGGGCTGCATTCTTGGCCAATGTTACAGAGGTGGGCTGATTTGAAATGTGTGTGTGTGTGTGTGTGTGTGTGTGTGTGTGTAAGATATATGTTGTAAGTTTCAGTGCATTGTGTGGGTGTGTGAAGTATTCGTTTCTCAAGCTCCTGTGCTGGAATATGCTGTACTATAATGTGTGTGTGAGTGTGAGTGTGTGCGTGTGAGAGAGAGAGTATTATTCATCATCAGCTGAAAATAAGAGCCTACTTTTCAGTTGTGTGATATATGGACGTATAGTATCAGTTAGTGTAATTCACTTCACCAGCTCTCAGTGTGTTTGTACTTATCTCTGTGCGGACTTTCATGAGTGTGACAGAGAAGTGGACAGGAAAGGGAGCGCTGTCATTTTGAGTGTACGGTCCCTCCTCAGACCCCTCTTTTTTTTGCAGCTGAAAGGACGCTGAATGAATGAATGAATAGCATCTCTTTGTGTGAGAGCATGCACGCTTGTCTGTGTGTGTGTGTGTGCGAGCATTTATTTTGAATATCTTTTAGAGAGAAGCACATGTGGGTGTTTTCTTTAGAGTTAGAAAGGGTGTGTGAGCTTTTGCATATGGCCGTAGGAGAGTGTGAAATACGAGGGAAAGGAGAAAACACTGTGCGTGCGTGTGTGTGTGTGTGCGCAATCACACGTTTGGTATGTTTGTGATTTGTGTGGGTGTTGGTGTTTTCTTATCAGATTGTGAGAAATGAACAAACAGTGAGCTGCCAATTTTTTTAAAGTTTCAAAAGTAATTTTGTGTTTTTTGAATGACCTTAAATATTGTCTGTGTCAGAATATATTATTCTAAAAGTATACTTTGAGAAATCTCAGCTAATTTTTATTGTCTGGGGTCACTGGGAATAGTTTACAGAATAAAAATAAATGGGCATTCTAAAACCTCCTCGGTCTTGAAGTATGATTACATGATAAATATCAGCATCTGAGTGCACAGTGAGTGTCAGTATAGGTATAAAGTTGATCATGTTTATGCCACAATGTGCACACACTTGATGTCAGTCAAATTTCTGTTCATGTGAGGGTGGAAACTCTAAAAATTTTCACTGAAACCCAGACTGTTGAAATTCTCCTACGTGGGTTTCCACCTCATCAGTGATGACACATATAACCTATTCAAAGACAGGAGACACTCTAGGATATATCAGGTTTGTAAATGTTTTTTTTTTTTTTTTTTTTTAACTACAACTGAATAAATAAAATGTGCAAACTAAATGTTAGGTGTGTGGACAGGTTGGGTTTTCATTAGGAGTGAATGAAATGACTGAAATATCTGTCTGTCAGAAAAAGGACAATTAAGGTTGATATTTCAGCAAAGCAGTATATGTCTAATGCCTTATAGATCATATAATAAAGTGTAGATTTAATATGTAAGATGAGAAAGAGACTTTGTACTATGTAAGAAGAAAATAACACAATAATAAATTACATTTTATATGATTCAGAAGTAAGTACTTGGTGAGCTCTTCCTCTCTTGTCTATGTTACATGTATAATCCTGCACGTACACACTGATGTGCTGTGTTTTTATTAATTCACTCAGAAATAAGGCAACAGCCTCCTGCCTCAGTTAAGCTCCTTGACTAACAGTCACACACTTTATAGAAAGATACTACTGCGTATGTTCTCCATGTGCATGTGCTTTCCCACCTAAGACGTGCTAATGAGTGAGTAAATTAAATGTCCTTTTAAGCTTCCCTCTAACTTCCCATAGAATAAAACTGTTGAAGGAGCAGGCAGAAAACTGTTAACGACAAGGTGAAGGATGAGACCATTTTTATAGTGTCACGTGTGCGTTGCATGCAGTGTGTGTGTGTGTGTGTCCGTGTAAGAGACGGAGTAACCAAGCGTCAATCATTGAGTACCGGATATGATGTGTGAGCGCCCAAACGTCTGTTGCCATGGCAACAAAGCAAACATCACACTGATGTAGCCTGTATATAACACAGAATATTCACAAATAGAAATAGCAGCCCCTGTGTGTGTTTGTGTACGCACGTGTGTGTGTTCGTTCTGTGTGTGTGTGTGTGTGTGTGTGTGTGTGTGCGTGTGTGTGTGTGGCACATGTGCTTGTGTGACTTTCCACTGAGAGAGGAGGAACTTCCGCGTGCTCACATGTGTTTACACACGAACACACCATTGGTAGCTCTCTCTTATTCCATCCTGGGTGTTTTAGTCAACGCTCCCTGAAAACAGAAACGATCCTGGATAATCGGAGGGTTTCCTCTAAATTATTTAAACAGTTACTAAAGTGATCCAGGTCAAATACCAATTACACACATATTTACAGCCATTTCCACATTTCCACACGTTTTTTATGTAATGTTGAAAAATACAACTCCTATTATAAGCATTTATTTGACCATAATTTCCTTGTTTTTCATTTATTGAGAGTGAGAGTGTAGCATTCTTGAGTGGCGACTTTCATCCCTCTAGCTCTGAAGCCAGTGAGGAAAGTGTGTATTGTGTCCTTTTTATAGAGAGGACCTAGATGACTCTGTTGCTGTAAAGGTCTTAAATGAGCATTGTGTGTTTGTTTTCTTGTATCCAAGTCCTGGTTTCACCAGAAACACAAGCTTTCTCTGTATCACTACGTAGTGAAACTGCTCATCATCTCACATACTGTGCTGCATGATTATATCTGTGAGCAAATTATTATTAGCATGACTGTTTCTTGAACAAAGATTTTTTTTTCATCTTAAATTAATATGTTCTCTCTTTCACCTTCAGTCAACACTCAAAGACGTATGTTTCGATATGTGTCGTATGTCAGTATTCCACAGTTAGAAATGATTGAAAGCAAAATTGCAATATAGTCTTTGCATGTTATTAAGTTTGCTTAATTCGTTTTCTCTGTCTCTCCATGTTGCTCGCACACACAAACATGCACACATGTTTGTGCAACACTGAGTAAACATGTCACACTCTCTTAAGTACACGTGAATACACTTTTCCGCATTGTTGTTTTGCACTTGGATACGTCTTTTTCTCTGCTTTTCCGCCTGTCCTTCGTCTCGTTTTTGATTTTTCTTTCCAAAACATTATGACACATTTGTTTTAACCCTTTGCTCCATCGCATTGCAGTGGCTTCGCTTCCCCTCCTCTCTTCATCCTGGTCTACCCGGATACGGATACCCGGGAATAACATCCCCACTCCCTCCCGCCCCTGCTTTACGTAACGCTTAAAGCCCTGCATATCCTCCCTGGCCATGGCAACAACCACATCTGGATCACACAGCCATCTAGACTGGCACCAAAGCACATGTGAAGCCCTCAAGACTTACCACAAAAGTCATGTGCAACAATAATCCTATTTCCTACTGGGCAAAGCGTACTTTAGGGAGATTCTCAAAATGCACTGGTGCAGTGGGACTCCTTAGTCTGAGGTGGCTCCAAGACTTTGACTGCATGCATGTAAACTTAGAGCGACATTCAGCTTCTTTGGCATCGCTGTCACACTCAAATTTATTGTTCTTGCGACATGACAGTTTTCGCATGTCCCTCACATCCCAAAGTTTGGAATGAGTTTGTATTTTGCTCAGGAATTTCTTTTCTCTCCTTCATCCCACTCTCCTCCTCTCCTTTCCTTGCATCTCTAGCTCCACAGTCTTTGCACTGGTTTTCTGGAGCTGCCTGTCTGTTAGCCATTTATCTGCAGACTAGTAGTGCCCCCAGATGGTCAAATCCATACATTACAAGTTCCGTCACGCGGTGGGTAGAGGGATCTGGGTCTCCAAACACCAGTTTCAAGTTTGTTTGATGCATTCTACTCTATGGTAATTATTCATTATTGGGAAGAGAAAGTAAATGAATCTGCATATGTATTCACGGAGTGTGAAGTGTGTTTTGGCGATGACTGATCTGTCCAATTCCCGATAATTGTTGTTTTGCTCCTCTCAGTACTCAGTGATCGAGTTGCCCTTTTGCAACATTGAACAA
The DNA here is from genome assembly GCA_033238685.1 of Lates japonicus. NCBI lineage: Eukaryota > Metazoa > Chordata > Actinopteri > Centropomidae > Lates > Lates japonicus. The sequence goes on along the minus strand of BRZM01000078.1, from coordinate 2,219,139 downwards.
CATAAGAAGCTCCAGTCTATTTAACATTAACTGAAACTATAAAAGCCACGAGCAGATCTAGTGTCTGTAAAATCTCGTTTTTGGGTCACACAAAGTGCTCCCTCTGGGTGTCAACAAGCCATGTAAAAATGATTGGTTAAGCTTATTTTGATGCAATAGATGGTGATGGTCAGTGGCAGACTGGTGACCATGGGCGACACGGGGACCTGTGCCCAACATAGCTGTTGCCATGGTAACTGCAAAAGGACTGGTGGATCGAGTTATAATTGGACGGAGCAAATGGTGGGTTGTGGGAGGGAGAGGCACAGAGCATAGGGGTGGAAGATGAATTAAGGGATGAGAGAGATGGGATGGGTGAGTGAGCGAAGGCGGTGCTCCGCCTGCACAGCACCGGTGTAGGTTAAGAGGAGGAGGAAAAGTTTCTTGAGTGAGGTCACGTGGCGTTTTGACAGATTTAATTGGGAGGAGGCAGAGACATGCATACATACGCACATTAAAAGCATGATGTCTGTAAGAGGAGACAGCCAATGAAAGCTGCTGAACACCTACACAGATATTGCACTGCCAGCATGGCAGCAGGGAGAGATAGTTTAGCTTAGCTGAGGGGGAATTTCTCTTCTGCTGTTTTTTCACACCTTCTCTCTTGTTCTTGCCAGTGTTCACCTCTTATCTCTATTATATATGACTAAGCGCTAAAATTCTGTGGTTTCCCACAATCAAGTCGTCTCTGCCTCACCTCCCCTGTGCACCTTTATGTGCCAAGCAGTCAACAGATGTTGTTATCTTAAGTGTACATCTTTGTACTCAAATAGCTGCTGTGTGACAGTTAACATTGTTTCTGAAGTGGCAAACTACCTCCACGCAAACAGGTTTGCAACATTTTGTTGTGAATCAGTCGAGAAATTTGGGCATATTCAAACCAAGATAAAGGAAAAGCTCATTACTGTGCTCTGAATAATTGGTCAGATGTAGTTCATTACTAAGGGCTTGTAATGTTTACCCAGGGTTGTAACCACTGAGCAGCCACAGTAATCCCTCATCTCCACCCCTGCCCTCTTTCACTCTCTTTTCCTTTCAGCCGAGCTGTCCAGCTCCCTCCCCCTTAACACACTGTGTTTGCTGGATTGACTTGTTGAGAGCTCAGTGCAATTGATAAGCCTTAATCTCTTACTCTCTTGCCTTGTCTCTTCTTCTAATGCCTATTAGTCTAACCCTTTCTGGAAACCCCCTAGGCTTAAAAGAGGAACAGACAGTCACCCCAAATATCTCTCCATGACTCAAGATGCTTTACTGATGTCAGCGGACTGAGAAGATTAAGGCTCATGAGTGTTGGGTACAGAGCAAAGATTCCTCTTTTTATTTGAGATTATCTGTCACATTCTCATATAACTGCACTTGTGTAAATTTTTATTTGTACATGTTCTTGAAATTTGTAACCCAGGACTGAGTGGGTTAACTTTTTTTTTACTACTGAGGACAGCGGCTGCCAGTGGCTCTCACAACCTTATTGGTCAGATTCAGAGCTCCTTATGAGCTAACTAGCTTGTAGTGGTAATTAAGTCCCTCCCAGCATTGTATATGTCTTATGGATACATGAGCTCAGCTGAGCATGACCTCCTGACTCATACAGTATGATGAGAAACCATGCTATGTGTACAAATCCTCTTCCTTTGTGTATGAGGTTTGTGTTATACTTAAAACATTATAAGGATCTTAAAATGCGTTCCCTTTGTCTCCCTCTATCTCCCCCATCTCTGGCCCCCCACACCCTTCCTCCCTTAAAGAGAAGTTCTGTTTTCACAAGTTGTTTTCTCTCCACCCACCCACCCTCCTCCTCCATCCCTCCCTCCCTCCCTCCCTGCTTGCCTGCCTCTCCTGCTGAAAATGACTCTCAGTCTATTTTTACCCTCTGGTCCTCTCCACTCTTAGCCTGTTCCACCCATTTTCCCTCTCTTTTCTAACCACCCCTACTCTCCTGTTTTCAATTCTCCTCTTCTTCTCTGTCTCTTCCCCCCTCTCTCCCTCCTCTCCATGCCAGTGTTGCATCAGAACATTTAAAATTCTGTCTGGAGGAGGCACATTTGCATGATGGAGAGATGGAAAAATGTTTGGGGATTTGAACAGGCTTTTTTATGGTGGAAAATTGCATCACTTGCCTCCCCACCGTTTGCTGCGTTTCCAAAAGCAAAGGTATACAATTACCCGAAAAAGGGTTTATAAGAAAAATGCTGATTTATAATACAGTCAGCATTTATATTTGCATGGAACAACTTTGTAAAAACACTCAAATAGTGTGCAGGATGACCCTGCATACTCTTATAGGCTCGATGGCTGTGGATGTGCATTGTCATCTTTGACCTCAGAGCCCTTACCAACATCCATCCTCTGTGCAGATTGCATAGACAGACCAAAAGCAGCGTGGCAAGTAAACAGTCGATGGCTCACTAGCGCCTCCCTGCATCGGGTGGTCTTCATGGGTATTAAAGCTGGAGCCGAGCATTTGTAAGAGGGAGGGATCTTATCTAACTTCTGTTAAGCCATTGGTTGGCCTATATCTGAGTGTCGGCTTTTGATTCGTGCCTTCACACATCACTCAAGGTTTACTACGAACCCTGCACCAATGGCATACAACCGGGTGGGCTTATTGAAAGAAACACAAAAATACATACTTTTGTGGCATTATGTTAACATCAGCGAGTGTTTTCATGTGAATGCAGTAGAGTTACATGGCTTTTTTTATTTATTACTATTGCGTTTTTAAGCTAAGTTGAGTTTTTGTGGTAAGAGGAGAAGCTGTTCGTGAGGCCGTGAAATTTGCATATGACTGGCATTCCAGTGCACACGCCGACCAATCAGGGGTCGCGGCGGGCAGATGACGGTTGGCCGCTGCGACCAATAGCCGAGCGGAGTTCGCCGGGGGAGGCGGGACAAGGCTGGGCGAGGTTGACAGGACGAGAAGGGGAGGGCCATGAGTACGGGGGATGGGGAGGGGGGAAGCAGCCTAGTTTACAACAAGAGGAAGAGGGAGGGAAAGAGAAAGAAAGGGCCAAGGTTTGCGAGAGCGACAACGAGACAAAAATAAGGGAGTAAACTCGGGCTGGGAGCTGTGGAGATGCGATACGAGGACTTTTCTAGACCGAAACAACACTCGAAACAACACCGGGTATTAAACACGGACTGGACGGTGTGAGCGCCGATGTCGTCCGCACGAAGTGGCTAGCTAACCTGCTGCAGACGGACGGACCTCACTAACGGCTTTAACCTAACCTACTGTATCGCTTCTTCTTAAAGCCCCCCCCCCACCATCACCACCGCCACCCCCTGTCGGCTTCGGGTTCTGTATTCGGGCATCTTCAACCAGCCACTCGTTCGCTTCCCCGAGAGCTTGTCCGAGGAAGAGGAGGAGGAGAAAGAGAAATATAACTGCGATTCATCTCCCTTTTTCTCCTCGCTGACTGGAGCCAGGAGTCCTCACCGTGCTCGCTCTTATCTGCTGTGTTGTAGTCTCATCAGTCGCTAGCTAACGTCAGGTTTGTGGCCAGATTTTGGCCAGGTAGGAAAGGAGAGACGAGCTAAAGCACTAGCTAGTAGTAGGGACGATAGTGTTTGTTTGCTCTCTTGCTAATCAAGCCGACGGATAGCGGGGCTTGTAAGCACTGGGTGATGGATGAATGCACCAGATTTACAGTCAAACGACACCTGCTTATGCGTGGTAAACAGGGATGAACCCAACTTGACCGCCATCCTTTTATAGGTGATTTTGTATCTTGGCAGGTGTTAACTTAAATTGTCAGGTTAAGACAGGTGCATGGTGCAGTTCTGGGGAGAGAGGGGGGGAAGGCAAGAAATGGGAAAAACAAGTTAGTATTTGGTGTAATGCACTTGTCAAACTGTCCTGGCCGGATTATTTTTGCAGCCAGTATGTGTGAATACGCCTTTGTAGTTGAGACATGAGAACAATTGCGTTTCTTTTGCCTCTGTCTGTGCGGCGGGTGCACGACCAGGGGCGTTCCCGAGAGGTTGGTCCAATTTGGAGCGGTGCACTTGAGGCTCCGGTTGTTGCAAGAGACAGCTAAATCAGAGCCTGTGTGGTTTCTCTTATGAATCAGCAAGTGTCAAAGTAGTCGCTGGTCAAGTAAACAGCGCACATTTGGGACAATAAGCAGAGTCTTAACACGCCGCTCTTCCAAGTTAAGACGAATCACCTCAGCCTTGATCGCACCCCAGTTTGCTTGTTGCAGTGCTGCTTAGCCTGATCGATACGGTGCCCTCTTACAGCAGCAGCCCCTTCAGCCTGTTTGACTCGGAGGCTTTATGTGTTTCTTAATACCTGCCGAGCCCACCTGTCTGCAACTCGATTTCAACCGCAGAGCGTGGTTTGACATGGCCCAGGAAGACTGCGTAGTTTCCGGGCGGATGTATTAATCCAGGCCGTGGATGGGCTCAAGGCCTCGTTAACCCCTTCATGGCCAAGCTGCTGTAGTAATGTAAACAAACAGGGAGAGAGGGCATCGGGGGTAATTAGACCAAAGGGAGGAGGAGGCTTGCCGTCGATCATAATCATCTTTTCAGTGGGTCGTCTATACACTGTTGCATTCTCACATTTTTAACTTAAGTTTTGTATGTTATTGTAATCGTTTATAGTACATTTTGTCCACTGATGTTTGATTGTTCCGCGTGCGTTATTAGATTGCGGCATTCTGCGATACGGAGAGATTGACTCTACTTGACAGACATATTTCATTTATGCTCGCATTGGAATAATAAAAAAGGATACCTCTCTATGCCACATCTTAAAATCTTCATGTTGCAGGGGGGTGATGCAGTAATAATTGTGAATGATGACTGCAACCTGTAGGGATGAAACGGATACAGACACCATTCAGCACTTGTCGTCATCAGTGAGCTTCCAAACAGTATCAGCTCGAGATTTTTGGATTAAAAATGTTTCCTCACCTGGATTTCTGTGTGTTGTAGAAGAGACATTTTAAAAGGACATATCATTATATCTTTTTTGATCATTGTTATTTGGAGAAACATCAAGGATTTCATTCAACCATGTTTTCATCAGAAAATCCTCAGTACCTCCGCCAAGGATTAAGCATGTTTGGTTAGTCCATATCACTTACTTTACTATTTGTGCGAAAATGCATTGTCCTTTTACCCACATCTGCGCACATATGTCAGTATTGTTTAGTAGTAGCATTAAGCATTCTTCAAGTGTTGAATTAATATGGTTACTGAATATGTTTTTAAAAGCCTTAAGGGGCAGATATAGGAGATGTATTCTTATTAAGAGATTTTTTTAACAACAGTGGGAATAAAGATAATATGACTTGCACAGTCCCTTATTCATTTATGAATGTTCAGAGTGTACCAGCTTCTGTTGTCTATCCGGTCTGTTACTGAGAACAGAGAGTCCTTTGGTACATCTGCTGTTGTTGGAGTGATTTAACCAGTTAAGTGGCTGGAGGTGTGCTTCTGTGGCAGTGATGATATTCTTGGTAGTTCTCAAAGTTCTGATATCGTTCTATGCTGCCAGGTAATTCATCCACCTAGTGTCACAGATGTTAACCAGCCTCTGCTAAGATGAATAAAATGAAACCCAGTAGAGCTCTGCATACTGTCACAACATAAGCTCATTGTGGTATATTTATCTGTGGCGCCATCAGTTAAACTTTAGGAAAAAAGGATGCATGATCACATTGCAAACTCATTTCAAATAATTATTAGAGCTGGTAATTAGAGTAGAAATGCATTTCTAGTGGGAGTGTTGCACTGAAGGGCCCTGATTCCCCATATAAGGAAATAGGCCTGGTTATCTTGAATGTGATATCCAAGCAGTGGAGCAATTTATGAAGTTATGGACATCAGCTGTTAATGATAAGTAATTGTGTTTTCTTCTGCAGTGTGGACCAACGTAGAGCCCCGGTCAGTTCCAGTCTTCCCCTGGCATTCGTTGGTCCCTTTCCTGGCACCAACCCAATCAGATGCTTCTTCTCAGCCAGGGGAGGGCCAGCACCCAGTCAACCACCCCCAAGCAGCCAGTCTGAAGACAGGTACTGATTACCTTTGTGGCTGGCCTAATGACTGTTTATCATGTGTTATCACCAGTTTTATGTAATTTTCCTCTGCTTTTAATACTGTTTTGAAAACTATATATTGTTTATTTTTTAATGAACAATCATGCATCTCTTTGTTGTTTTTCCTCAGAGTGTCAGGGGGTGGCAGCGCTGTCACAGGAGCCTGCAGAGGCACCTCCCACTGTAGAAAGAGGTCCCCCGTCCCGGCCTCCCCCCTCCTCCGACGAGCCGCCTCCAGAGAAGGAGAAAGGAGATGCAGAGAGGGAGAGGCCTGATAGCGAGACGGAGAGTGATGTGGATGACCCGTTAGTGCAGTTTTTATTGTTTTGTTTCTGCTTTACAGCGATTTTGTGTAAAAACTGTGAAGTTACATGAACATGTAAAGACACCTCATGTGTTATCAGTGTCCATTTTTAAGAGTGGTTATATATTTGTCCAAGTCAGCCTTCACAGCAATTTTCTGTGTGGTACTGTGTACCCACACATACAGTAAGGGAGTGTGATATTTTCTGTATCCTAGCACTAATTTGGGCAGAGGAGCTCAATGCCAGAACAAAGCAGATGGGAACAAAAGCATTCCATCTCTGGGCTCTATCAGTATATGAAAGGCAGTGGCCAGGCTGTCAGCCATTGAAATGGATGAGCTATCTGCTGAATCTGCTGATGTATCTCATGGGAGATGAACTACTTGTGCTCTGTGTCTACATCTGATAGGCTTGCATCTGGCTCTATGGTACATAATACTTGATGTGAAGTAGAAAATTACCCAGTTTTTAAATATTAAAGAGGGGCAGAGAAAGTAGAGCTTATATGGAAGGCTGCATGTTCATATTGTTCTCCAGGAAGATATGTGATGAAGATAAGGAGCAGAGGGCTGTTTTTTGTCTCCTTTCAGCTTCCTCCCAGGGGTTGTACCAGAGCAGCCCCTCTCTATATCGCCAGTAAAGAGGCGCACTCAGTCCCTCAGTGCACTGCCCAAAGATGGAGAGAAGAACAGCCCTGGAAAGGTAGCCTTTTTACTGCTCCCCCCAGAACATCAAAATTCTCAATGTACTTTTCAGTTACATGTGTAATCTAATATCCGTCTCTCTTTCTTGCTCGCTTGCTAAGAGGGAGAAGGACCATATCCGGCGACCGATGAATGCGTTTATGATATTCAGTAAGCGCCATCGAGCGTTGGTGCACCAGCGGCACCCAAACCAGGACAACAGGACAGTGAGCAAGATTCTTGGGGAATGGTGGTATGCTCTGGGAACCAAGGAGAAACAAAAGTACCATGATTTGGCCTTCCAGGTACATGGATGCATTTGTGGACAAAACGAAAACCCGCAAAATTGGATAACATAAGCATGCTTAAGAATACTCGAACATGCTTAAGAATAAGAATACTTATTCCTTCTACTAAGTCCTTCTTGTCCCTTCTCCTTTTCCCAGGTAAAAGAGGCCCACTTTAAGGCGCACCCAGACTGGAAGTGGTGCAACAAAGACAGGAAGAAGTCCAGCTCCGAAGGCCGTGGGGTGCCAGGGGGCAAAGACATTAGAGAGAGGAGCATGTCTGAGTCCACAGGTTGGTTTCACTCAGCTCTCATGATACACAACAACACACACATATACTATATATTTTTGTAACATCTGTCAGTTACAGTGTTTTTTTCCTCTCCAGACCTTTTAACATTTTTCTTTTTGCCCCCTGATAGAGCCTCATTCTGTGGAGCTGAAGGGGGTTGGTCCAGGTCTAGTGTCTGAGAGGAGTGCAGGGGAAGGTCATGTGGGCCAGCTTACCCGTCCCCGAGCCTTCTCTCAAAGTGCCATGCACAGCCTGGAGCGGAGTGACAGGGGTAATACACAGGCCCTGGCAGAACTGGCACAGGTAAGACATGAGAACAGCTTGGGGACCTGGAAAGTTGATTTTGTACCATGGAACCTGTGGAGACAGCCATCACTGCTGGGGATAAACAGTGTTTGCATGCATCTGCCCATGATAACATTTCTCATATTTTAGATAAAAGTATACAAAACACATTCACAGATTTGGCATATACAAATAAGAAAACACATACAGTCAGTCCCACCCACTTTAACCCATTAAAAGCATCTCTGCTTTATGGCCCTTCATGATTTCAGATGTGTGGGGATGGTGGCAGCCAGTTTTCGAGCCATGCCCCACCCCTGTCGCAGTCCCAGCGGGGCGTCAGTGAGGACATGACCAGTGACGAGGAGCGCATGGTCATCTGTGAGGAGGAGGGAGATGATGATGTCATTGGTAAGAAATCAGACCTACTCTACTCATGAAGCAATAAGTTCGATTAGAAATATTAAAGTGTTAGCACATTTTTCTGTGTCACTGACCCACTTAATACATTTCCAGCAACTACATGTGGAAATTCCTTTCAGTGGTACAATAAGATTCTTAGTCAATTTGACATCAGCAGCGACGGCCCTGTATGACTTTGTCACAAAAGACTTTGTGAAACCATCCTGTGGTTTTTGTTTGTGCACCATGTAGTTTTATTTATTCTCTCTGCACTTTGTTCCCTACTTACTAATTTAGCTTATAATGTGGCGAAATTGTGTTTATTTTGACCACTGTGTTTCAGTTTTATAGATCTGATGGCATTGAAAGCTGATTCAGACACATAACACATTCATAATGTTTCATTTAAACTGTAATTACAAGCAGCCAAATGGGAAAAACCATTCACGTCAGCCTCCGACTTGTAATTCCGAGTAGGAGATATTGGGAATTTCTCAGACTGACGAAATCTCCCATTTGGTGAAAAGAACAACAGGCATGTGAACAAACTGGTATTTCCAAGAAGTTAAAATCCAGTGTTAACACCACTACAGTTGATTCAGCTCATTAGGGCGCTACACTGTTTGTAGCTGGTTTCACTTGGTAATGAACTGTTACAAATGCGTAACAAAACAAGAGTAGTTAATTTAGGCTAATTATCTGGTGTGACTTCAAGGTTAACACTGCTGCTAACCATGCTGGAATTAAGTGTTTTTCCTGTTCTTCTCACTCTGTCGACGTTGCACGAATACAGCAGTAGTAGTGTATGTTTTTATTTTCCACAGAGGACCCCTATCCTAGCAGTTCCATAGACCTGAAGTGTAAGGAGCGGGTGACTGACAGCGATAGTGATCACGGTTCTGGAGATGAAAGTGATCGGAAGGTAGCATTATTTGTCTCCTGTTATTGATCTTTTTAGTTTCTCACATATAGATTGATTTACTGTTTTAAAGTAGTTGTCTTCTATTTCCTTTTCTCAAAATATTTTTCTGTCCACCTGTCTGTCTTTTCAGAGAGTATTTGCTCCAGTCATCTGCTCCACTGCATCATCCTCTTCCTCACACCCTACCCCTCATGGCAGGAGTGTCTCCCTGTCCTCTTACCCCACCAGTAAGCTCTATGATGAGGGGAGATCAGGAGGGGGAGGGTTTTCAGATCACAGGAGGAAGGAAAGAGGAGAGGGAGAGGGTAAGGACATGTTCGGGGGAGAGGGAGGAGGAGGAGGACTGCAAGCCTCTTCTCTCTCCCTCTCTTCTGGCCAGTCAGTCATTTCCACCTCTCCAGCTGGAGGACCTCCATCCTCGTCAGTCAGTTCACTGGGTGCAAACCCACTCCTGGGCATTGGCGCTGTGAGAGTGGCCTCTACGGTGGTGACCAATGTAATGCGTCCTGTCATCAGCACACCACTCCCCATTGCCAGCAAACCTAGAGATGGAGGCACTTCATCCAGCCCACATCCGCCAGAGAGAAAGTCCCTGACTCCCCAGCAGCAGCCTCAACTTCTCATTGGTTCAGGACCAGGAGGCGGGGCCGCAGCCACAGGGGGTGGGTACTACTCTTCTTCGTCACCTAATCCTGTAGGTGGAGGCGTGGGCCCAGGTGGTGTAGTAACTAATTTGGTGTTAGGAGGGGCCCTGTCTGCTCAACCTGCTGTACAGCTCATCACCCCCTCCCCGCAGTCTCAGCCCTCCCATCAACAGGCCCTTCCCTCTGCCGCTGTTTCAGCTCCACATAGCCAAAGCAATGGGCCCCTGCCTCTGCCCCTGCTTCAGCCCCAGTTCCTTCCTGCTTCTTCCCTTGCACCCCCCGGGGGTAAGGCTATCACACAAGTTCAGTACATCCTGCCCACCCTACCTGCCAACACCAACCCCAAGAGTCCACCTCAGCAGCTCAGCCAGCCAACCAGTATCTTCAACCTGCCCACAGCTCCACCCGCGCACGTATCCTTGGCCAATGGAAAGCAGCAGGCTACAAGTTCACTGACAGGATATACGTCCAGCCCAGCAGTGGGAGTGGTCAGCCCAGGAACTAGAGGTGAGAGCTTTAAGTTATCAGTCATGACAGCAAAGAAAAGTCATGATGAGACGTTGGCACATATAGCTTGTACTTTATGGTGACTCCTAAAAAAATGCTTATCCACCCTCTTTCTCTGTCCTTACCACAGTGCAAACACAGTCTCCAGTGCTCCAGGGTAAAATGCTTGTTCCCATGGCAACAGTGCGGACTGCACCAGCCCCTGCCCAGCAGTTTCCCATTGTGGCTCCACCTCTTCCTGTCCAGAACGGTGCTCAGACCGGAAGCAAGGTCAGTGAGGACTTCACTGGAGACACTGACATGAGAGCTTTAGAAACTCTGCATATTTTCTCAATAATGCCAAGTATAAAAGAATTCATAAATTTGTATTCATCTTATTCGGATCTTCATGGCTTCCTCTTTCCATGCCTCTCCAGATCATTCAGATTGCGCCCATGCCTGTGGTCCAGTCCCAGCTGCCTCAGGGTGGAGCAGTGCACCCTGCCAGCCCCTTCCCTGTGACAGTGGGCACAGCTGCTGTGGTGGCTCCAGGATCAGCCCCCTCCCAGGCTGTACTGCTGCCACCGGCACCTACCAGGTAGGCAATACCACATAAAACACTCTTTAACCTGTAACACCATCCTAATGTGCTTTTCATCTTGCACCTGGGCATCAGCTGCTAACTTCGTTTATTAAATGTTTTCCTTAATCTGTTTTCCTTTTTACAAACCTCAGTGCAACAGCTTGGGTGCTGTCAGCATGTATTTATATATATATATATATATATAAAATCGTGGCTAATGAATTAAATAAAGTTACTAGAGCAGCTGTAAATGGCTGACCGTCAAACAGTGAGAATAAACTGTCAATGGGAAACGGCAACATTTACTAACTTGCCAGTGGAGCTGTGTTGTGGCAAGGAAGGGGAAAAGGATTTTAGAGGTTTTTTTTAATGCTTGGGCGCTGCAGCTCTCTTCGCACCACTCATGTTGGAGTTGACATGCAGCTCTTGATAATGGAACCTGATGTTTGAAAGCCTAAAAGCAATTTCTTAAACAGATAGATGAACCCAGCACTGTTATAGATCAGATGTCTGAAAGGGGTTGTAAACAAATTACAGTCAGTGCCAGTAAAGGTTGACTCAGCTCTGACAAACAGGCACCCATTTGTGAACATATATCAGCGTCATCCAGCTCTGGGCTTCTGTTGATCTCAGTAGTCGTTCCACTATTGTCAATTTTGTTTTTTGTTTTGTTTGTTTTTTTTGTTTGGAAGAAATCTGACTGATGGCTTCCATGCTGCCGAAAAACATGGATAAGATGTGTTGTTTACATGTCTTGTGTACATATTCCAGAATACATATTTTAAAAGACTTTCAAGTCATGGGCAAATGTTTGAAAAGATGGAACAAGTTTTTCTTTCAGTATACTACTCTTGCAGTCATTAAATGGGACTTTAGACTAAACTAGTAAACATAACTTAACCAGAGATAATTCCCCAGCAACAATCTTGGACTTAAATACATCGGGTGAGCATGCACAGAAAGTGTGTCTTTACTCCAAAAATAGAAAGCAGCCAGAGGCAGTGTTTATATGACAATTTTCACGCATTAGACTGAAGATAAAAGGTTTATTCAGTCATTTCAAGCAGAATGAAATACCTCTCCAAATGGGCCACTTTGTTTGTAATGAGGTTTTAAACAGGCAGTTTCATTCTGAGTGGGTTCTTATTGTGGTTATTGGTGTGAAAACTGTGTTGTGAAAACAAATATATTGTCTTCTCTGTGTAGTTTATGGATTGAAGTAACTCCAGTCACATTCTGGTACTTGATTGAGTTAAGGTGGCATAAATAATACCAAACAGTAGGAAGTTGTATTGTCTGCTGGTCCGGGTTTCTAAACTGCTGCAAGCAGACAATACGAGAAACAAAAACTCCAGCAGGGGTGCAGCTGTAGCAGTGCAGCTCTATTCTGGATGTGTTAGTCATGCTGCTGGTGGCCCAAGTTGCCTCTGCCTGCCACCCCCACACTACCTCTCAGCTTCTAACACACTCACATACACACACGCATACTCACACTCACATACATATAGCACTAGTCATCCAGTGCTGCTCACTGTGATGTACACTCACCCACTGACCCTCACTGCAGCACTTCTCTTTTTGTCTTCCTCTTTCTTTCTAATCATGTCTCTGTTCCCTTCATTTCTATTCTGCCTTGTTATTATACTTTAACACCTTCTGTCACTGCTACTACACCTTTCTCGACATTTTTCACCACAAAAATGTCATCTCCTCCTCCCTCCGTCTCTCTTGGCCTTCTTCCTTTTTTATTTTCTCTCCTGTAATCACCTCTGTCCCCCCTACCCCTGTCCAGGATCACCTATGTCCAGTCTACTCCAGGGGTCCCATCCACTCTGCCTCTGGTCTCCACAACAACAGGCTCTTCCCCCACCCAGCAAGCTCTGCCAGTGCCTGGATCTGCATATGTTCCCTCGCCCCTAGCAACACTCGGGTTTACAGCCATCGCACCACCTGGACAGACACTGGTTCAGCCGCTGATTGCAGGTCAGTGCCACAGAGAGATGTTTTCATAGCTTCTGTTCTTTTGTGTTCATAAAGTATTGTATGAAATGTGCTATATGCAAAGCCCTTGGGACCCATTTGGCTCTCCAACAAGAATATTTGGCCTCCTGACAAATGTTGAAGTTAATTACAGAGATAATGATGTAAATACAAGGCTGATTTAAATCCTAATAAATCCGACCTCATAACATCGAATCCTGTGCCTATGTGAAGAGAAGCAGGCAAACTACAAACACTCTAGCTGTGTTCCAAATTCATATTAAATCCTTATTTTATACAGTATATACCACATACCACTTCTTATAGTGAACTGATTTTTTGAGTATTTTTTTGTTTTCCGTCATCTTTCAGAAGCTTTTCAGTGATGTGTAGCATGGTGGGAGGATAGTCTCTTATCAACAGCACACTCAAAAACTGACCATATTTAGTATACATACAGTCTGGTTTGAGTATACTTCATTCAGTCACTTTTTTTCAATGTGAGCACACCACTGTATGTTCTCAAAACCTGCTCAGAATTAGTATGGGGTTTGGGTTGGGGACTCGTTCTGTGCCACAGGGTGCTGATATGAAATTTACAGATGAATAACAAAGATAAACAACATAATCCACTTTATTTAAATGAGTCAAATACCCCATGAAGTCAAACACAGTTTAGATTCCACAACTTTAGCCTGTTTGACCAAAACAGATTTGTGTTGATGACTTTAATTTAACTATAAATGAAGTGGGCCAGTGTTTATTATGTGTGGATAACCTATCAATTACATCTCCAGACTCATAATTAAACACAGAACATACATTTGCATACATGAGTCATCTTTTGCCAAATGGGTGTAAACATCAGCAGCTTTATAGGAAAAAATCTGCAGAGACAGTTTTATACCTCAGATTAATGCTAACAAGAAATAAAAGAAATAAACAAAAGATATTTAAAAATATTTAGTATTTGTATTTCAGACAGTTTTCAGGATCCCACCACTCTGACAGTAGGACTAGTTAAATATCTCACACCATGTTAAAACCTCATTCACAGGGACAAATCTGGATCAACATTTGGTGCGAGAGACTGAATCAGTAATTTGTTATGTTAATTGGCAATAAATAAAATAAATACGGACATTTATTAATGTGAAAGTGTTATGTGTTATCGCTGTAAGCGCTAAAGAAAATGAGAAAAGTATTTGGCCTCTCTGGGCCCCCTGTCTCTTTCCTCCAGGCCAGCCGCCACTCCTAGCCACAGGTCAGTCTCCACAGCCCTCCACCTCTTCCCCTGCCTCAGGCTCCGGGGGCCAGATAGTCACCGCCATCTACCCTCCTTCACCTAGTGTCACCATGGCAACAGGGGTGGTCTCCATGACAGCAGTGCCCCCCAGCGTGGTCTACTCGGTCTCCAGCCCTTCCAGCGCTTCCCCCCACATCCTGCCCAAACACACGGCAACACCCGCCACAATCGCGCACCCACATCCAGACAGACAGGCAGACAGGCACCTGCCCCCAGACAGACCTGCAGATCGACAAGCTGACAGGCAGGCCGAGAGGCAGACAGAGCTGCTGACACATTCGGACAGACAGCTTGAGAGGCAAATGCAGACCTCCAGCAGTAGCAGCTCAGTGGCACCTCCCAGTGGCTCAGCTGTGTCCATAAGGCCCTGCAGTCCTCCACTTCAAATCCAAGCACCTGGTGCGGCTGCATGTATTTTTTTTTCATCCAAGACTAAATTTGCAATGTTGAAATTTGTAGTGAATTATTTTATTTATTTGTTTAGTTTTGTCTTTCTGTTTTGCAGGCAGCACGCCAGGTACTCCCAAACTAACCCAGCTTCCAGTCAGGACCCCTCAGAAAGTGAAGGCGACTGTGGCAAACATTCCCGTGGGCAGCTATGAAGGAGGAGGAAGAGGAAAAGAGAGAGAGCGGGAGAAGGACAGGGAGCGAGAGCGAGAGAGGGAGAGAGAGCGTGAAAAGGAGAGAGAGAGGGACAGGGACAGGGAGAGGGAAGCTGCAGCCAACTGTCACTTCTCCTTTGATCCTGAGCCAGCAGGACAGACAGCGTCTCCATCAACACATCCTGCCGAGGAGCCGCCATCCTCTGACAGACCCCTGGAGGGCTCCAGTGCAGCGGATTCGTCTGACGCACGGACCAGGGAAAGCACAACCGCCAAAGAGGTGAGAAGAACATCACGCACTGGCTTCAGCTCTAACACAATCAGAAAAAAAACTACCCAGTTGTTATTGACACATAACACCTCTGTGACTATATGAAATACTTAAATTGGACTCTCTGTGCAGACTGGATGGAAGGAGTCCCACCCCTCCTCTCCTCTCCCTCCTCCATCAGCCACAGAGCCTGCCCTGCCACCCCCACAGACCGACAAAGATGGCCCAACACCCAAAAAGGTCAAAGCCCGCCCACCACCTTTAAAGAAGACTTTTGACTCTGTGGACAAGTGAGTTAACACCTTTGTGAATCTTTTATCTACAGTTGTAGAAATTACAGTGGACAGTGTATATATACTGTATATTTTGTGTGTGTCCGTGTGTTGGTCTGGCAGGGTGCTGTCGGAGGTGTATTTCGAGGAGCGCTTTGCCGAGCTGCCGGAGTTTCGGCCTGAGGAGGTTTTGCCTTCACCCACCCTGCAGAGTCTGGCCACTTCACCCCGCGCCATCCTGGGCAGCTATCGCCGCAAGAGGAAGAACTCTACAGGTCTCACTCACAATAGCATTTTATGATCCTCTGACTGAATGCCTTTAGACTTGTATCTGTTGTTCAGCTGAGACAATTAGTTGATAGAAAGAAAATCAATTGGTAGGCCTATATTGATAATTGATTAATCTTTATAGGTCCAGCTTCTCGAATCAGTTTCTTGTCCATACATTATAGTAAAGTGAAGATTTTTGGGCTGTTAGTCAGAGAAAATGACATTTAATTTCTACTCATTGTGTCAGTGGTTTTAAAATAACTGTGTGTCTGTGTGTAAATCTCTTTTTTCCCTCTGTGTGCTTCCAGATTTGGACTCAGCCACTGACGATCAAGTCTCTCCTAAAAGAAAGAGCCGGCGGCGCTCAAGCTGCAGCTCAGAGCCCAACACGCCTAAAAGTGCCGCCAAGTGTGAGGGAGACATCTTCACCTTCGACAGAGCAGGTAACACACAGAGAGAAGCAAGAGTAAACTACTTAGACAGATATTTACAGTCTCTAGATTTCCTTAAAATTCATTTTTTCTTTGGTCTTGTTTATTTTTTGTTCTGGACAGGTTGTGTGTAATAGCAGTGTAGGATGAGGTGTTTGGGCTGAGAGAGGGCTGTTGCTTGTATTGTTGGGTTTTTTCTACATTTTCCCTTTTTTAAATATTTGCGATAAAAATCACAAGAAATGCGGTACATATGTCAAGTTGGCATGGAGGAATGTGTAAGCTAACAAAGACAGGATGTTGGGATTAAGTGAGAAAGTTCTGTTTTTGCCTTTGAAACAGGAAATAAACAAAACAAACAGGATTAGTTTGAAATTCAAAAAAGTATGCAGGTCAAATCAGAAATCACTGGCTTAGTGAAATGTTTTACCCACTGTTGTGTATTTTTCAAATGAATCCAAAGTTTTTTTAGTGTAGAACATAAACAAAGATGTTAATAAATGTAACCAGTTTCCTGAGGACTCAGCCACTCCACCTGTTTGTCTCCTCTCCCAGCCACAGATGGAGAAGACATCCTGGCAGAGCTGGAGTTTGATAAGGTGCCGTACTCCTCCCTGCGACGAACGCTGGACCAGAGGAGAGCACTAGTCATGCAGCTGTTCCAAGAGCAGGGCTTCTTTCCATCAGGTAAGACACAAGCACACACTTTATACTGCATATACAGGCATTTTTCTGAGTGAGTTTCCTCTTGCAAATATTAGCTTTTTTTTTTTTTGGGGTAATATTCCAGCTCAGGCCACTGCAGCCTTCCAGACGAGATACTCTGACATATTCCCCACCAAGGTGTGTCTGCAGCTGAAGATCAGGGAGGTGCGGCAGAAAATCATGCAGACGGCTGCCCCCTCTGATGCCTCTGGTTTAGGCATCTCTGACTCGGCCGGCTCCCTCCCCGGACCCTCTGGCTCCCAGTCAGGAGAAGGATCTGGGAGAGGAGGCGGGGACCTGCAGGATGAAGAAGGGGAGCAAGGGACAGAGGCGAGCCCAGAGGATCCTCGTGAATCACAGGACTCTTGCAGATGAGGGATGCTGAGTAATCAGATCAACCAATTGGTGACTGTTGCCGTCACACCTTTCCCCACCCCCTTACATGCTTTTTAATCCAATCTCTTTACTCTCCTCTTATCAGATCCTGATTTCTTTCTATCCTCAAAAGCCAACCTTTAAGAGAGAGAGATGTTTGAATCCAATGTTGGGACTTTTTTTTTTAATATGTGACCCTTGTACCAAAAAAAGGACAAAAATCTGTGGCACAAAAACTACATACAACAACACACACCCTGCAAACTCTTAAATCCCACACTTGAATTAGCACTCTGTATTAACCACCTTGGAGAGGAAGCTCCCATTGATGCCAGTGAACGAAGGACCATTTGTGTACAGCTGCACTTGTTTGCCTCGAAGACGAAAGGGTTCTGGTTTTGGGGCGGAGACACCCGCTTAACCCATTCTGAGACGGTGAAAAGTCTGCAGTTAAAAAAAAAAAAGAGGATGTTATATGTTTTGATATTTGTTTTTAATAAGGTTATCAGAGGAGTAAAAGCAGTTCAGTATCTGCGCAAGGAACAACCTGTATGTGGACTTAACTGTCGTAAGCTTGTGTCTTGTTTCTGCTGACATTCGGGGGCTGGGCCCTCAACAGCTGGAAACTTATTTGATTTGACAAAGAGCACTCGTCGCTATGGACCTGGAAAGATCTTTTTCTCTCCATTTTACCTGCTCACACGTAGACCTTCAGGGGAGGTCTACCAGGAGTGACTGAAAAAAAAAATATTGACTGAAATGTTTAGTGGACTTCTGGCAGTGCCATCATTCCTGCAATTACCTGTCTGGCCAAGTCCTCCCTTCTCACGACTGACCCCCTAGCACATGCCAGTAGGTAGGAACCAAGCATTCCTGTGCCTCTCATTCGCTAGCCATGAAGGAAGGAGGTGGGTCAGAGTCAATGGGCACATCCTGGCTCTTAGTTGTAGAGGTCAGGCTGTTACGGCCTTAATCCTCTACTGCCAAGCAGTTTTATTAACTTTTTTAAAATAATTTGATTTGTATTTAACATGGTCATATTCAGTTTGTTGTTGTACTATTCCTATGGTTATTGTTATTACTATCACTGCAGTGAATCCTGGTCCTTAGTTCTACTCTCATGGCTGGCAGATGTTTCCTTCATTTCTGCCAGCTGTTGATTTCTTGTACAAGTTTTTTCTTTTTTATATAATTTTGAAGGGCAGGTGAGAGATGGTGCTCCGCACCTGTACAGCTCCTCCATTGTAGTCTTCCCTTGACTGGCCTCTCACCTCAGCAAGAACCTGTGGTGCAGTTATTTTTATTCATTTCAAAGAGGAAGACGGACTCAACGTGGACCTTTTTATTCTTTCAGCAGTAATAAGCCGTATGTTTTTAGACAACCTTGTATGCCTCTCTGTCCCTAAGTTTGACTCTATAGCCTCAACACTTGTACATCTCCTTCCTCCACCTCTTTCCTCCCCTTTGTCACTTTATTGCTCTCTCCAGACCTCCTTTTCAGATGGGCGGAGAGGAAACTGGGGTAAGTGAGAGGAGGGTAACGAATCAAAGAGAGCTGGTAGGATATAATACTGGTTGTGTCTTTGTGCAAGACTTGGTTGTGTTGTAAATAATTACTGTAGAGTCAGTAGACTCATTATATTATTGATAAGGAAAAATCTGTCATTGAACATAAGTTGACTTTTAAGACACCCATTACCGAAGGTAAAAACACATGAAATGGAAAAACAATAATAAATATGGCTATTAATGTTTTTGTGTTATACTCCTTGTTTTGCTGTTACAGTATGCAAGAGAGGAATTTATATGAATAATTTAAGTTTGTATCTGTATCTTTCAGTATGCAAATAAAAATAGGTGTTCAATTAAAGTGATTTTATTGCTGGAAATGTGAAAAATGGGTTTTTCCTTAAACAGAGATGCAACAGATGGAGTTGCTCAAGAATGTTACCTTAAATGAATACTATTTTTTGCCACGTTATTTTTACAGTGAACAGCATTGACACTGGGTAAGTGGAAGTTTAATTTAATAAGACCATGGGTTTACAAATATTGATCATCTTGAAAAAAAAAGTCTTGATTTCACATATTTACAACAGAATACCTTTAAAAGTACGACCAAACTTAAACAAAAGAAAAATCACATTTAACTCATAAAATTGATAAAAATTAATCATACAAATGTCATGAGGCACAACCAATGGTCCTTATTTATAATGAATGCCATATTCTTTATTTTAGTACAGTCAGTACATTTCAATACTGATCCGTCTCACAGCTCTCTGAAAGAGGAAAGCTGACGTACTTTGGTGTGTTTGCTGAACTTCATATGCACTTTGTCATTTCAGCGTCTTGGTTCCAGTAAACTACCTCTCCAAACTGACTTCTCAATATCACAGCAGTCAGTCTTTCTTTCAGTTGGTATTAAAAGCAGTATTGGACTCATCGGTTCAGCAGAAGCGCTAAAGAGTGAATTCTAGTTTTTCTGACAGGTGCTCATCCTCAGAGGAGCTGCAGTCCGTCCACAGCGACGGTGTCCATGGCGAGGCCGTTCTCCAAAGCTGTGTGGTAGATCTCCAAGGCCTGCTCCAGAGGCAGCGCGCCACCTTCACTTGTCTCAATAATGGCAATGGTCTCCCCAAACTCATTACACATGATAGTGGGAGTGCCCTGTGTCTGAGAGGAGGAAACAAACCAATTGTCATCCCCTCGCTTATTTCAACAGTTTAAATGTCAAATTTTAACCTACAATAGTTTATTAATGGTTTGCTAGTCATGACTACACTTAGCTTGTATGCTACTGACCTGCTGAAGATCTGAGGTTTGGATCTGGATGAGCTGAGGCTGCCCATTTGCTAGTTCCACCGCTGAGGTGTCCACCACTGCCACAGCAGAGCTGGTTTCCATGGCAGCTTGAGCAGCGGCCTCCTCGTCCAGCTTCTGCTGCCTGGCATGGGTCTTTTTGTGGTTCCTCAGGTTGGAGAAGGTCTTGAAGGCTTTGCCACACAGAGGACACACATGTGGCCGTTCGCCCGTGTGTGTCCGACGGTGTTCAGCAAGGTGCATACTCTGGATGAAACCCTTCCCGCACACCTCGCAGCAAAACGGCCGTTCGCCCGAGTGTGTGCGCAGGTGCTCTCGCAGGTGTGTGTTCTGACGGAATCGCTTCCCGCACACTTGGCAGGGGAACGGGCGCTCGCCAGTGTGGACTCGCTGGTGAAGTGCAACACCAGAGGAAGACACAAACAGTTTTCCACAGACAGGGCACTGGTGGGCTTTAGGCCGCTTCCCCGAGGTGGACCGCGGCCGCCCGGGGCCTAAGGCGAAGTGGCTCAGTCTGTGAAGGCGCAGATTGGCTGGAGAATTGAGCTTCTTCCCGCAAATGTTGCAATCCAGACCCCCCCGCACGAGACTGGTTGAATCCCCTGTTTGCGTCTCTACTGCAGTCGAGGTGGAGGGCTCTGAGGTCAGGTCTTTACCAGGCTCTGCTTGGCTGTGGGTCTCTTTGCCCACTTCTGTCCCTGTTCCAGCCTGCACCAGAGTGGGGTGCTGCTCCAGACAGTGGTTGTCTCGTTGCCTCCTGCTCAGGAAGCCAGCCTCACAGTGAGGACAGGGGAAAGGGGCCGGAGCCCCTGGGTGCTGTGTGTAGCGATGTGCTGCTAACTTGGTGGGCCAGCGAAAGGTGGCGGGGCAGTCGGGGCAGCACAGAGTTGCGGCGTTGGAGTGCAGTAGGCTGTGCTGACGGAGGTTGGAGGACTGTGAGAAGGAGCGGTGGCAGACATCGCAGCGGTACGGCCGCACACCAGAGTGGATGAGGGTGTGCCTCATGAGATTGGCCAGAGATGAGAAGGTTTTGCCGCAGTCAGAGCACTGAAACGGCCTCTCGCCAGTGTGTGTTCGTATGTGGTTGCGCACGTGGATCTGCTTCTTAAAAGACTTGCTGCAGATTCCACAGACAAAGCTGCGCTCAGTGACATGGGACTTGCGTCGATGTTGAACTAGCTGCAACTGGGAGGGAAAGGTCTTGGAGCACGAACGACAAGAAAAGGGCCCTTTGTCTGATGACGCAGCTGAAGCAGCTTCTGTTGAGCCAGTGGAGCCACACATGACTCCTGCATCAGTGCCATGCAGGGGAGCGGGGTCTGTAGCTGAGCCAGACTTGGTGGCATCCTCCACCTGCTGGGGGTCACCAGTGTTACCTTCAAATGGGGCAGACACCTCCATTTTGTTGCTTTCCCCCTGCTTCTCCACTTCACCCCTGTCTACTTTAGTCTGAGAACTTTGGACTGGTTCCTCCCCCAGTTTTTCCATCTCTTCCTCTGTGAGAGGGGCCAGCAGGTTGATTTGTGCCTCAGTGTGGGAATTCCTCTTCTCTCTTGCTCTCTGTAGGATAGCAAGAGCAGAAAGAGATGCTCTTCTTGGAGCTGGGACCTAGAGAAGACAACAGGCATGTTACATTTAAGTGTCATACTAACATAAGGCTGTCGACACAACCGGGAGATGAATATTGTCCTACCGTAGAGGCAGCAGCGGGTGTGCCAGACGTATCACGGTTGAGATGGGTTCGACGGTGGTAGAGGTACTTTGTCATGTTGGTGAAGGTTTTGTTGCAGAACTGACACTTGTGAAGGGGGTCTGCAGTGTGGGACTTCCTGCAAGAAACCAAGGAGGAAAAGATAAAACAGACAGAAAAAGAGTCAAAAGGTCATGTCAGAGTCATTTTCTGATTATTATCTAGGCTGCAGTGGTGTCTCTGAGCCTTTTACCTGTGCATGATGAGAGTCATCTCAGTGGTGAAGCCATTGCCACAGTCCACACACAGATACCTAGCCACACCAGAGTGTGTGCGCATGTGCGTCTGCAGCGATGTTGCCTTCTTGAACACCTTGCCACACTCCGGGCATTCGTGAGTTCCCTGCTCGTGCACGCGTTTGTGAGCAGCCAGCCGGTTGACGGAGGTGAAGGTGCGATTGCAGAGCTCACACTTTTGCGGCTTGACCCAGACCACTTCTTTCTTCTCTGCCACTCTAATCCTAATGTCCTCCACCTTCTCTGCGGTCTCCTCCCTCCCCCGGGCCTCCTCGAAGCCGCTCATGACCCCTGACTCCCCGCTCTCTTTGTCCTGGGCCAGGAAGTGCTCCCCCTGGTGCTGGAGGAAGTCCTCTGGAGTTTGGAAGAGAAGGGAGCACTCTGAGCACTCATAAGGGTGGATGACCACCACCTCTGTTGGTTGCTGCTGCTGCTCCTGGACGGTGGGAGCCAACCTCAACTCCAGTCTCTGGACACCATTCTCCAGGACCCCCAGCTTTGCCGAGGAGCCTCGGCCAACGGCAGGCAACAGAGGGGGCAGCTTGGAGCGGCGCGGAGTGGGAGTGGTGGAGTTGTCTGCCAGGGCCTGAGCTGTGAGAATCTGCAGGTGCATGGTGGCGGAGCCAGGGGTCGGCGTCACAGGAGGCAGCAGGGAAGAGCGGTGAGATGCAGCTGCTTTAGAGATGGACTGACGTTTCTTCTGCTGCTGCTGAGCTAGCACCTGGAAAACACGCAGAGCAGAGTACATAGAGACAGTTAAACCCCAAAACCGGTCACCTAGTCCTCAAATCTACACCTCTGTTGTGAGGTGTTTACAGTCCCAAGTACCTGTGCCAAGATCTCTCCAGCCTGCTGCTCACTCAGCACATAGTTCTGCATACTGTTCAGTGGAGTGACGGTGCCATCAGGCTGTAGCACATACTCCTGTTGCAGTGGGGAAAAAAAAAATCACAGGTTACTAAAATTCTATACTTGATTAATTCAATGCTACAAAATAAACAAGTGATGTCTAATGAGAATAGCAAAAATGCTTTGATATTTTGGAACTGCTTTCACACATTCATTTAGTTTAGTAGATTATCAGATGCTTTGGAGACTGGATGTCTGTGGTTTGGCCATGACACTCATTCAAACCAGTATTTCTAGAGTTACAGAGTGATCGCAGCAGGCCAGTCTGTGCTGGCCCACGCAACCCAAACCAGAGAGTCTCTGAAATAAATTCTGACTGTGCTGCAAATTGAATAGTGTACAGTTTATGGGCATGACCCTAAAAGTACTGAATGCAAAGTCAGAAACGGATTTTTAACAGTGTCACCATCACCCAGAGATTTCCCAAAGAGCTTGCTTGGCTATTGCAAACATGAATGACACAGCAGAGTGGAAAATATGATTGAGGAAATCACTGGTGTTACCAATATTACCACTCAAACAGCTAGTATTTAGGATGGCCCCATCATCTACCTTGCTACTCCACGATGTTCAGAGATTTTTACTTTAAAATAAAATTACAGTTCAGCTGATGATTTACAAGAGAGGTGATAGCAAAACAAAGTCTTGTATTGAGAGGATGTGAGTGTGTGTGTATAACATGGCTTAATGTGCATGTTTTATCTATCTCAGTGCATAATTACATGGTGCAAGTACAACAACATCAATTTCAGGGGGGCAACTTATTTCTACAGACAAAACAACTGTTATTGTGTTAAAAGTCACCATGCCAGCCTCCATGGTACGACCCGTCTGCGCCACACCACCACCAGACTTATACCTTAGTACTTACTAATTAAAACAATTACATAGTGATTAGTCTTTCAGTGTTGTGTCAGCATATGTTTGATTCCATACCATGGTCTCTGTGTTGCTGTGTGTGCTGCTCCTGCTGTGGGTCCGCCGGTGCTCCAGCCAGGTCTCAGGTGAGTCAAACAGAGCCAGACAGTCAAGGCACTGGTACTGGACTGGTCCCCGACACCTGAGCCTCGGACCCGGCTTCCTCTGTCTCCAGGACCTCGCACATCTCTGGTGAACAGTTATACACACAGCACAGAGTTAGTGTTGATTCTTAAACTTAAAATGAGGCTGGCAAAGATGTTGAATGTACACCTTAAATTCTGTGCTGACAATGTGACAATTGAGCCAGACAGTATGAAGAGTCTGTTAGCTTTACTGAGAACTGTTTGCTCCCTCTAACATGACTGCATTATTATAATGCACAAATGGATTTCCTCATAAGACTCATCAGTTCACTTCTACAGAACAGCATCGTGTACACTATTAATATCTCAACATGCTCAGATTTCTCAGGCTTGCTCAAAACACACATAAACCACTGTCACCTTGCTGCTCCACCTCCATCCCAGCCTCCCTCATGTGCATCTCCTGATGCTGCAGCAGCTCCTCTGGGTTCATGAGGATGGTCCCACACTCCAGACACTGGTACTGCTGGGTTTGCCCCATCATCTCTGGGACACCCTGGATGGTCATGCCCTCCCCCACCTCCCCTTCTCCTTCTCCCTCTTGGCCCGTGTGGATCTGCTGGTGGATCAACACGTCCTCCAGAGTGTTGAAGAGCTGCTGGCACTCGCTGCACATGTACTGGTGCTCCACATAAACCCCCTCTGCCTCCTCCTGCTGCTCCGCCATGCTGGCACCGTGTGACTGTCTTGAGTGTTGTGTGTTGTCTTATGGAGACTGTAAGTGTTTCATGAAAGGCGATATGTGACAAGTGATAGGTTGAGGTGAAACTTCACTCTCTGCTCCAATGAATGAGGAGGCCAGAGCAAGAACACACCTGTGGTAAACAAGACATTAAAATGACAACATGTAACACTGAGCAGTATCTGTATAGTAATAAAGTATAATAAAGCACTGAATTATTGAAATAAGACGTTTCTCTCACACATTGGCCATTATTATTATTATTATTTTACAGTAAAATCCCCAGCAGTGTTCACACAGAGACATAAAGGAACAACCCCGCGGACAAACATTACAATTTTCAGCCGTTAGCTAAACGAAGGCCCTCCCCTGCTAACGATACGACCGCTAGTCAACATTAACTAAAGAGTCGTTGACTGATTTTACTCAAAAATGTGATCCCTATCTTTGTTTATAGTGTGATGGCATATGGAGAGCTGTTGGCGGCGCTCCCTCCGATACTGCAGACCTGTTTCTCGACACCGCGGTTTCCTGACAACGGCTGCCCGGTTCGTCGGGCGGTCCGTCAGGCGGCGCTACCCACTTTTCCCCGAAGCTCTCCGGCTACGACAGTGGGCCCTTCTTTCCCCCTTACCTCTCATTTACTCTCGTTGGACAATCCCTCGCGTAGTCATCTCTCTGGATTCACGCAGGCGTATGCCTATTTCTCAGTCCCTCGTCGCCATACGTGGCATGGAGATCAAAAAACTGAAAAGTGTCCGTGGGAAATTACATTTCAAAGCGTGTAATGAAACGTTTGCCCGCCGATCGCCTCCATTCTTGTGCTACGAAGCCCCGCCCAATGCGGTAGCTACAGCATTTCAGATTCTGTGACTGGTCAGGCTGACTGTCAATCAAAAACTGTGCTTTACTGATGGGAATTGTAGTTTTTTGTCCGTTGTTGAGGCACAGCTATAATTTGTTGTTTTTAATTGTAATATAATAACAATAATAACTATTATTATTATTATTGTTATTATTATTATTATTAAAAACGGTTTTGATCATTCCAAGATGAATTTACAAGACAAATACGTGGAACACTTCATGTTTTAACAAACATTGTAAGATGACAGCAAGGATAACATAGGTTCATTTAAACCATGTTTCTTTTAAACTTATATTTGTGGGGAACGTTAAACCAGCAAGGGTTTGGCTATTCCTGTGAGAAACAGCATAAAATTCAATCATACACTCAGTTGGCAGTTTATTAAGTACAATTTGCAGTTTAAAACAACAGTTCTGCAATAACTGTGTCAAACTGACATGCGTTTCTTTTCTTTTATCCACCCCATTTACATCAGTGAGGATAAGCGAAATAAAAGAAAGACCAGCACCACAAAATATATCTTCCAGAATGACCAAAAAGTTGAATCAACACCTTTCAATAAAAACTCAACATTGTAATGTTCATGACTGAGGATTCACCGTAGAGGACTTTGTATTAAACCACATTAGTTTTAGCTGGGTCCTCCTAATAAACTTTTTTGTTAATACTGTAATTAGGACTCGAAGCTCTCACAACTCAGTTTCCCATCAACCCTTGCAAGCTTTGCGTCGTTGTGCGTCAACTCCCCAGTCCCCCCACCATCATCGTTCTACAGAGGAAGAAAGGGGGAGACGGGCAGCCTGTACAGAACGCTGTAAGTGTAGTTTTTATTTATATCGAATATTAAAATACATATAGATAGCTTAAGTCTGTGCCGGTCTGACTGCTAACAACGCTCAACCTTGCCCCGGCTTTAGTTCGAACAAATATGAGCGGCAGCGGGCGGGCCAGGACCAGCTCATTCGCTGAGCCTCCCGGAGCTCCCGGATCCACTGCAGCCGGTGCCGGATCAGCAGTAGCCGGTGGAAGCTCGACAGGAAAAACTGGGGCTTCACAATCCAGTGGAAGCAGCTCGACGAGCTTTGGGAATTTGAAACTGCCTAGTGAGTATTAAATTACATTTCTACCATAACCCCACTTAACATGTTGTTCCAATGGCTCGGGTTGTGCGTTATTATTTTTTTAAAATGTGTCGGATTGTGTTGAATGTCGATCATTGTCGCGGAGCTAACCTTAGCTCGTTAGCTAACTTAAGTTAGCCGACCGGCTAACGTTAGCTGTGTTTATCATTAAGGAACCAGTGCGATCAAGGGCTTTTATCGCATAGCTAACGCTGTAGTTAGCTGCTGCTGACAAGCCTAGAACCGAGCCGTTGGTATTTCGACGGTTAATAAAGTTATGACAATTTTTCGGCAACATTAGCTAACTAATATTATTACACTGTAACTCAAGAATAGAGTTGGTGTTAGCCGACGCTCCTATATATTCGTCATTAATATCAGGGGCTAACTAGCCTGCTAACGTTTGTTAAGAGTAAGCTGAAAATGATCAGGTTTAAGTTTTTAGGCGTCGTCCTGGGTCCAGTCTCATCTTGCAGATAGTTTTTTTTGCCAGACTAGGGCAACGTGAATATATGGTGTGCTAGCCCGAATACATGGATTTTGAAATTTATTCTCAGTGAGGATTTTCCAAATTGCTAAGTTCTAGCTGCTTATTAACCAGTAAATGTTGACCTCACTTTTACGTTATCTAACTGCTCGTCTGGATGCCTACATTTATGCATACGTAACAACATTTATGCATTGTTTCAGACAGCATACATCAATTCCAGGGTATCTTTTAAATCAGGAAAGTGAGAATATTCTAGTTTAGTATAGTAGAAACAGTTTGGCAACCCTGTATTTGGCGTATTGCCTTTGCAAATGTGTGAGCACCCTCAGGTGGAAGACAAGTTCTGAACTAAATTACATTATAACATATTTTAGAGGAAGCCATTATGCCTTTAAGTAGGTTCAATTCAATTCAATTCAATTTTATTTATATAGCGCCATATCACAACAACAGTCATCTCAAGGCACTTTTCATATAGAGCAGGTCTAGACCATACTCTTTAAAATAGGTATTTACAGAGAGAGACCCAACAAATCCCACCATGAGCAAACACTAGGCGACAGTGGCAAGGAAAAACGTCCTTTTAAGAGGCAGAAACCTCGAGCAGAACCGGACTCAGGGTGGGCGGCCATCTGCCTCGACCGGTTGGGTTAAGAAGGAGAGAGAGAGAGGGGGAGAGGGGGGAGAGAATAGCGAAAGAAGAACATAGCATAGGTGTCTGCATTTACATAGATGGTTGAACATGCTCACTTTCTTGACCATTTTGACACCTGTACTGGAAAGCCAGGTTTCCCAACAGCAAAGTCCCTCCAGTTGGTTTTGTTGGTGTGATGACAAGAACTTGCAGAATGCTCAGGGGTCATGTAGCTATGTAGCAGTAGCAGCTGGCTGAAGATCTGTAGGGTTAAACAGAGGTGTGCAGAAGGACAGAAAATGATACTGAGTTTGAGCAAGAATTGATAATTACCACAAGTGAAATGACTAACAAAGAAAATGAATGGAAGTCAAAGAACAAAATTGACATCAGCTTCAGTGATTTAGTTAGCAGCCAGTCAAAGTGTTGTAATGCTGTTCAAATTGTTGAGTGCTTTCAGGCAAATATGTGCTACGTGATATTGGACTATATACACAAAATCTGGTTTGACTTCACCATGTGATTTGACTCATTCACATCAATTGAAAGATGACCTTCTGACTTGCTGAGTTTTCAGAATGTGTCACTATTGGTCTTCAGAATCTGCTGCATTCAGTGAAAGCGTTATTCTTGTGTCAGAGATGCATGGATCTTGCAGAAACCCAAACTAAAGTGCTGCTTTAGACTACATTGACCATAATGGTGCATGCATACATACAGATAAAAAGCAGGTGAATCTCTCACGAATCTGTAGTTCTCAGACTGTGTCGTGTTGAGCAAGTAATTTACTTATTCTGCTCCAACTGGACAGTCGATATTTGATGAATTTGCAGCCCCAAGACAGTCAACAATGTCTGTGATTTGTTTCCACATGTTTTCTGTCTTTTTTATGTCCCAGTAACTCCTCAAAGACACGTCAAGAGAATTGAGAGGCAAAAGGCTACGACAGTTGACTTTTCTCCCCCAATTCTGTTTAATGTTTATTTTCATAGTGTAGTGGAGTAATACAACAACTCTGTGTTTCTGCTGAAATCAAGATGATCACAATTGGCTGTTGCCTGGCTGTTGCTCGCACTGCGTCAGAGGATATTTGCATAAAGTTGGGCCTTTCTCCACTTTCCCCTATAGTGCAGCTAGGTGCTTTTTGAGTCTGTCGGTCTCATCGGAGAGGGCACAAAGGCTGCAAAGCCAGGTCTCATTTACAGTGAATAGCTGCTGTCACTGTCCCAACTTTTTGAATATGTATGTGTGAACGTCACACAAGCTGGCTAAATCTGAAAACACCTCTACCTTTTGGCGTTTTGTCCAAATTGACCTGGCAATTTTTTACACCCAAAACAAAGCTCTCTGGAGCAGATAAATCCAAAAACCCCAGGCTCAATTTTTAATGTGCATCAGGAAAACCGAGCTTTTCCAAAAGGAAGATGTATGCCTGCTCAGAGCTGGTTGGATGCTGTGATGCAGTAGTGCAGAGAAGGCTGCTTTCTGTGACCTCTTCTCTTTGTGATTCTGCCAATACAGTCAGCCACACAATACAAATGTGGTCATTAACCTCTATTCACTATTGTTAAATGACTCGTCCACGTATAATAGTGATTTTATCTATGGTTTTAGTGTAGCAGTGAAGGAATAACTGTTCTTGATTAACAGCTAGCATTAACAAGCCATAGCTAAATCACTACTTTTATACTCAACAAAAACATATGTCAGTATGAACAACTAACGCAGCACTGGAAAACAATATAAGGGAGCACTGATAGAAGAAGGTAACAGACCAGCTCAGGGTGACTGAAAGAGGAGGAAGAAGAAAATATCTATCAATTTTGGATGATCAAAGCTTTTAAGGATGGTGCCTTTGGCAGATTTAAAGTGATTACATTTAGCCAAACAAACATCAGTCACACATTCATTCCTACCTTTTAAGATGTTACTTGTCATCTAATATCTAGCTGTACACGAACATAACTGAGATAAAATGGCTAAAATCAGAAACACTCTGATCAAATAACGATAATGGTATGAATCTGTGCAAGCATTCATCACTAGCTTTCATTTCTTGAGTTTTCAATACTTGGTGCCATTGACACATTTCATTGTGTCCCAAAAAATGTTTAATACTTAGCCCTATT
Organism: Lates japonicus; assembly: GCA_033238685.1. Taxonomy (NCBI): domain Eukaryota; kingdom Metazoa; phylum Chordata; class Actinopteri; family Centropomidae; genus Lates; species Lates japonicus. The sequence continues at coordinate 2,189,249 of BRZM01000078.1, read as the reverse complement.
CATTTCTGTCCTAGAGTTTGTTCACACAAAAGACAGTGTTAAAGTCACTAGTTTGGCCTTGTATCTGTTACACATGCCAGTTTGAAAGTTGGCTAGCTCACTCCTGAATATATTTATATGTATCTTCCTACAACTAGTTACCAATTTCAAAAGCATTAAGCTATTTTACTTGGACATGTGGGTTATTACATGTTGTTACATCCTGGTACACCCTTTACAATCCCAGGTTGCCTCCATTTAAACTTCAAAGCCTCCCCCCACACACACACACACACACACACACACACACCCACCCCCGCACCCACCCACACACGCACACCTGTAGTGCAGCAGTGTGATAAATGGTAAAGAGATGCACTGATACTGATCCAGCGACACCAACCATAGACATGACCAGTCCACATTAAATACATTTTCCTCATCAGTGTCATTATGAAATTGAGTCTTTTATAGGATTATGACTCAGTGCTGTGGCAGTCTCTTGCCTCATGTTACCTCAATGAAAAAGTGACCCCAATGAGTTTTATTCAGTATGGTATATACATTTTAAATTCAGGAACAGGAGAGAACCATGTTGGATCCCTTCTCTGCCTCAGTAGATACCCTGAGTTGAGGTATCGCAATCGGTAACAGGAGAGAAAGAAGTTGAATTAGTGCTTTGCAAGAGCACCATCTTCAGTCTGTGTGGTGTCAAACAGGAACATGAACTGTAAATGTTGTGAGGTTTAGATCTTTCTGATTAGCAAACTTATGGACCATTAGTAGAGTTATTTGAAATGTATTATGTGAGTGTGATTAGCCTCTGGTCAATTGATGTATCCTCTATAGTGGAGGAGGGAAAATGTGTAGATGAATGGATTAAAAGCCACACCCAGTGTAAATCCATCACCATACAGAGTCAGGCAAGGCGGCATTATAATTCCCATACGTCACTAATGATAAAATACCAGTTGTAATTTATCCTGCTGTTGCTGGTCATTGTATCAAGTTAAAGGTGTGCTTGGGTTTTACGCTTACAAACAAGCTCTGAGCTAATTACTTCTAAGTGTGGGTGTGATGAAAGTCACTTTGCGCATCCTTTTTCTCTTACTCATCAGACTTGCATTGACTTATCAGAAACCAAAGCTATTCACTGACAGCTGGGCAGAGTGCTCATCTGTGCATTCATTATTCAAGGGACTATCATGCCACAGCTGCTCCATATTTAATGCGCTCCCCTCTGTCTTAACTTGTTTAAAAAGAGTGTGAAAGTGATGCTCAGAGGAAGCAGAGAGGAACAGTGTATTGTTGTGCTGGAATACAGGAATGTGCAGGAACCACACAACGACTAATCTCAAAGGCTAAATATTTCCTGCTGACTTGAGGGTAGAGATCAGATCTAGGCTGATCATGTGGTAACGCTATCGGCTGCTGTTGTAAACCTTGAAAAAGTTTTGGGTGGAAAATTGCCAAAATAGAAAAGTATATGGTTTCATTTGTCATCGAGAATCGATCAGAGATAGTAATCCAATTTAGAATTTATGATCATTAAATGCTCATGTTTTCATACAGAGAGAAATGGCAGGTGATAAAGCCAATTCACAGTTTTCTTTTTGTCAGTTTATGGGTGAGACCTAAATGCTTCATTGTCTGACTCCATTTTGAGACTCTGAGACCTACTAGAGATCAGGAGGGGTCCTGTTGAGACAGGCGAAGTGAGCAAGCCCAGGAAATGGTAGCACTTCTGGGTGTGCTACTGTCCACGCAATTTTATCACAGGCTCTGACAAGCCTTTTGGCAATGGGCCTCTTCTCTGCTGTTCTTCCCCTCCCAGTGTCGTTGCTTCTGGTGCCGATTTGTCAAATCATTCTTGACCCAACATGTGCACGTGCGGAAAACACTGAACAGCTACTTGACCCTAACTAGAGCTGTCAGTTACTGTTAGATCTTGAGCATCACTCACTTTGCTTGATTTCCACAAGGTCAAACATTAGCCTGACAGTGACACTGATGAACTAGCTGAAAACACCCAACAACCTTGAATTCCTTCCTTTATGTAAAATCTTCTCTAATTCAAGTCCTACAGTTCTCACTTGTCCCTTTAGCTCTATATAATGTGATCAGGGTGTATTGGTGGTTTTACTGTATTCCATTTTTCAAGACCATTTAGTCCAGCAGAGCATCTTAGTTTTGACTCATGTTACATTTAATTAAACCCAACTTTCTTGTGAATTTAAGTAGTGGCAGGTAAAACACTAAATGAGGGTTTATGTGAAGGTTTAGTTCACAATTTCACAGCAGGTGATTCGTATCCAAAAGTTACATCTCATACTATAACACAAACTCTACATTTTACAAGCACCATGTTGTTCCTAAACTTCGTTACCCATGCACACTAAAACCTTCCGTACGGCACTGTCACCTGTCACAAATAATAAAGCTACATGTACCTATATTTTAGCTCCTAAAGAAAGTGTAATGACAAATATAACCACAACCATAGACTAGTCCACCTGTAACACACTATTCAAAATTTATGTAAACTGTTGTATGAACTTCCGTAATGACAGAATATCTAAAACACGTGAGAATAACAAATTTAATGAATAATGTAATAAAAAATGTAGCTAATACAACCATATGCTTCACTCACTTTTACGCAGGGATTGCATCAACTCATCCTATGTGTATTATTGGAACGGGGACATTGAGGTAATTGAGATTGAAGTGGTGCGAGCGAATCAAAGAAGCTGCCTTCAAGGGAAACTGAAACTAATTTCATCGGTTAATTTATTTGGTAATTACATTAGAAATATTGTATTATAGCAGTGATATTGATAGATACAGTTTGGAATACTGTTGTACACTCGCCTGTTAATCGTGACAATTCATTAATGTAAGACAGCAATCTGGGTCAAACTCTGGTCGAACTTTAGTTGACCTGAATCATATGTGTGTCTCCAGTATGGTTGGGGGTTCGGGTAGTTTCACCCAGAGGAGCTTGGCAGAGTGTTGATGGAAGTATCAAGAGCTCATTATCAGCCAGTGGAGTGTGTCTGGGGAGCCACCACATAGGTCACAACCATTCAAAGCAGAAGGGAGAGCTTATTGATGTTTAGCTTCTCTCTCTTAGGGACGCTGGTTTAAAGGCTAAACTGGAGAGTTATGTTACTGTGTTTCTATGGAAAGTACAGTGCTTTTTATGCTGTTTTTGATTTCATTACAGTATGTTTGTAATTTCCAAATGGTAGATTTGAAGCCACAGTGAATTTTTTGATCATTTCCGGTTCTCTCTGACAAGGCGTATTTCTGCTTTCATCCACAGGAGACAGTGGCAAAGTGACGACAGTGGTAGCCACACCCGGCCAGGGCCCCGATCGCCCACAGGAAGTGTCCTACACAGACATAAAGGTTATAGGAAATGGCTCCTTTGGAGTGGTCTACCAGGCTCGCCTCATCGACAGCCAGGAGATGGTGGCAATTAAGAAAGTTCTCCAAGACAAGAGGTTTAAGGTATGCTCAGACAGGCTTACTCAGACAGGTAATTACAGCAAAGCAAAATACTGTCTAAGTAGGAAGTTTGTATCTGCAGAAAAGGTTGTGGTGACTTTTGGTAGACACAAATGTTCATTCTGTTTTATTTTTTCCTTTAAGCACTGCTCTTTCACACTCTGGATTCAAATATGATGACCTTCAGTAACTGTCCTGAATTAACTTTGTCATTTTGCTGTGAAAGTTTTTTTTTTTTTGCACAACTCACATTCTGCATTTCTCTTCCCTTTCCTTTTTTCCTTTCTTCATTGTAGAATAGGGAGCTGCAAATTATGAGGAAATTGGACCACTGCAACATTGTGAGGCTACGTTACTTCTTCTACTCCAGCGGGGAGAAGGTGTGTGTGTGTGCACTGACTTTTATATAGAAGGAATCAAGTTTCCAGATGGAGCACTCAGCCATTTTTATGGTGCACGCATCAAGGATGATTCATAGACATGTTCCAGACTAGTAGATCTCAGTCTTCATTGTAACATGATTTCACACTCACAATTAACACAATTATTGTGGTTTTGCTTTTGCCCTTACTATATCTGCATCTGAGGAAACATGAGCTATATCACCTAAACTTTAATGGAAAGAAAGGTTTATGTATACTCTCACTCAGAACCTGAGCAACTAGAGCTGATGACTTTGTGAAACACTGACAAGACTAAGTTTACTTTTTGGTCCATACCCTCTGATCTTTTTACTTTAGAAACAAAATATGTTTATCTCTGAATTCCTCAGATCGAGATGCATCTTTCTATGTAAGTTATGCACAAGGGCATGTACAGGATTTCTTGCCAAATTCAACACAGCAGGCGTAGCACAGTATCCTCATTGGCATAGAATCACTGTATAACTTGTTTATTCTGCCTCTGCCTCTGCCTCTGTAAAGAGCAGAAATGTGTCACATTTAATAACAAAAGATTTTATGGTTTATGAATTAAGTACTCCATTTGTTTCTGTGAGTCTGAATATCCTCCCCTTTGAGTCAAACAGTGTTCATGCTTCATTGTACTTTTGCAATATATAATTTACAGTCGCAGACTAATCAATTGTGTTTATACTCACATCGATAGATGCATTTTATTGCTTACAAAGTGTAACAGCAAAGTCAATGAGCTCAACTGTAATTGTATAGTCATTGTTTGCAGCAGATATTCATTTAAGATAAGTGAAAAGTATAAGCTACACATTTCATTCCTTCCTTATTGTCCTTCAGTTATACAGTTAATCACTGCTTACAGCTGCAGTAATTATTTTTTGTTTACTCACTTATCCCATAACCAGTCCAATGTATTTTTTAGGCTTGGTTGTTCTGCTCAAAGCACTGTATTTAGTTTTTTGTGTAGCTAAAGCTGTTGATTTGGATATGATTAGACACCACTTTCCACTTCAGTTATGCAGTACGCTTTCTTCTGTTTGTTCTTCCTTTCCAGAAAGATGAGGTGTATTTGAATCTGGTGCTGGACTACGTCCCTGAGACAGTGTACAGGGTAGCTCGGCACTTCAACAAAGCCAAGACTACCATCCCCATCATCTACGTTAAGGTGGGTAGACACAAAAAAATGTACACACACACACAGCTGCTCTCATCCCACCACTATAGGCATCAAAATGTTATTTCAAGTTCAGTTATTCAGGAGATTACATACTTCATTTCTGTATATATCAAATGTGAAAAGTGCAGTTATCATCTTAGAAGCAAATACTGTCTGGTCTGTCAAACTACCGCTTGTTACGTTAAGTCCACTGTGTCTACAGAGGTTATGTTTTCACCCCTGTCTGTTTATCTCTAAGCTGGGAATGCAAATTAAGTGGACATTGTCTGAGTTCATTTTGGCAGTGATGTGGGATTAATGCATCTGAAATGCATTTCAGCTGTAACTTAAAATGCTGCATTCATTAGTTTTTTGGGGAAGCCCTGACATCTGGACTGCCAAACAGCACTGCCTTCTTCATGTGCTGCTTTTGTAGCAAACACACAAAAGACAAACAAATAGAGTGTTAACTGTTAGAAGAGGCAGCTGCTTTACAAGATGGAGAATTGTTTGTATTTGGCAGAAATCTTTGCTCTTGCTGCTTTTTAGGTTCGAAGTATGCTGCTGTAAATATTTAATTCTAAAAAATGAGAATAGCTACTTTGTGGAATATGGCTAATATTTTCACTTGGATTAATTGGTCTAATTTGTACTTTTTTAACCTCCATACTTAGTCACTGGTTTTCATGGTAGGTCATTATCTCTTCATGTGTCAAACAATAAAAGGGGTTAGATTTAAATATTTCATCTTAGTCTTGAATTTAGTTTCATCAGTTATTGTGCAGTGTTTTCCCGAAATTTGGTAGAAACTGAAACTAAACCAAATTTTTGTTCTCTAATTGCCTGTGGATGTAATAAGCAACCAAGTATTTTCCTGTTTGTTTTTCACACACACACACACTCACTGTTTAAGGATTATGAAAGCAGAAAGGGAAAGATGGCCCCATGGGAATTAATGTGTTTTCAATACACTTGGCTCCCTGTCTAAAAGGGTGCTCATTTTTGGGAGTGTGTGTTTATGGTGTTTACTGTGTGTGTAGCAGCAGAGGGGACATTATAGCTGTCTCATGGCCCATTTCCCTACCTCAGCCTGCTGCTCCCCTGTGTCTTTGAGATGCATACTGATCTCTCCCTCTTTCGCTCTCCTCTGTCATCCCTCCTTCCTCCAGCGACACACTTCCATCACAGCATGTCTGAGATCTTCTCCCTCCCCCCTGGGTCTCATGTTTTTACCATGTCTCCTCATTGTCTCCCTCTTCCTCACCCCTCTCTCCTCCCCTTGTCTTTCTCTCTCTGCCCCCTTTTAACCATCATCTCTCATCCCTCAGTCATCTTGTCTTTAATCATTTTGTAATCTGTGGCCATCCTGCTGTCACTGCATCATGTGGGTAATAATGATGATAATGGTGATGGTGACAGTGATTTCATATTAAGACTATTACTGTCTGCATTCCACAGACACATCAAATGGATGCAGACTAGAATGTGTACACAAATGTCAAACAAGGGTTAGATAAAGATCGTTACGCGTCTTCAGGGAGAATATTTCACCCTTGTATTTTATTTATTTATTTATTTATTTTTGTAGAAACATGCCACTGCAGGCTGCATCAGACACTGTACAGATGCTTCTTTCAACACACACCTACACAGTGAACCCAAAAACCCAATTAGGGCACATGAAGAACTGACAAAAAAACATTCCTGTGTCCTTTGGAAAATAAATAAGTTATATTACTGTCCATTGTTGACAGGGTAACTGCAGGTTCTGAAAAAGGCCTTGGGTTGTAAATCCTAGAATCTTACATTTAACAAACAAATATTTTTTCTCATCTGCTGTAGGCAGTGATGTTATTAAGTGTTATTGTATGTGATTGTGAGCTGCTGAGAGATATTATAATCCGTAAACTTAAATGTGGGATTGTTGTGATGGTGGATTGTGGTGTAGGAGGCTGTTCAGTCCTTTTTGTGGAGTTTCAGTCTGTGCTGTAGCAAACATTGTTGCTACTGCTAGCTGCAGTAGCCAGTAAGCTTATCCTCAGCAACAGGCGTCAACTTAAAAAAAAAACTTACATTAACCTATGTGAATGAGTCATTTTTTGATTGGTTAATCCATCCATACAATTTCTGCTGCCTATCTGGATCCAGGTAGCATTAATTTAACTACATATCTTATTAGGAATTATTGTTATACACTGCTGTACTGATAAATTTAATAATTCTAGGACACATTGCCCCTACTGGTTTTCTATCATACTTTCAGACTTTGCCTGGTCTGATCACAAAATGGGGATTAAATTGTATGTGGTATTACAAAGGTCTCTAAAAGTCTTAAATTTAACTTGGTAAACCCTGGTGCTGGACTATGCCCCTGAGATAGACTCACCTGACTAAGCACAAGAACAGGGAGAGGACGTGACAGTAGTGAACTTAGATGTCCTCACATTCTCTTTTTGCTTTTCTTCTTGCAATATGTGTATGATTCTGTTGTTAAACACTGTCGGGCATTATGCCAACACTCTCTGTCCCCCCTCAGGTGTACATGTACCAGCTGTTCCGCAGTCTGGCTTATATCCATTCCCAGGGCGTGTGTCACAGAGACATCAAGCCCCAGAACCTCCTGGTGGACCCAGAGACGGCCATCCTCAAACTCTGTGACTTTGGCAGGTCAGTAACAGACACTGCCCCTGGACATGTCTGTCTGTCTCTATCATTCTTTCCATCGTGGTAACTGTCTGTGTCTCAGCGTACATGTTTAGTTGGCTGTCTGTTTGTGTTGCCATCTCTTTCTCGGTCTTTACTTTCCCTCTGTGTATCTGTCACATGCCTCCTTACCTCCCTGTCTCAGTCGCTTACAAGCGGCAGTTTTTGTGAAGCAAACACTGAGAAATGAATGAGTTCACGTTGACTGGCACTCCCCTCCTGAACTGTCTGTTTTTCTGCCTCATCTCCCATCTTCCACCTTCTAGTGCTAAGCAGCTAGTACGGGGGGAACCAAACGTGTCCTATATCTGCTCACGGTACTATCGTGCCCCAGAGCTAATCTTTGGTGCCACCGACTACACGTCCAACATTGACATCTGGTCAGCAGGCTGTGTGCTGGCTGAGCTGCTGCTGGGCCAGCCCATCTTCCCTGGGGACAGTGGTGTGGACCAGCTAGTAGAGATCATCAAGGTACAGTAAGGATGCTACAAAGAGTGGAGGGAAGCCAGCTGATGGCTCAGGCCACATAGAGTAAAGAATTAAAACGAGTTTTGGGGCAGCCTGACAATGCAATATTGCTGTCAGTATATGATTTAGAATCTAGAAAGTGCATTTGTAAGAACTGTGGATTCAAAACATGCTTTTTTTTAAAGTGAAGTCCTGCTTTTTATTAAATGGAGAGATCTCACTATAAGAAAGAGTGTTTGTGTTATCATCCTCCCCCTGTTGTGCACAGGTATTCAGGAGATACCAATAATTGTGATTAAAATGATTGAATATTAACTTTTCACCCTTGTTTGTCAGGTTCTGGGGACACCAACAAGGGAGCAGATCCGGGAGATGAACCCTAACTACACAGAGTTCAAATTCCCACAGATCAAAGCACACCCTTGGACAAAGGTATGTTCCCACTGCTGGAGTACATTAATGCTGGATAGCAGTCAACTACACACTCACTCTGAAGCAGCCTTTTTGCTCTTTACTAGATAGGAAAATACAAAAATAGGTTGTATGAAACTGAAATTTGATGGTTTATGTAAGTAGATTTGATAGATGTTATCCACACTTCTTTGGAATCCTCATGTTTGTAGATCTTGGGTTTACATAAACACAAATTCCTGGTGGGACTGACTCTCTTATATTTCTCTCTCCCGTCAGGTGTTTAAGCCTCGTACCCCACCAGAGGCCATTGCCCTCTGCTCTCGACTGCTGGAATACACGCCGGTGACCAGGCTCTCTCCTCTGGAGGCATGTGCGCACGCCTTCTTCGATGAGCTGCGCCAGCCCAACACCCGTCTGCCCAGCGGACGAGAACTGCCGCTCCTCTTCAACTTCAGTCCTGTTGGTCAGTTTGCCTCCCTGTCATTCTTTGTCAGTGTATTTCTCATATTTGACCTTTGATGACCTTCACTTACACGCTGGTGGTTGGTTGTCAAGCCGTTTCACCTATAATGTCATGTGTAATTAAACATCTACTTGTCTCCTCTGCTCTCTCAGAGCTGTCTATCCAGCCCCAGTTGAACTCCACACTCATTCCTCCTCACGCTCGTGCACAGACATCGCCTGCCTCGCATGGTATGTTTGGATACTTTTACAGACATTTCTTTGACAGAGCATACTGTGTGGCTTTACTTATGTATTCATATTAGCAATTTTTATTATGCTGTCTGTCTTTACAGCCCTAGAAAATGTACAGAGCAGTTACAGGTGCTAACCTAAATAGCCCTAACCCTTCGTTTTACTCCAGTCTGATCCGTAGCCCTGACCTATTTTTGAAATCCAAACCCAGAGATTACCTTTAGACCACACAGACTGAATTTCTCACTGAAAATGTGAATAGACTATGCATTATGGATACTTTCAAACAATGAAAACTGAATTGTCTTATCAAAAAACATGACTCAACTCTCCCTGTGAGATTGTTTTCATTGGTGACAGTTGTATTCCCTCTCTCTCCCTGCAGAGGGCAGTGTGTCAGACAGTACCGCCCAGCCCAGCTCAGCACCTGGATCCATCAACAACAGCACCTGAGCATCCATCCCTCTGTCATCCTTTCTTTTTTGTTTTCCCCATTTTCCTTTTCTCTCCTCTGCTCTTCTCCCTCTCTCAACTTTCCTCTTGGCTCCAAACCCTTGAAAATAGAAAAAAAAGAGAGAAAACTATACACACACCCACATAAACACTCAGCATCGCTATTTACCCTGAATGTTAACCATTTCAAATAGAAAGCGATTTCCGTGGCTGCTCGCTTCAGGAAGATGTGGGTTGTTTTTAAGGACATTTAGGTAGCCACGCTTGGGCTTAATATAAGCTGCAGTTCTAAGTCCAGGGTGGCCCTTGTCTGGCCTATTAAATTAAAGAAACATTACAGTGGTTGGGTAGGATGTTTGGGAGATGAGGAGGGGGGTTGTACATGTTGTGTGGATTTTCTGCATTGACTTTTATCCCTTTTATGTTCTTTTTATTTGCATTAGCTAATTTTATGTGTGGCCGTGGTGCCATTGAATGGGGTCCTGATTGGCTGTGGAGTTGAGAATGAGGGCCGCGTGTAAGGCCTGACTAATATTGACAATCATCCTTAGTAGGGTCAAAAATGGCACACTTGTACTGTACATAGTGTTTGATCGTACAACCCACTGTGTAGACTAGTGGCTCCTTGTCACTTTCTTCTCTGAACTCTACTCAAGTACTGTTGGTTCACCCAGCCCAGTGGTGAACAAATGTGAAGAATTTTTTTTTAAATCTCCCAGTTTGATACCCACACAGAACATATTGGCTAAGTTGTCCATGTCATTTTAGATAAGAGGTGGTTTTAAATTTTATCACAAAACAGGGCACCACAGCCTGTCTTTACAGTTTCTTTTCAAATATTAGCTCCTCAACTGCCTTTTATGTGAATGAGAGGGAGCTTTATACGAGCGCATGTCTTCAGTTTCTTCAGTATAAGCTCATGTTGTCTTTGGTTAAGCTGGAAACCAAGCGTTTCATATTGATTCTCAAGTGAGTATTGCACATCTCCAAAGGGAGTAGAGGGGAAGCAAAAGGAGTGAGTTATGTGTACTGTCCAGCTGTGAACACAACCTCACACAGAGGGAGCCGATGGTGTGGGGCTCCAGTCGCATCTAATACAGAAGCCTCAATGTCTCAAATGTCATACACGCAGCTGCCTAGCACTGTAGGGTGAATAGTCACCTCATGAATTATGTCACTTTTACGGTGTTGCGTTTCATATCAGCTTGATTATGTCTAAGAATTACTGTTTGTGCAGGAGGATGACTCTGTGAGTGAATTTTGTTTGCCATGTGTATGAGAGATGTGTCCAAAAGCCCTCTTCGCCCCTCCCCAAACAGCCTGCCTGCGACGCTCATATCACTCTTCTTGTCCTATAATGGTGGTAGGAACTGATCACGAATGATTTGCGCAGCCTAACTGTCGGTCCACTGTCGGCACAGACTAGTTTCTTTCTTCCACCAGGCAAACGTGCATGTTCAGCCCAAGCTGACCACACTGTATTACATCCACTAATATCAGTAAATAATCTGACCAGAAATGATGCTCAAACCCCTGAAACACAACGGCTTTTGGAGCCTCCCCCCGATTCCTTTTTGCCCTCATCCCTCTGCCTTCTGCTTCCGTCTTTCCTCCTCCTTTTTTCACTGCTAAACTGTAAATATCAAGTACCTTTTATTTTATTTTGTTATTTTTGTTATTATTGTTATTATATTGTTGTTCTTGTAATTTTTTTTTTTCTCTAGTAGACCGGCGCAGCAGCGGCCGGACTGTTTATCCTCAGTCGCAGTCTGTAAATACGATTTCATTTCAGTCCCTGGTTCACGAGGGGAAAAACAGAACAAAATGTTTCATTTTTATTCTCTCTCCCTCCATTTTTCTCTTCACAACTTTCCCTTTTCCCTCATAAATGTTGTCATAACTGTTTTATTTATTGTATTGTGTTTTTTGGGAGGGTGGGAGTGGGGGAATCTTTTCTTTTCCACTGGGGTGGTAAAAATTGAGGGATTTGTTTTTTGTTTTTGTTTTTTTTTGGTTTGTTTTTTAATTCCAAATGTTAGTCCAGCAATGTCACATGCAAAATTATTTCACATCCAAGATACTGTACTCAGATCCAGACGTTGGAGTGTGCTGTTCAATCCATGTGTACACAGCCGCGCATGCTCGCCAACAGGTGAAACTCCAGTTTTCCATTTAACTTCAATGTGAAGGGAATGTTACAAACCTCTGGATCTATGGGGTCGTGGTGTTGGGAGGCAGTGTGTATCACCCTGTGTGTGTGTGTGTGTGTGTGTGTCTGGAGGAAAAGGAGAAATATGAATCTGTCCATTGACATGTATCATCTCCTGTGTCCAACCGTCTCCTGTTTTCCCTCGCTGTGTGTTGTGTGAGTGTTATGGGTTTGACCTTGTTGACAGTGTGTGTGTGTTTCACAGATACTTGTCAAGTTTCTTGAGCACAGCTGCAGGGAATGTATGTGCGTTTGTGTGTGTGTATGTGTGTGTGTGCTTGATGTCAAACCATGGACAGCTTACTCTGTATTTTCCTAAATGAAGAGCTGACGATATGTGCTGTTTTAATGTTTTGTTGTTTTTTTTTCAATCTTCCAATCTATCACACTCAGTTTTTAATTTGCTGTGACCCTGCTCTTTTATCACCCTTGTCTGAGGAGAAAAATGTCATTGTTGGGAACAGAACGGTTGGATAAAGGAGATGATGAACAGAGAGGGATGGAGGGAGGGAGAGACAGTTTTTGTTTGTTGGTATAAATAATTAAACTCATTAATAAAGTGATGAATCTGTTCCTGTCTTACATTCATGATTCAATTATACCTGAATGATTGAGCCATGTTTACATGATCACAGTGGGGAAACAAATCATAATGATATTACAACAGCGTGTTTATTGATGATTTACTTGTCTGTGCAAAGAAAGAGAACATCAGTAATGTGAAGTTAAATGTACCAGTGCTACTTAAAGTCCGTCTGTGCAAAAATACCCACCAGGTAAAGTGGGAATAGCCCCAAAAACTGCAGGTTTGTCCCAGTGTAAAATTTGTTTTGGAGTTGCACCACTAAGCACATTATTAAAATACATGATGAGGGCCTTAAGCGGTCCTTATTAACTTGAGACCTTGTCTTAAAGAGGATAAAAATCTAAATTTAAGATATTGATCATTTAAGTTTTATGCGCATATGTTGCAGATGTGTGAAGTCAAATTACCACACAGCAGGGCAGTTCCTATATTTCAGTGGGGAAAACACTACATTTATGTGACAGCTCTAGTTCCTTTTCAGGTTAAAGCTTTAAATCATATTCTGCCTTGTTAAATAGTAAATCAAACTACCCAAGACATATAGAATGTTTTATAAGCTCCAGCTCAATTAGATGTATCAGTGTGGACTTGTAACATTTTCTCGCTGCGGTACTGGTGCTTTTATTCAAGTAAAGAATTTGAGTGCTAGAGGCCTTGAGATATTGTTGTGTAATGGTGGCTGATAAAACTGAGCCATCCTTCATAAGATGGGGTGAAAATGACTGATGCATCTTGCATTTCTCTCTCTCTCTGAAACTCAGAATAATCTCTTTTCAGTCATACCATCACCAGCGTGAGCCGTGTGACGAGGCTAAGAGCAACTGTTGAGTTTGTGTTCAGCTGAGATGAGTGTTGAGCCATTCACCTCTCTCTTTTTTTTCTTGAGGAAGAGCTGTTTTTTCTTCCTCTGGTTAGTTGAACATTCACTTCACCCAGTTTCTCGGCCTCTTTAAAATGTTGATAACGAAATGTACTGAATATTAAGCAGGACACAGGACTGCATTCATGTTGATGTGGAATTTTCAACATGCAAAACATTATAAACTTGCTTATTGGGCATGAGTCCTCGGCTTTGCGTGAAACCTCATGGAGGGATGAATGAAATGAAGCTCTCTTTATGCTCTGCAGTGGAGTCGGGTGGAGCAGTGAACTCTGGAGGACCAGTTGGAGAATGACGAAATCAGAACGGTTGTTATGGGAACCATGCTATTGCAAATGTCAGTGAAAATGTTTTTGACCTTGACTGATGAAATCTTGCACTTCCACAGTTGACTGTACCATCTGTGTGAGTGGAGGGGAGGGTTCGTGGACAATTAACATGCAGGTATTCACACTGTTTTGTGTTGACAGTACATCTCAGTGACACTCTACCTATAGCCTTTGTCTCTCATTTTTGACATATAATCTTGCTTCTTTCTCAAGATATCTGTTGAACTCAGGTCTTATTTGGCTCCATGACTTCAAGGAGACCTTCAGCACACATCTCAAACATGGCTGAATATCTTCATGGCCGCCTAACAAGGACCAAGGAAGTCTCCCACACAGCTGTCTCCGAGCGACTCCAATTTTTCATTCAGACAAGAATCAGCTGTTCAAGCTGTAAAAGAAGAGCTGGATTTAATGAAGTCTCAGGGTGTCCGTGAACTTTCTTCTTTTCGTCTTTCTCTCTGTTCAGTAGAAAATATTTATAGGCTCTGGCAGAGCCTTTGCCGCCCGGTGCTTAACTAAAATTTCACGGTTACCTGTGAGCCTGCCCCTCAGTTTCAGCTCAGCTAAATTAATACTGTGTCCTTGCATGACCCGGCCCAGTCTTTGGTCTCTATTCATACACAGGCATTTAGCACGAGTGTGGACTGTGATCATTTTTGGTTCACAAAATATTAATACATTAGTTCACGTTAGAAAGTTTGGGCAGGGCAGTGTAATTGTGTAGCCTGATGAAATCCTGTGATACTGCAGACTTAAGCTTGTTATTAGTATAGTAGTTAATCCTTTCTTATGTTCTCTACAACTAAAATATTGTACCCTACAAAGGTAGTGTGCGGTAGCTACTGTGGCTACAGGCGATGGCAAACTGTAAAAAGATAGAGAGGTTGTTATGCTTTCATTTTATGTCTTATTTATCTTTTAGGCTGATTATTTTACCCAAAAATCATTCCCATAGAACCCACACAGTACCAAAAAAATGCACATACGGCATTCTGCCTTTGGATAACTTTAGTTTTCTTATCAATTTTAACCAGTTTCTACCAACTGACTTTCTAATTATTTATAGTCCATATAGGAATCAAGTTTTTCTGTTTGGCCAAGTTTCTATCCGTCTGAGTACTATTCATATTTAAATTGAATCAATATAATACATTCATTTACAATTTAGTACACTGAGGTATATGATTTAAATCTATCTTAGCCACATCAAATTGAATGAATTCCCCAGCTACCTTTACTTAAGCTGTTATTTTCCTTCATCATGAATTGATTTAGTTGCTGCCTGATTTAATTTTGTGAAATAACAAACTGAATTACCATAATGTTAATTTACAGACAGTTACAAACAAAGCTTCAGTGAAGGCTAGCCAGAGCTATCCAATGACTGTATATAAAGATATCTTTTTGTACAATCATCATGCAGCAAATGTGGCGAGGAATCCTACAGCTCCCAGATTAACAAGCTAAGGTGCAACTACATAGCTCAAGTATGTTCAACGCCAACATGTCAACACAGGCAACAACTTCTCTACAGTTGTTTGCCAAAGTTTGAGCTGCCCTGGGCAAATTACATATTTGGTTGATATTCAAGGTGAGAGAGAGGTAAATGCAGGTAAATGCAGCCCCTGCAGCAAACAGGCAGTAAAAATGTCCTCAAATATTAAGTCACTTTTTATTTCATCAATTCAAAAAATAAATAAATAAATAACACACACACCACCACAACCACCATCTGCAGCAGATATCACAGCTTGCAAATACTTTTTGTAGCAGCTAAGAGTCTTTCTATTCACGAATTTTCTCCTACTCCATCTGCAGATCACTTCAGGTTCAGAGGTTTTTTCAGGCTATCTTGCACATGTTTCTACTCACAGATTTTCAGTGATGTTCAGGTCAGGGGACTGTGAGGGCCATTGTGTGTTTCTTGAGGCAGTTCATGGTGGATTTTTAAGTATGCTTTGGATCATTGTACTGCTATAGAAGCCAGCCGCTTTTCAGCTTCACTGTCTTGACTCTGCATTTCCACTAGAATCTGCTGATATTTTATCTGTGTGTAAATGTTTCCTGTGCCACTGGCTGCCACACAACCCTGAAGAATAATATTTCCACCCACATGCTTAACAGTTGGCAAAGGGCAGGTTACTAAAAACTGACACTGTTACTCTTCAAGTTTCTTCTGTTTTTTGAGTACATGAAAATAAAGTAACAGTGCCTTAACATTTGAAGAAAGGTTCATTTTGAAATGTTTGTTTGCTGCAGGGGTTGTACATCCATCTTTTCACTTAAAAATATCATCAAAATATATAATTTGCAGAGAGGTGACCAAAGTTTTGCACATAAATGTATGTTCAGACAGACAAGGAAAAAAAACACTAAGGCAAGTTTGCCAGCCTGTCAGGAATTTACAGATAATTTGACAAATCATAAACACCATCTAAACCAAATCAGACATATTAGATGGAAGATTGTCTAAAGAGAATCTGATGCTGGAAAAGCCAACTGGGACATAACCAGACGTGCATTTAATTCCAAAAATGTTTGCTTGCATTTAAATCTGAATCTGTTTTGTAACAAATCCCTAGTGGGATAAATAGATGTTAGATGTTTTATAATGTATTTTTTAATGTTACGGGGAATAGGCAAAGAAATATATAGAGTGAAGGAGTTTTTTTTTTCCAACATGAAGAATCAAATTCAAGAGAAGCCTGAATTCGAGCCTAATAATCTCCCAAGAGGCTCTTCTTGATAAGTCCCAAAATGAGTTTGCTCAACAGCTACTAAATGGACCTTACAGTGAGATTGCTTTTTTAACTACATGATTATTAACCTATTACCACTCAAGAACTGCAAGTGTTAAGAGAGAGAGGGGTGTCTAGAAAATAATAATAATAAGAAGAGAGGTGCTTGTAAAGATCCTGAGTAATAAGCGCTGCACGATAAAGCAGCCCTCCTCTTCTGGGACCTGCAGTGTCTGAACCGTAACCTTCAGTGAAAAACATGTTTGCTAAGTCTTCATCGTGATATGTCGTCAGTTGAATAATGTTATTCCCACAGTGTGTTGAGATTGTTCAGTTTCTGTGGAGCCTCAGTGGCCCCAGCCCCTCTGGCTGAATGCCCGGCCGGCTCTTTAATACCACTTGGAGTCAGGTTAAGCAGTCTGGAGGAGCTGCTCATCTTCCAAATCAGCCAATGGGGCACATCAGGGCACTGTGTATATAAGACTTGACATGACAGAATCGAGATAGACCATGCAGCTGAGCAGAGTTAATCTGATAAGTGTTTTATAGTATAGATTTAATAAACCTCTCTGGATATTCAAGTGCAGTTGAAGTCATATGTGACAGCGATTGCTGTCACTGTGTGAAAAAGGTGAAAATACTCTGCAATTATGTTGTTTATCAGAAACTAAAACATTTCACTCAGTGCTCCATTCAGAAGTGGCACTGAGAGTGGTGGGTGGCCATGTTTGTGTGACATCAAACGTGGCTCAGAGTTACAATTTGAATGTTTAAAAAATCATACAAATAGGCCTGACGGACCCTACTCTACCTTTTTCCTATGACATGCTGTGTAAACAAATCTGTAAATACCACATACACACATTGTATATTACCAGGGATACTGCAGCTTTCAAAATTGTGTTAAATAAATGCAAACCAAGGTTAGCTGTGGTACAGTGATGTCAATTATGATATATGTAAGATTATGCAGCCCACTTGCAAATGGCAACTCAAACCTAGGATGAGATCTTGTACATAACTACATTAGAAATGTTATTCATTATTTCGTAGTTGCATCTCTGTTTAATTTTGATTCTACTGTGTGTAGTCTATCGTGTTGTTTGTCTACAACTCATTGTTATTGTTGCCTACTCTTGAAAAATGTAATCTCAATAATGCTGCACAGAAATAAGCTTGAAAAATGGTTGTGACACCATGTTAGGTATTATATTAGGTGTTATTTTAAGAACCTACTGTTGATGTTTTCTGGTTTTAAGTACCAGTATACCAGCCATGAAGGATGGGTGGATCACCAACCAGCAGGCAAGTGGTGCCCTAAAAGCTCCAGATGTACTACTATTATTTCTATCTACATAATTTAATTACTTGCAAATTGTTACCCAACTAAATTACAACATCAACTATAACGTCTGGAACAAGTGGACTTTTGGTCTTTTACCCTTTCTTTTCAGCAGTACCTGTGCCTGGTCTGCTGCAGCACTGGCGCGCTTTTGGACTACAAACTCCCTCGGTGTTATGTATAGTCGAATCCTATTGGTTCATGAAGTGACAAGTCCAGCCAATCAGAGCAAGCCTTCTAACATGCAGGAAAAAAACTGAAGTTGTCCTATTTCCTCAACCGGTAACGTCCGAGTACGGTGAGTTGTGTTAAATTAAATATACTTATTTCATATGAATACCTCGTTTTCGGTGAGATATTAGACACTGATATTAATGTATGGAGGATTTCAACGGGGGGAGACAGCTAATGTTAACTTTTAGTCTGTCGCCGCCATTGTACCACCGAAGAAGCGTATCCCGCCCTCCTTCTTCGGTCTTTTCTTCTTCTCCTCCTTGGTACCAGAAAGCAAGCACTACTGGTCCAAGTGGTAAACCAGGTTTAGTCGCCAGCTAACCAGGCTTCGACGCCCGCTATCAAGGAATGATCTGACAGCAGTTTTATTAGCTCATGTGCTAGCGTGGTAGCTAGCTCCCACGCCGCGGATACGTTAGCTTTGTTGCTAGAAAAATGGCTATCGTAGCGTGTTAGCAAAAGTATACTGGTCAGAGCAGCTGGCTAACTAGCTGCTAATCGCTAGCTGTGGTGCTGTCGTCCATTCAAGCTCTTGTCAGACCCCTAGCAAAACAGTCAAAGGAATTAGCTGGTGACTGCATGAATTAAGAGAGACTGATCCACTCGTGACTCAACATCGGACTGACATTGCCCCTGCAGTAAACACTCATAAGCACTGGCTAGCGTTAGGTCATTCTCCATTATGCATGTCATGGATTAACATTCATGCCCTTAGGACAAATGTTGTGTCCACCTGCTCAGTAATAAAGTCATATTGAAAGAAGGGAAAATTCCACTGGTGCTCGCAGGTAAATGGGTACAGGCAGATGCAGACCATGGCCGGATTAATTTACGGGGGTGGGGGGTTTCTGGGGTTAAAACTTAGATCTTGGGCCCCAACTGACCCCTACTACACATGGCAGTGTCATTATTTCCCCAAGCAGATTTAACAAGAGATGAGTAACCCTAAGATGGAGCAGCTAATCAGGGTTGGTTCAGTCAACTCTGAGTTGTGTGAATGAAAGTGAATGGAAAAAAATACGGTAATTCAGTGGAGCTCTGATACTACGCTTCACTATGGCAACGGTTAAATAAAGAGCAGAGCCTTCATTTCATCCAGTGGAGCCTGAAAGATTAAAAGAGAGAAAAGGATGTGTTTACAAATTAAGCTGGCTTACTGTGGACATGGCCTCAGGTGGAATAGAGAAATGAGTCAATAAGTTAACACTTACATTTTATTCAGCATAGTCCACCAAACCGTATTTTTTATTTTTTTTATTTTTTTTAGCAGACAAATTTCCTCAATGGGTAATACATTTCTGGAATCCAGCTGTTCATAAGATTAAATTGTAAAATATATTTCAACATGTATGTAGTAAATTTAAACATGGTAACTGAAATGCTAGTAGGGCTACACTCATTTGGCAGTATATCAGGTACACCTTGCTAAAGGTAACACAGTCTAGTAAAACAGTCCTGCAATATATCCTCCCTTCATGAAGGTTATAATGTTCAGTTTTTGTTGAAACTATTTTAGGGAGGTGTTATATAATGCAACAGTCAGACAAAAGAAGAACCTTGGTCTATGGGAAATTATAACAGCCATTTTTTCCTCCACCATTTTCTGGCATTTTATAGATGCCTGTAAATACCCACTAAGGTAAGATGCCTTTTCAAAGATGACTATGTAGTGAGAATAATGAGATTTGTGCAGAGTGCCACAGAAAGGCAGGCTGGGGAGGGAGAAATGGACTGAGAGACAAACTAACATAGCAATGTTGATTTTGGTCCTATAATAAAAAAATATATATAATAAGAAAAATATAGAGCATCACCACCCTCATCCTTTAAGTTATAGTCCTGTCTGACAATTAAAATGATAAATAAATGTCTCACTGATGTCTTTCAAATGTGTTGATGTGCGTCTTTCAGTGGGTTTATTTGATTTGTGAGGTTCCCTTTTCAAAGTAGAGTTTTGCTGGTGTAGTATGTTGGAACTCACTGAGTGAGAGGGATTGCAGAGATTGTGTTTTTGGTTGCGGTATACATTCTCAGCAGCATGAGCTAGACTACACTTCCAGTGGGTCCAATTACAGCACATATCTAATTGATGTTGGAGCTAAATGTCGGCCCATGAAAGGACAAAAAGACAGAAAGACTTGGCAAGATCTACACCTGAGCAGCAACCTGCACGGTCAAAATAACAATTAGTCCAGGCCCAGCGCATGGTGAGTCATCATGGCAACCCCAGAGTTAGCCTCCTGGCACTTGAGTCCAAGCTGTTGTCTTGATAATATATGCAGGCACTTCTTTTCATCAGGAGAGGGCAATGTTCACAACCTAACTTCAAATGTAATGCACTGGTGGGTAGGCATCTGTATAAGTCTCACGTTGTGGTATTTCTTTCATATTGAAAGCATGTCGAGTTTTGCACCTTTTATCTAAATCAGATTTGCATTGCTGTGTCTTTTATGTTTTTTTTTTTTTTCCTAATTCTCTTGGCAGCCATGGAGAGTTCGTCAGTGTTCATGTGCTTCCCCTGCTACCAGGAGTTCAACACCTTGGAAGAAGTACTCAAGCACCAGTTGACATGTACTGCTGAGGATGAACAGCCGAACACATCTGGAACAACCCCTGTCACTGTTCCAGTGCTTCAGACTGAGGTAAACACTGGCACAGTCGACATTATTTCTCCTTTTTATCATGTGATTGTGCCTGGGTGTTTTGAGTCTAAGAATAGAACAGGGGGAAAAAAACATTGATATTGTGATGGTGGGCCTGAAATTTCCCAGCTGCGTGATGGCATAAAAACCTCTGAATCATATCTGGAGAATGACATTGAAATGACAAGTATAACTTTAGTCATAAATTGACGATGCTCTGCTACTGATCATAGTAATAGTGACCTTCATCAGAGCGCTCATCAGAACATTGAGTTGTTTGTAATGATTTACTGACTCATTTTAAGGTGTTGCTGTGTAGTTATATATCTGATTTAGGTGTACACTGACATCATATTTTTAACCACAGAATAACCATTGAGTCTTTTTTGGGTTAGATAGTGATTATTTTTAATTGTTACTTGCCATGTAACGCTTTCACTTTTTTCCTTAATCAAGCAAAAGACAGATTAATGTGCTGTTAATAATCACATGCTATTTAAGAGTAAACAGTATCCATAAATAAACAGGCATGAGTTTCTTATTTAAAATAAAGTAAAACAATTGGCATCAAAATTATATGGAATCGCAAAGTCATTACATACATTTTTAGAATATATTTTCTTCAAGGTCTAGTACACAGTAGATAGGGAGATCTTTACATTACATTTAATTTGTTGGGTTGGTTTCCCCTTTTCAGTTTGCACTACAACACTTACATGTACATACATTATATTAGTAAATATATTAAAGACAAAAAAAGGTCACTCACTCATTGTACTTGTACATCTATCAGATACCTAATGTTTACCTTGATAAGTGGATGTGTAGAAAGGCCTGCAGTTTATTCACCAGTACTTAAGTGCTACCTGTACCTACTTTCTGTCTAGCGTAATGGCAAAACAAGACATTAGCACGTTGTTTATCAGAGTAATGAGTCACTAGAGAGGCAAACAGGTGGAACAGGCAAAAAATGTGGCAGTGTTTGAGGCTTTATATTTCATAATACGTGACAGTGCATGTTTTGAACAAGCTCTGAACTGGCATATATCATACACATCAGAGTTGTTGGTCGGACTTTGTTCTGATAGTGCTGGTATATATAAGATTTTGTTAAGTTAAAGCATATAAGCCCGTTTAATTGAGAGGTCACATGATGTGGTCATATGATACAATATGATTGCAACATGGTTTCAAGAAATGTAAGCAAGCACTGCATTCGCAATAGGATAAACCACAGTAGGTTAAAATAGGAGAGCACAAGACTGGAAGCGAAGAACATGTGATAAAGGCTGTGGGCCAGGTTGATGTCCAGGACACATTTACATGGTATCCAGCGAGGCCAGCTGAATCACCAGTGTTCTTCATGCTTCAGTAATGATGAACAATTTGTTTTCATCAGGATGACAAAATAAATATTTTTTTGTCTTTTGGTAGTGGGGCGGCTACCCTTTTGTTTCTTCGGGTGAGGTCTACAACTTGTCATTTTTTCTGCATATTCCCTGTGTGAACTCAATGTATGCTTCTGTATGTTAATTCTGTTGTATTTGTATTGTTTTGCTCATAGTGCATTTTCAGGGCCTGTGGATTTTTACTGGTACATAATACATTGTGTTCAGTATTTTTAACAATGTGTGTCCTGAATATATTGTTTTGGGTTGCATTTCATTAAAATGCTGAGCTCTATTAATTCAGAGTTCTATGAAGGCGCCATTTGAATTGCAGAGTTCGAAAGTTGTATAATGGGGCAAGTTTTTTTGTTTAACTTTGGCATATTGAGCAGAGTCTTGGTGCGACTGGCACTTTTTTCTTTTGCCTCTCTCATGACAGTTTCAGCAAGCCCTCAGGGTTAAAAGCAGTCATTGGCCCTCGTTTAGCAGTAGGGCATGGCTGTCTGAGCTTGTGCCCAGACTTCCATCCTTACAGTCGTCAACACATGTCTATAAAGCACAGTGACACTCATGACAGACAGATTGCATCCTGAGTCGCCAGCGGGAAGAGAAGCAAGAGAAATGCATCAGTCAGTGCCACCGTTTCTCCTGATGTATTGCCCATTGGCTTTCTCATAGATGAATCAGTTGAAGAAACACTATAAAACCTCCGTACCTTATGGCTTCCTGGCCTCTGCTTTGCCATAAGCTGCTTTATTGCAAGCATCCCCACTCCATTAGCTAGAGTATTGCAATTTGTGTGTACATTATGTGACATTAATGGAAAACAATGATCTCAAATGGATGCAGAGAGCTCTCTTTAACACATCTGTACTCATAGTACAGATGTGTATAAATAGAATGTTATAGAAATGTTTTCTCAAAACTGTCAGTTTTCCTCTTTGGTAATTTGGTTCATCAGAAGTGCACTCTACTCTGATGACCTACATTTACCCCTTTAGTTTCTTTTTGGACCAAAGTGTCAGTTTCCATATCGACATACTAAAGATATGCTTTTCACATACAATCTCTCTCCATTAATGATGCTAGTAATTGGGTAATCAAATTCAATTGTTCATCCTGAAAGCTTAAATCCTTCAGTTTTCTTACTTTTAAAATTGCAACACATCACATCTTTATTCTTTATTCGGTACCATGTCAAAATGGTTAGTGTGGATAATTATCAGTTAAATGGCCAGTGCAGACAAAGCTTGTAGGACAGAGCTGGCGGCCTTGTCTACTCACTTTTGTGTACCATTCACCATATTTGAATGTGTTTTTTGTTTGAGGTATTATCCTCTGCTGAAGCCTCAAAACCAATTAACAATACACAGTCAGCATTGTTGCCTTTTTTAAAAATAGGACAGTGTCATGCTATTTAAAACTTGTACCTTGTATGCATACAGTATTATTTCCACCACTGATATTGTATATGACTTTTGCAATGGAAGATTTATTTTAAATATTAACATGAAAGCCTCACTATCATTATAAAGTGAGGGACCAGTGACATAAACAGCATAAACAACTTTTATTTGTCAATTTTATTGCATTGAAAATAAAGGTCAGTGATATGAGACTTGACCAATATGTAGATTAAGGAAAAAAAATCTTTCCAAATCAATATGTAGAGAATTTTACATGTCTTTCCTTGTGATGTTTTCTTTAAGGTCTGTGAAGGAGAAAAACATTTTGGAACATTTTCTGAAAACTTGTAGATCACATAGCCTACATTTTAAGGCTGTCCAAGGTTTTCCTTGCACAGTGTGGAAAGGTTCATTCTGAATAGCGAAAACATGTCCACTGATCAGAAGACTCACAAGTTATGATTAATGTTTGATATGAATATGTAAGCCTTTATGGCACATCTGTTCACAAACCTCTTAACATCACTGGCTACAGTTTTCTGAGTGAAGGAGTATATTTTTTTGGTGAGCCAGTTCACATATGACATGACTACTTTGATGCATGTACTTGTTTTTACTATTACTTCCATCTGATATTATTTTCTCTATGATTTTTAATAATGTGCAGCCTTATCTCCAGTGTAGTACCAGAGATGGGCTGATAGATCGTTTTTGTTTTTCTGTGCTGTATCTGGGAATGTTGCCAATCTACACAAATGTTGTTAGGTCCTTTGAGTGACTTTGATGTGTAAAGATTCTTGTTCATGACACATTTAATGGATACAGTGGTTCTGTCAAACAAACCACTTCAACTTTAAAATGCTGCAAATTGGCCAATTTCAAGTGGTAGTGGAGACATGCGCATTCTGCACTTTGAAGCAAAAGGATGGTCTACTAATGCATAGTAGACCACTTAGCTGATTTAGCTGTAAAATCCAAACAGGAAATAAAATATGCTGCAAATCATTTTTGTATGTGAGACATGTTGAACTGTTGTGATTGAGGCAGTTTCAGACATCTTTAACCTTGACCTTAATGTGCTGTTTTTATCATCTGAATAGACAGAGAGAGCAAATGTAAAACCCTGTGGAATGACCCATTCAACCTTTGATAGTTATCACCCAGGCTTAGGCCTTATCTTGGCGGCCTGGAGCCCTCAGAGGAACCTTGGCTCTAAACACATGCTACTCTTATTGACCTCAGTACCCCAACACTGAATTCTCATTCCTCATCTGCCAGACAGAATAAAATGAAGGAAAAACGCTGTGGGTTGAATTGACTTCAAACTGTGATTTGATTAGTATTGCACAGTCTTTTTGTTTGTACATAGAAACACAAAGAACAAGTGAAACGTTGACGGTAATCTCTCTTTCTTCTTTCCTCCCTTGTCTTTGCAGCAACAGGTAATAAATATATCAAGGACAGTTGCCGTCCCACAGATTCAAGTCCAAGCAGGACACACTGTGCAGCTTGACAAGAGTGCACTTAAGCAGGCTGCAGTCAGTGCAAAGCTGTCATCAGACCAGCCCAGAATCCTCTACCAGTGTGGGGACTGTGATGAACTTTTCAAGAGCCTGGACCTTTGGCAGCAACACCGCAAAGAAGAGTCATGTCAGCAGTCTGCCTCTGGGAGCAAGTCAAAACCTGATTCACAACCTGAGGCTGAGACATCCCCAGCTCAGAGCTCCACTTTAACTTTAAATCCAGATGATCCTTCTCTCTTGAGTAGTGAAACTGACAAAAATCTCAAGCCAGAACCAGTGGAGAAACCTGTAGAGGAGGAAGAGACGCAGCAGGTTACAGAGACCTCTACAGCTCAGAGCTGTGATCCCCCTGTTTCAGAGGCTGCGTCTTCAACCTCTAATCCAGAGGAGTCATCTCCCAGGAAGAGAGGGGCAAACAAAAAGCCAAAGCCTGAACCAGTGCTCCTATGTGTGGACTGTGGCTCATGCTTTGGCCTTGTGTCTGAACTAGTGGCCCACCGCAAGACCCAACACGGCTTTGAGGAAGCTCTGCACCGCTGCTCTGTGTGCGGGGAAAGCTTTCTAAACACTACACTCTTTCTTTACCACCGCAAGCAACACAGACAGAAAGGTGAGGAAGAGGCGATTCAGGTTTCTGAAACGACACCATCAGAGGAGGTTTGTACTCAAAGTAATGGGACTGATGAGCAGGGGCAGGATGCCACTCCCTCCACCACCAGTGTCACTCCCACCTTCACGCAGCCTGAGTTGTTTATGTGCACCCAATGTGGGCAGAGCTTCAGCGATGAGGGAGGACTGGTCGCCCATCGTAAGCAGAAGCACGACCTGAAGGAACCACTTCACAGTTGCTCCCATTGTGGTGTAAGCTTCATGAACACCACCCAGTACCTGTACCATCGCCGGGAGCACCGCTTCACATCAGGGACAGAGGTGGTGGTTGAAGCTGAAACAGGTGATGAAACAGCCACCACTAAACCTCAGGATACCCCACAGAGCTCAAAGCGGCTGCTTCCTCTGCCTGTCTCTGCCGGTGACGCAGGTTCACCCCTTCCTAAGAGAAGCAGGCCCTCATTCAGGATCCTGAGCGGTGGTAATGCGCTCAAAGGTAAGTGGAATTAATTATTTTAAAGTCCAAAAATAAGGTATTTGTTATAGGGTTAATTGACTGTTTCTTCTTGTTGTCAGGAAACAAGGGTTCAGGCTCCAAAGACGAAATGGAGGGCAGCACTGCAGCAGATCCAGACAACACCAACCAGCCTCCACCTGCAAAGCTGCTGCAGGACTGGGCCCGCACACCATTACCCCATGTTTGCCCTTACTGTGGCAAAACCTTCACCCGTCGTGTCTTCCTCCGCACCCATGTGTACAGCCACACTGGAGAAAAGCTCTTCACGTGCAAGGTGCCGATCAAAATTTAATCAAAATGTGTCCTTTCTTGAGTGTGAGGGATAATTTGCTTTGATGTAAATGTCATTTATGTCGTGCAGTTGACATTGATGACATGATGTAATGCTTTGAAGGGGAGGCAGGCAATATTTGAACCTTCAGCCTCATTATATTTGACAGATTCTCCAGTGTCTCTGTGCAGTAGAAATGGCTTTGAAAGTTATAACTCGATCATTTTTATTTATTTATTATTTTAAATACATCCATGGCACTAATCGTGATCGTTGTTGTGAAGGTGTGCCCAAAGTCCTTCACCAACTCTCAGAGCCTGCTGCGCCACAGCATGAGCCACACAGGCAACAAGCCCTTCAGCTGTGACACTTGTGGCAAAAGCTTCTCCCAGGCAGCCACCCTGAAGAGACACGAACGCATCCACTCATCAGTACGGCCTCGGCGCAAGCGTGGAAGAAAACCGGTACACTTCCCACCATTTTCTACTTGCAAAAATTGTTGGCATCAGATCGATGCCCTCTATTCCTGAATCTCATATCGAAGGTTTGAAAAGTATGTTAAGTATGAAAAGTAAGCTACACAAAATTCAAATGCACATGATTCTGAGAGATTTATTTAATGCCAGCAGTCATTTTGCTACAAGGCATCACACTTCTGAAATGGTAGATAATTTATTTTGAAATAAAAATGAAAGGAATTATATAATCTTTGTATATTGACCTTGACTTTTGTGTCCCTAAATGCAGTTGTGTGCTTTGGACAGTGAGGGACTTCCTCATCTCTTCTCGTGTCCGCACTGCCCGTCACGGTTCAACACGGAGGATCAGCTTAACCATCACAAGTAATAACACTTTGTTAACATTAGTTTTCACCATCCTTTATTTGTAGGAATGTAGGCACAAATTAAAAAACATGTTAGACAATTGAGATAATTTCATTTAAACCCTTTTGTTGAGTAAATACATTAGAATTACGTTTCCAAACAGAAGCTAGGGCAGGATTTAGATGCTACCCCCCCGCCAGGAGCTGTAGTAGCTGAGCCGTGTCCGACCACAGAGCAAGACCTCTAAGCTGCATAGCACACACACTAACTGAAATGTCTGGGTGCCCTTGAGCCTCAGCCACATATGATTGACAGACGGAGGCCCAGTAAATTAAGATGATAACGATAACAACCCAGGATGGGGAAGAGCCTGGCCCTGTCCTACCTGGTTCAGCAAGGGGGAGAGGACACACTGTGTGTATGTGTATTTTATTGGTTTTGGCTAAAAGACATTCGATGTGAAATAAAACATTGTAAGTTAAGAGCACTGACTTTTGGCTTTACAGTTTGG
Source organism: Lates japonicus (assembly GCA_033238685.1). Classification (NCBI taxonomy): domain Eukaryota; kingdom Metazoa; phylum Chordata; class Actinopteri; family Centropomidae; genus Lates; species Lates japonicus. The sequence goes on along the minus strand of BRZM01000078.1, from coordinate 2,161,448 downwards.
AAATGATATACAATGATCAGGGACATGGTTTCACTGTTCAAATACCTATGAACCATTGGAACATACATTTTGGCCAATTTCTGTTGTACAACAGAGCAAAAGCACGGTATTCCAGACTGCCCTCTTCCTAGCAACGTTTTCCAGCTCCTCCTCGTGGATCCCAGTGCGCTCCCAGGCCAGACAAGATATATAATCCCTCCAGTGAGTCTCCTCACTTGGAAGATCATTCCTTTTGACCAAATAATATTAACTCAAGGTCCACCTTCAAGCCTTTTCCAGAGCTTTCATGAGCAGATGGAGTTTGCTCATATGTTGCTCATCCATGTTTTGTTTATTTCCAAGGTCAAGAATGCAAAAGCATCATATTTTCATTTAAGAAGCTGGAGCCAGCTAATGATCAACTCACTGTTTTAGCTCTAGTCAGTAGATACTTTTGTGTAACACTAAGACTGTACAGTGTATACCCATCTGCCTACTAATACTGTACATACAGCATCACCTCTACTCATTAAAGAACATCTGGGGAGAAGGAGTGACCCTGACTGAAATTTTAATTCTCTTTGCTGTCTCAGGGTCAGCTGTCCCTGAAATATTGATTTCTATCGTCTATTTAACGATGTCCTTGCACATAACCTCTGCCCTATGCTTTACTTTTAAGTGACCTATGTACAAAGTACCTTTGCCATTATAATACCTGTAAGAGTATGATATACATAATACATGCACTTGTATTAGTGAAGCTGATTTTAAAACCTTAACATCATTCATGTTTTGTTCTGATAATGAAAACCTGCCCATAGAACCAGTGTTTTCTTTTTTCCATGCTGTGAAAGCAGGCCTGATGCAGCATTAGGTGAATACATCCCTAATACTTCTCTCCTCCCCTAAGGCTATATCCAGCGTAACGTTATGCAATGGATAAATATAGTCTTTCATGTCCTAACTCTGACTCCTCCCAATTTACTGCTGTTCTTTTATCTCCAGCCGTTATATACTCGGCTAATACCCTTTATTTAACCTGAAGCACAGCTAAGCACATACTTGCTGGCAATCCTCCGATGAGTCACATATAGGGCGGCAGATTAAAACCAAAACATGACTTTTTCCACTGCTTTATTAAGGTTTATTGTATGTCTTTAAATTAGGACATTTTAAATCTTAATATGCTGGGGCTTAGGTATAATTATTTTAATTAAGTTTGTATGATAACTTACTTTACTTCTATGGCATGTTTTTTTAATTTTTTCTTTTCTCCCATGAGATGACATGTTTATAATATTCTTGGGTGTGAAACTTAAATTAATTTTTGTCTAGTAATGGTATATGGTTAAATCATTTTACTTTATTGTGTTAGTGCATTTTCATAAATAGATTTTTTGTTTGTTTGTTTGAATAGACTGCTCCACACCAGCCATCCGTTCCCTTGCCCAGAATGTGGAGAGGCCTTCACGCGGAGAAAAGACCTCGACCTGCACTCGCTCACTCATCAAGGTGAGAGCTCAGCCTGGTGTATATATCTCACCCCCATACTTGTATGATTAGAGGGAGCAACCTGAAGATGGCAGAAATTATATATAATGATCATCTGGATGATTGGTGTCTTATGTCTTGTGAGAAAGTGTGAATACAGATTTTGATGAACATATCAGGAAATCAGATGTAAGCCCATGTGCCCTGTTGTAATGAAAATTAATTAGCTATGATGTTCTTATCAGTACAACATGCAGTGAATTACTATTGATTAATGCAAAGCTGACGATAAATGCGCCCATCAGCTTGCCTGGATAGCCTATCTTGTTTATTTACTAACATACATCCATGCGATATGCGCATTGTTTGTCTGATGCATTAGATCAATGACTTTCCATTGATTTGCCTCCCATGTGGAATGGAGGAGGAAGGTGGAGGTAAATGAATTGGGTCAAGATGTTGACACTTCATCTTAATCAGGGTGGCGTTGGCAGGGCAACCTCATTAGCTAAGCTTGAAGAGTCAGCATGCATCAGGGGTGAGAGGTACGTGGCTCCTCTGAGAGAGATGATTGGAGAGATTGATCCATTGATCAGTCCAGGGCCATAGGCTGGGATTGTGCTTATTAAAAGTTTAATTAGAGGGCCCCAATGGGGACTAGAGTGGATCGCCCCCACAGGGATAGACAGTACAGATGGTTAGCAGATTGCAAGATGTTGGCGTGACGACCCACGGACATACTGATGAACCATTAGTGTCAGCGATTTCCCAGCCAGGTTTTCAGGAGCAGCCCAAGTGAGAGTGTGGTTTGTTTTGCCAAAATACAACTAGGCCACCAGCTGAGTAGCTGAAACGATGAATGGATGAAAAATTAGCTGACTGACAGAAAAATCTATTTATCACTTAAATCAGTTTTCAACCAAAAATTTTGCTGGTTCTAGGTTCTCAGTTGTGAGGATTTGTGATTTCATGCAGCTGTAAATTTAACATTTCTTGTCTTTTTAAAAAAGCAGCTTGAAGATGCCACATTTACATGACATTTAGTCATAGACCAAATGACTTTTCAGTTAATTGAGAGAGTGACCAGCTAGAAGAGCTGATAATGTTAGTTGTGGATCTACAAATAATTGATTAATATGTCAGTGATTCTATTGATAAATTAAAAAACCCATATGAAAAACCCATACCAAAGTCTTGTTTTGTCTGAGCCACAGTCCAAGAATCGTTCAAAACAGAGAAAACTAGCAAATTATCACATTTGAGTAAGTCACTAATATGATGTATAAATGATCAAAATTGTTTGATTTTTTGATAAGTTAATCGATCAATCTTTTTCACAGCAGACATTTTGAGTGGTCATGTTTTTAAGAAAAGAAGAGGTGTTACTAAGAGCAATTATGCTGCAACTATGGCTTATGGCTAATCTGTAATTACAATACAAGTTAATATCCTAACCTCTTGTCTTGTACATTTTTCTTAGGTTTAACTCTCCCCGTTTTTCAAATTATGAGCAACCACTGACCACAGTCATAATCAGTGTGTTTATTGACTGCATCTGAATATTTGGACACTGCTGCCTATCACCAGCCATTTCTCCATGTACCACCTGTCACTGCAGAATTATTTGGCACAACATTTAGCAATCAACCAGCTCAAATCAGCCGTCAGATATTAGCATGGCACAGTAACTGCTTGTAGTGTGAGGCCAGAATACGACCACCTTTCTAAAACCTGACACTGCTCCATTACAGACAAGCAGCCGGTGACGTGTCCTCACTGCTCATCCCAGTTTGTGAACCAGTCAGTGATGGAAATCCACCTGCAGCATTGTCCCACTACAGAGGAGGAGAAGAAAACAGGCCGTGGGCGTGGTCGGGGCCGGGGACGCTGCACTGGACAGGTGAGGAGCTCAGATAATCATTATTCTGTTTTTTCCTTCCTGACTTCAAAGATATTCAGAGAGCACAAAATTGCCTAATCTTAAGTGACAGGTATGTTTTTAACAAGAATGAAGCAAGCACTTGAAATTTTACGTGACCTTTTTATCTATTTATTTCCACCTTTTTGAAATTGTTTTTGGCTTTTTGCCTTTATTGGACAGCTGACATTCGACACCACCTGGAAATGTAGAGTTAGAGAGAAGAAAGGTCTCCAATCAAACTCTGACGTTGTGGTTACGTCACAATTAGACCATAAAAACACCGACCTTTTCTCTTTTCATTAATCCCCATGACTACCCTCCCCTGTTCTCCATCTCCTTATTTTCCTGTTCATCTGCCTCACGACTCCTTTTCCCTCATTGTCTTTACTCCTCCCTCAGATTGAGTGTGACCTATGTGGCCACCGTTGCATGACCGAGGAGTACCTCGACCTCCACCGCTTGTCCCACACGGGCCAGACACCTCTCAAATGCCCAGTGAGGCCTTGCCGCCGCAGATTTACCTCCAACAGTGCCCTGGAGGAGCACGTGCTGGCGCATTTCCAGGGAACACTCACCAAGCCCAAAATCCGACCCCGCTTCCGCTGTCAGATTTGCCACAAGGAATTTGCCTACAATTCCACCTTCAGTGTTCACATGAGGACACATACTGATGAGAGGCCTTTTGAGGTAAGGAGGGGGATGGTGTGTGTGTGTGCTTGCATAAAGAGGGAATTTCTCTCAGCCTTCTGAATCATATTTTGTCTTTTTTTTTTTTTTTTACACAAGGCTTTTAAAGACTTTAACACTTGTATTTCAAATTGAAATCCAACCCCCCCCCCCCCATGGTCACACCCATTCATAGCTGTGGTCATCTCCCTGGTTCCGGACCATGGCCATTTGTGCAGTGTGTCCTGCGGGTGTTTCCTCCCTCCCTGTGTACCTGTGATTAATGGCAGGGCTGAGTTAGGGCCTGTCAGCTCCCCTCTGTGCCTGTTACTATTCTGGGACTCTCTCCCCCTCTCTCTCTGCTGCTCTGGTGACGAGGCAGGACATCAACTATAGACCCACCCAAGCCCATCACAGCACATCGGACGGTAGAAATTGATGTAATATTTGTGGCTTTGCTTTGAGCCGTATCTATCAGGCATGCTAAAGATTGAGGTTCAAGGAGCATCAGTCCTCAAACACAGAAGCAGTTACAGGGATGAATTTTAATTTAAATCAAATACACTTTGCGTTCCTGAAGGAACACCTATATTTGCTGAGTACATAAAGAACAAATCTCAACAGGAAAGGTAATTTTATTAGAGTATATTTCACAGAGATACTGAAACTGCAAAACTGACAACAGGGATTACGGTTTCAATGTGAGTGTCTCCAGTGGGAATTGAAGAAAAGCACAACAAAGTCATTCTTTTGTAGTACTTTAGGTTTAATCAAGCATCTAGTTGTAGTTCATTGTCTGCACTCAGGTGGGAGCAAACAGAAAGCAGGCACTAGGGTGGCAGGAAAGGTGTGACTGTGGAATTTCATTAGAAATTGTTCATTTTTTCTGTTGTCTACTGTTAAATAATTGATTAGTTGATCAACAGAATATTATAATAATCAATTGTTTAAGTAATTTATCAAGCAGAAATTCTGCTCTCAGGTTAGTAAATGTAAATATTAGCTGGTTTTCATAGTCTTCTATCACAGTAAACAAATTAATTTTGGTCTCTGGACTGCTGGTCATACCAAACAAGATACTTGAAGACATTACCTTAAGGGAACTCTAATGGACACTTTTTCTGGAGCTTTATAGACTAAGACATGAATGGATTCATTGTGTGAAAATCTTTGGCAGATTAATTGACAAATACTTGTGTCATTTTTATTGCTTGGTATCTGTCTTTCCCCCTCTGTTTTCCCCCACACTCTGTTCTCTCTGCTCTTTCTCTATCCTAGCCAGAAGTGCTGCATCTGCAGAAAAACATAAAGAGGGGTCAAAGAAAATATTAATTGCATTCATTTTTGGGCACTGGCACTGTTGTGAACATAACTGTTCTTTCCTGCCACCCTCTTACCTTTGTGCACTTTCCCCTTTTCCACTTCCCTGTTCTCCTTCATCCCTTCCACTAGTGCACCACATGTGGCAAGCGTTTCCGGCAACTGCCCCACCTGCAGGACCACGAGCGCATCCACAGTGGTGTGCGGCCTTTCTGCTGCTGGATTTGTGGCAAGAGTTTCAGCGTGGCCGCCCGTCTCACCGAGCACGCCCGCACCCACAGCGGCGAGAAGCCCTACCCCTGCCCCCACTGCCCTGCCGCCTTCCGCTCCCGCTCGAACCTGGATAAACACATCCGGCTACATGGGGACCTGCCTTTGGAAACCGCTGAGCAGGTGGCGCAAGCAGCCGAGGCCGCCCATGTCCAGAAAGTGCTGGAGGGGGCCAAGGTGCTATCTTCTCTGGCCGCCACAGGGGAGGTCGATTCTGGCTCGGTGCAGACCATCTATGTGCTGCAGGGAGCTGAAGGAGGTACTGAGACAGTCATGATCCCATCTGATCAGCTCAGTGGCATGGAGGGAGCCTCACAGGTCGTCATCCTGCCGTCCTCTGTTCTAGGTGCTCAGACTATTACCGTTCCCACTGTCACCATGGATGGAAATGAAATCACCATGGTGGAGACGAGCCAGTCACCACAGCATACCATTGAGTTTATTGTGGAGGAGACTGTATGAAGGCAGTTTTTCTGTGGACAGGAAAACACTATAGAGAAAGACTTAGAGATTAGTTGACAATATAGACTGCTGATGTAGTAAAAAGTTTGATAGTTGCAGATACTAGCTTATATGTTTATAGTTTGATAGGGTTCTAAGCCAGTTTAAACAAAACTTCCCATTTTGTGAAGTACTGTTCTTGAGCAGAAAGTGAATTAAATATCATTGTTGAATCGGTGTAGACCTAATGGATTAAAGGTTGATCCACAAATGAAATGCTCAGGAGAACAGAGTGTACCTTAAATTAGTCTTTCAAACTGATTAAAAAACAGGTCTTAAATGGGCCCTCCGTTGCATATAGACCTGTATTTATAGCCCCTATTTATTAGGGGTAGACTGGTGGTGGCCCATGAAATGTCTTCTGCTTTCTTTATAATAAAACGCTTCAGCTTTTGCATCTGTGAGTGTCCATCATTTAATAAGGTGGATGACACGAGGGCATTGCCCCCATCCTGTCAGATGAGATGGACTTTATGGGTCCTGCTGTAAATTGCCATTTCTGCCTTTTGACAAACAATATGAGGTCTTCTGCTGAAAAATATTCAGAGCCACTCAGCACCAGTCAGTGAACAGGTCTTCACGCCGCTTTGTTTCGCTGTCACCCATACGCTAATGTTTATGGAAGACAGAATGAAGTAGACTTGTGTGTATATAGATCAACCTTAATGTTCCAATAATTTGTAGGACATTATGTTATTGATTGGTTTTGTGCTGTAATTAAGTACAGTAATAACGGATACAGCGAGATTTATGATGATTTAGCTGAAGTGTAGCATTATGCAGTGGCAAGTAGTGTAATGAAATTATCCAGCACTTGCTGTATAGTTATCAAAAATAATGATCCTATTTGTGTCTGAATGGGAAGCGGAATAATATGATATAAGTTTTGCCAGCGCTGCAGTAGCCCATTATAAGCTTCTAAAGTGCAGTTTATGGCTGTCTCCCACCCAGTGATTGCTGACAGGGGGGTTTGAAACCACACACACGCAGAGGCACTCAGTCTTAGTTTGTTTTCATGTCATGAAGGGAGAAATGCTGATGATTGTGCGAGGAACTGAAATGGGAAAATGGCAGCATTTCTGCAGAGTGAGAAGCATATCAGGAAATAGAGGGCTCCTGAGGAGCAAAAAGAAGCTGGTGCCAAGAGTTTAGCTGCTCTTCATTGCTTTTCTGAGAGAGTCAACAGGCAACCAGTCGATAAATACATGTTTTTACCTTCCTAGCAAATCTTGAGAGCTGATATTCTGGTGGAGTGCCATTTATCATACCTGCAGCACTAACACTGAAACTGAAAACACACACAACAAACACAGAGATGTGTAATGGAATTGTTGATGCTGAAATCATGAGACTCGTATGCTCAGGGGAGGCAGCCTGACTGCAGTATAATGGTCTTTTTGCTGTACAGAGGACAACATACTGTCTGCTGATGTTCATTCCTTTTTTCATACATAACCTTGTGATTTTGCTTCTTTTTTTTCTTGGATTGTGAGGAGCATGGATGAAGAAAAATAGACTTCTCCCACAGTGATGCAGCCTCTTGAAACCCATATTTAAATGTAATTTGAGTCTTACCAAGTCTATAGTTTGACTTATGGGTTTAATTTCCCAATTTTTCCCACTTGAGGATCAAGTGTTTTCTTTAAGTGTGATTTTTATGTTATATCCCAGTGCAGGGATGTTAGCTGACAAGATCTGATAGGTTGGTTTATCTTGATTGCTAAACAACAAACCTGGAGTTTGGTGCTATTTAATCCAGCTCAAATGTGTGTGCAAATTTATGGATAGAGAATGTAATTGCTTTTGACAAACAAATACAGGTGAATCCAGCTATTCTCATTTTTTAAGTAAACATACAGTAATGGCAGTGTGACCATACCTTCAAAAAGTAATGTAACCATAGTCCAGGACACTGCAGTGTTGATAATATTGAAAATAAAGCATTTACAATAAATATCAGTAATGTAGATTCAGCTGCTGTTTGACACCTAGAAGTGAATGAAAGTGAGAACAGATCCAGGAAAATGGAGCTGACTGGTCATTTTTCAAAAACTAAACTTGAATCATGAAAATGTGAGTCCACACATTGTTATTATTCTTACAAAGAAATATGTGTATAGTTCAGTGTACCATTCAAAAATGTGATTGGTTTAGTCCCTATATTAATAACCTTTGGAACTGTTACTTTTTAAAATACTTTGAAAGACACCTTTGAAAAAAATCTGGTTCACGTGAATAATTTTTTGTTTAATTGAAGACATACTTGAATAAATTGACGCAGCTAGTGTTAAACTGAATGGCTTTTCTGTTTTGCTCCTTATGGATGAAAATACACAGAAGGCAAGATATAGTAAATGATTTATAATCATGCATGTATATAGCTGAGATGAATATAAACTACTGTGTATGCTTGCATGTGCAATGGTTTTTGCAATTATGTATTTAAATTATTCATGGAATTTATAGGCCATAGAAACTGGCTGTGAAAAGAGGTTTTATCTTTTAATAAAAGCAAATGAAATGGACAATTATGCAGATACATGGGGCCTAAAATAACCATCAGATATAGGAATGTCCTTGCTACAAATGAAAAAATGAGAAACAAGCACATACACTAGCTGTTCTCACCCTGGGCATCCCTTTGATTCTCACCTCTTTTTATATCATAAACACTAAAAATACCCAAGTGACCCTCAGGAGGAAATGTGCATATTCAGCTCTCGCAGCAATAAACTCGCTGACATCAGTGTCCCGCTCAGGTGGAGGACACCAGGAGCTCTGTTTTTGGCTCACACCTCCAGGTAAGAATAGTCTTAGAGCAGACATGAAATATACAGGTTTAAAATGATCACAAGTAGCTTAGAATTTTATCATCTTTTAAATGATCATTAAGAATATTTGGAGTATTTTTTTTGTCAGCTGCATTTGTGCTTGCTAGTGTTAATATGTTTCAAATATTTATCCATTAGCAAAATATTTTGATGATTTATCGATTACTTTTAGCTGTCCACTATTTGTTCATTATGTTTAGCAATTTCAACTATATGTCCTCAGCCTTTAGCTATTTCAATCACTTCCCAATTTTCTAAAGCTATACTTATTCTTACTTTTAATTTTAAATATCTGTTACTTTTAGCTAGACTTCGCTATTTCAATTGTTTAGCCATTAGCATACTTTTTTCAGTCTCACTATGTAGTGGTTTCACATTGTTTTTGCTTTTTTCAACCATTTATACAACACCTTGAGCCATTTAAACATTTCCCTCTGCTTATTTTAAACATTTATTACTTGTAGCTAATTATTTCTAATTGTTTGCAGTTCCCCTCTTTCCACTATTTCCGTTACCTTCAGTTATTTCAACCCTCTTGACATTACTTTTTGCAGTCTACAGAATTCCAGCCATTTATCTATTACTTTTAGACATCTATTTATCCACAGCTTTCAGCCCTCTAAACCATTAACCATTACTTTCAGCTATTTCAACCATGTTACAGCGAGCCCTTCCTTTGGCAAGTATTTCATCCATGTATCGATTACTGTTTCAGCTTCTCTGCTTGCACTTGGTGTGATGTTTCTGTGTTACTGCTGACTTGATGTATATGGATGTATTTTTTAATCAGAATTTAGTTTCCATTTTTTCAAAGTAGTTGGCATTATTCCACATTTCCACATACCCCTTTGGGTACAAATACCCCCACTATATTCACTGTAAGCTGTTGTCCTAAATAACTCAATCTGAATTAAGGGCTTCTGGTACAAGGCCTACAGTAATGATCCATCTGAAGGATACACTACAAATGTAAGTTCAAAACTAGGCTACAATATCCCAGAGGTACGTTATAGTATATCATTGGAAATAAAAGAAAATATAGACCTACAGTTAACTTATATACAGTGACTGTAAACCCACTAACAACTGGGTCCCCAGAGAGGTATTAAAAGTCACGGTTTGTTGATGACATTTTTATTGACATCTTGGCAAGTTGGAGATGATTGGTAGCGCTTTGTTTCCAAGGTAACACGGTGGAAAATGTATGTTTGTTGACACAGATTAGCACTGTGGTGATAAAAAAGAGACGTGATTTAACAGTGGAACCATTTTCTTTTTATAAGATAATTGCAGTGTTACTGTGTTATCTCTATGGTGACATGTGACATCTCTTCAGCTGCTGTATATGGATTCTTAATGAATTAATTGCTCTTTTTACAGTATATAATACGCTTTTAATGCTTATGTCATATCTGACAGATGGGGCACTGATTTCTGTCAGACCATGAAGAACTAAAGTAATACTGCAGTATATATTTATGAGGGATGCAATATAAATATCACAGCAAAGCTATCATGTAGCCATTAAAGGTCAAAAAATTTACCAGAGAATATCACATACAGTAGTAATACAACAGAAGATGGAAAATATCATAAATCATGTTAAGGTCAAAGAACTGTATGTGCAGTCGTACACAATACATCGCAGTAAGAAAAATTATGCTGGGAGACAGCCATGCTTTATTAAGTTATGTTTATATATACACTCCCGCTGATGTGCATGCTGAATCTTGAATGACACTGGTGACCCCTGCTTGGGATGTGTTATATACTAATATTCATTTCTGTTTTACAAATGCAGCCTAAAATATTATAAGCTGATTAAGATTATGTAAATACGACTGCAATATGCATTTTATCAGGCTTAAAACTGTATATTTAAAACTGTAAAATCAAGGCATCAACATTTGGTCTTTCTATTGTTTATACCATTAAAAATTAATCTTATCTATTCCAGTAATTTATTCTATTTGCTGGGCTCTGCAAGTGACATTAGAGTTAATTATATGCATTAATATAGTTAAAGATTTTCTGTCTTAATTGAAAAACATTTCACTTCTCTTCTGATAATCCTTCTTGAAAAATAAAGTCTGAGTTAGGGGGCGTTCAAAAACATGATGTAGTTCTTTGTATTTGACTAAGTGAGCACACTTATGCAAACTTACTCAGTCGGCTACAGCTGACTTCCCAACTCTATTATCACATCGTAGTTATTAATGTATGATTGACCTATTTAAGTAATGGTATACATTTATCATTCTCTATGCCTTGTGATTACATATTTATTGCTTGCACATGCTTCCTCTCCACCCTCTGTCCTTCTCTTATTTTCTTTTTCTCCTTCCTCTCGTTTTTTTTTCATCATCACTCCCCCATTCTGTCTCTCCCTCTCTTCCCCCCTGCGACATAGCCTCTGTCTCTCTCTTTGCTGAGGTGGCTGTACCTGCTGTGACTTTGACAAAGTAGTCTCCACGCGTGTAGTGGTGTATTTCTGTGTGTGTGTGTGTGTGTGTGTGTGTATGTATGTGTGCACAGGACTGTGTGTGTGCATGCACGCAGTGCTTGCTCTAGCTTCATTTTGAGTTTGCAAATTTGTCTGACTGTTGTTGTTTGATGTGCACATTGAACACATGTAAGGCGTGTGTGTGTGTGTGTGTGTGTGTGTGTGTGTGTGTGTGTGTGTGAGCAGACTGCAGCACACTAGCACCTACGTCTGCTGCTTATGTCACACTACACTCCTCTGTTTTGTCCTCCCTTACCCCTCACTTTTTTCATCCCTTGCTCTCTTTTTCACCTTGTTTCTCCCTGTGTGCTCTTCTTCTCCCGCTCCCTCTTCGCTCTCCCACCTCCCTCTGCTTGTCTCCTCCCTCTCTGTCCCGTCCCTCATGTTTCCTCTTTCCTCTGACTCTCTCTCTCTCTCATTGATAGTGAAGCATATGTGACTAGAATACTGAGGAGCTAATCATTATTCCACGAGCAGAATTGCAGTGTTCGGGCAGAATGTCAATTCCCCCCCCCCCCCCCCTTTTTTTGCATGCTTTCCAAGCAATAGTTAACAAGGAAGCCACATTTGTGTTCTACAAAGAGAAAAGTATGAAAACACTCTTACAAATACGCATTTGCAATTGCAAATGCGTATTTGTAAGAGTGTTTTCATACTTTTCTCTTTGTAGAACACAAATGTGGCTTCCTTGTTAACTCTTACAAATACGCATTTGCAATTGCAAATGCTGGGCTCTTAACACCTGCAGCGAAGTGTGTGTGTGTGTGTGATGGTTGAGTAAGGTTTACATTTGTGCTGTGGATGGTATTTGGAGTGTGCGCGTGCGTGTGTGTGAGTGATACGTAGTTGTTATGTAAAAGCGCTCCATATCAATTTGTCAAGAGCAAAGTGGTGTGGGATGGAATGGAGATGAGAGAGAGACAGCTGTTGAATGCATATTTAGAGAGAGGAGGGAGACTGAAACAGAGAGTGACAGCAGACTTCCAGTGGACACAGTGAGCCCTAAATCACCAGTAATATTAAGTTAAATTGCCTAAATGCATTTCTGCACGTTGGATTAGCAATATATGTGGCATAAGGATAAAAAGACTGAAGTGTAATATGCAGACAGTCATTCTCACAGAGGAGATTCAGTGTCACCCACTAGTGCTGAAAACCAAGAGAGGGGTAAATTAGACCAGAGGTAAATTAGACACACACACATTCTCACAGTGGGACTGCAGGCGTGTGTCAGTGTGTGTGATTGAATGGGAGAGACAGCACACTGAGACTCCTCCTGACTTCCTGAAAACTGCAGCTGTGGGTCACAGCCAGGGGTAACGCTGAGTACGCAGCCCTCTCAACCCTCCAAGTCACACACACACACACACAGCACATGCACAGAGCCTAAATAAAATTTTAGATTTATAAGTTGTTGGATACAGATACAGTAATTCAAATAATACACACATATAGAAAGAAAAAAAAATGGCTAAGGAACCTCTCTGGTGACATAATCTAATAGGCTCAAACACAGTGAGTAATTGTTCAGCATATCAACCCACTGGACAAGACATCAGATGCACATAATTTTATAGTACAAAGTGAATAAATTGAAAACCTTGATGAAGCATTGGGTGGGGGCTGTTAGAGACCAAAGCAGAGGAGACAATCAGCATTATACTTCTATAGTTGCTTCCTGTTTGATTGAGGACAACAGGGGACGAACTAGAGCAGTGTCCAAGGCTCTCCGTCAGACGGGATTAGTCAATATAGAACACAAATGAACCTATTTACATCAATACTTATAATGTTTTCGTTGGACTGGAGTGGTGTGGATTAATAAATAAATGATTTGACCCAATTTTGTTAGATAAAATCAACAACAATCTTATGATCAAACACCTGTTTAAAATGTTTTAAAGCGTAATTTACAAATATCACTGCAAAACACAGTGTTGTCACTGACAATTAAAGAAACCACCTCATGCAAAGTGACCAAAGTCAATGATTCAACACACTTGGTGGGTTTATGTGGAGGACATGAAATGCTAGGGAGCATTGAGGCTGCAAGGTTAAGAAAAGATCTATATTGAAGGCTATGGACTGACCCAGGCACTGGCGAACAGAGGCATCCTTAGGACCCAGTGTCAGTCTGGGTTGGAGGTGTGTGTGGGGGGGACAGTGTGGTGGGAAGTGGGATGGGGTTGGGCGGTCATATGGTGTGAGCTTGGCCACTCTGGGGTGTCTGCTTGCAGTGAGCTCACTGTTGTGGGTGTGCCTTATATGAGTGAACATTATAAATAGTGAGGCTCCGTTCAAGTCCACACATGAACTGTCAGTGCTCTGGTGAGAGAAGATGAATTCCAGCAATGTGTAATTATAGTTGTGTACTGTTTGCTCTCACTCAGAAAAAATGAACTTAAGTAATTAAAAAGTATGCAGAATGACTCTTTAAAAGAGTATTGTAGTACAATTATAAATACATTACATTATAATAATTTTAATTTTGAAGTCGGTCAGAGTAGACCTAGTTAAACTACTTTATATATATATTTATATAAATCTATAAAAATGCATCATATCTTTTATGGTGATGATATAAGCTAAATGTCCTAGTTCATGTCCTGGCCAAGAACCTTTATCGCATCTCCTCACTTCTGTCATCTTTGGTTGTCAGCTGTCCAATAAAGGCCTTAAAATAGCTAAATCTTAATCTCTAAATAATGTATTTGGTGCAAATATACATTCCTCTAAAATATAGTGATTGACAAAGCAGAAGATGGAAACACTCAGGTAAAGTGCAAACATCTCCAGAATGTCTCAGAAATTGTACAGTTATTGGCTAAATCGCCTTAGTTACATTACACACTGTATATCGCCTACTGCGATCTAACCTCATGCTCCAGATAAGTTATATATTTTATCTACTTCCCTTGTGTTGTATATCAGTGACATTATGTCAATATGTGGCTTAGTGTGTAAGCCTTTACGTAATATTTCCACATCTGATTCTGCTGTGTGTGTGTGTCGTGTGGATATATATATCTGTAATGACAGTGCATGATGTGTGTCACAAGTGTGGTAGTTAAGTGGTGGTGTATTAGTGTTTATCACCCTGAGCATGTATACATATCCAAACTCTATCAGACAGTTTACCCTGGCTGGGGATATAACACATCCCTATGATTACTCCTCTCCTCTCTCTTTCTGTTGCTGTGTGTATTATCTGTTTCAGATAGTGTATTTTCTTCGTGGTCAGTTTTTTCTGCCTTTCCCCTTATTTCAAATGCTTATCGCAGAGATGGACAGTGGGAAGAGAGAGGATGGGGATGGGGGTGTTGATATTCATCTTTGAGAAAAATACCTAGCAGGGAGAGTGAGAGAGAGAGAGAGAGAGAGTAAAAGAGGAGTGTGTTGGGAATGAGGAGGGAGGAGGGTGGGAGGGTGCAGAGAGAGAGAGGCGGCTGATTGGGTGGAGAAAGCCAGGAGGTGTGGGTGCTACTGTGGGCAGGGAGACAGAGCAGGGGAGGGTGACTAAGTGAATGCGTTTGCAGTGTGTCACGAATCACAGTGAAGTCCACAGGCAGGCGTACGGATTGGACCTGAATCAACAAATGGATACAGAAAAACTGGATGTACACCGTGTGAGGAAAAATAAAGGAGGGGCAGAAGAGTCACCTTCATCCTTTTGTCTCACCATCAAGATATATGTGAGAGACCCACGAGGAGAAAATAGCGGACAACTCATTTCTCTCTGCCCTTGAAGCTGAGGCTGAGGCCAGAATAGGAGTCGACTGTGGGTTCACTGAGTTGAATATATGCTCAGTAAGTATTTGTATGGGCTGCAAATGTCACTGTGAGCGCATGTATGTGTGTGAGATTGTTCTCTGGCTTGACATTGCCTCTGATGCTTTCATGAAGAAGGGGAGAAAATGAGGAAAAGGAATGCAAATACGCGTATATAATGTCTCTTCTGTTGTATTATACTGTTTGCATCACTGGACAACTTTTCTCCCCAGATTTAAACAACTACAGACTTGACTCTGTGTGTTTATGTCTTTTCCTCCACAGTGCGGTGTGTGCGTGTGAGTGTGTGTGTGTGTGAGAGAGCTGATAGCATTATTCAGTGGAGGGAGCTCAGGATCTGCGCACCACAGGATGGGATCACAGAGCAGGGGACATGCTGTACTGGAAGCCGCTAAATAGGTAGTGTCCGTCTCCTCTTCCTCCTTCCTCTCTCCCATCTCTTTCCTCTCTTTCTTGTTCATATATCTCTCTTGTCTCTTCCTCTCTTCTAGTCTACAGTTGTATTCCAGACATTTTACTCTGTGAGTTTCTCCCTTAGCCTCCTTAGGTCTCTCCTTTTCCTTGTCCATCCCTCCTCCCCTGTTTCCTCATCTCTCTTCATCTCTTTTGTCATCCTCTCTTTTCTCCAAATGAACATAAACAAATTATATCAGGTTGATGGATTTGGATTAAATCTGAATATTCCTTCAATTTTATTCTTCTCCCCATTCCTCTTTGTCCTCTCTCTTCCCTTTAGCTGTGTCTTGCCTCTCCTCCTCCATCCCTCTCTCAGTCTCTTAAGCTCCTCCATTCTGTTTGAGATTCAGACACACCAAAGACGTTTGGTCTCTTTTCAGCACAGGCAATGGACTGGAATGTTGTGTGTGTGTGTGTGTGTATTTGAGGAGGGATTTCTGTTCTGTGTGTCAATCATTTTTCGTGGTTTCATGGGTACGTCTGTATTTTATTTAAGAGGGCAGAGGTGTGTGTTCCAGCCTCAGCGTGGGATTGGGGAACTGAGGGGTTGCAGTAGATCGTGTGTTTTAATTATCGACATGATATTATATGACATACTGAACTGGTAGCATACTCATTCCTCCTCCATCTTGCCTCCTCCTGACATACCTTCCTTTTAATTCCTGCCTCATCTTTTTCACCTCGGCACAATAGCATGCTAATGGTGCCAACAGAATGCCTGGTTGCAGACACCAACTTCTTTGAGACCTTACACACAGTCTCATCCTAAATGGTCCTCTGGGATATGGGTCATCTGGGGGTCATATCTATCACACATGGTATTGATTGGAGCTGATACACTGGATAGCTCTAATGTTCATTTTTAAATCGACCGCAGTCTCAATGGACTCTGAAAAGGAACAAGTCAGCCAACCTTTTAAATGGTTTTGACCTGTTCTGTTAAAGGGATGATGTTGATCTGCCTTTAAAAGAAATTCCTTCTTTCCTTATTCGATTAAGAGACATCTCTCAGTTTGATTGAAATTCAAATTATATATTCAACAGGTGCAAACTGTTTATAGTAACAGAGGTGAGAGGACCTGTTGGGTAGCTAGATTTGACATCCTGCTACTATTTTTAGATGTATGCGCCTATTTGAGAAACAGGTAAGATTTACAAATGGAAAAAAAAAAAACCCTGAAATTCAATAGGCATCTGTCTAGCTCAGGCCAACATTAGGTTGCCATCTATCATCTATGCATACCTGTCTCCCTGGAACATTGTTTGTTTGAAGGATGTAGAATTTGTCTTGGAACGATATAGAAGGATACGCCGTCATGACCATTTTGCATTGTGGAGCTGAAAAAATTAGTCAAAGCATAAACTAAATATATTTATGACTCCACTAGCAACAAATTTTGTTTTATATACCGTCAAGCGAGTTAAATACAACAGTAGACCATCAGAGTCTGATGCTGTGAAACACTTACGGCTCTTTCCTTTGAACCCCGTCTTTAATGAACTTGTGAAACAATGTGCAGGTGGCATTTGAGCAAACTTCCAGAATGTTACAAGTTCAGACATTTTCTCTCTTTTTAATTTAATGAGGGACATTCTCATTTAGTTTTATCCTATAATTTATTTTTATGTAGATTCACTTTTTTTAACAAAACTCTTTGATTTTAAGTTGTTGCATTTGCACTGGAACCACAAAGAAAAAAAATTAGACAGGAAAAAAAATACAAGTACTTTTAAATGAAAATGAATAAATAAGGACTTAATAAGGAACTATAAATATAAATAAATTTTGAGCAGTAAGTTTATGATTCAACAATTAAAACTAAAAATTATCTTTGTATTATTATTATTTCTCAAACCATTTGAGGCTAAATAAATCCTCATCTATTAAAATTCAGTTGGACAACTTTAATATTATTATTAGTTGGTAATATATGCCTAATACAAAAATTATGAATTAATTTGTTCTGTTCATTCCTTCTTATATAATAATTTAGTCTGGGTTATAAGGCTGTGTTTAAAGTTATTATATATTGTCACAGATTTTTCTCTACGTTATAAATGCCTCATTACTGCAAAGTGTCTTTGGTGTCCTAATTATCCATTCAGTACTGTCCTGGGTTTTCTCCTGTTATGTTGTAAAGAAACAATAACTTTGTATAGGCAGTAGGCCGTGTGATGGTTCAGACAGACAGACACATTTTAGTTAGAATCATTACAGGAATGAATATAATTTTCTCCCACATTTCAAACACAAGTTTGAATTTGGAGTAAAAGTATTCAGCCTTCGTCTACATCAATCCAAGTATGTCTACTCCTACCTGACCAATGATGAGCCTGGACTGCAGTCCTCCACCTGCCTCAGGCGCATTCCTGATCAGAGGTCTCTCTCTGCCTTGTGCTCCTCGCATGCATCATCTGGATGCTGTGGTGTGTTGGACAGCTAACTTGGAATTGAGAAGAAAGACAGAAATGATTGGATGGAGGTGCAGATGTAGGTGGATGGAGGGTTCAGGGGAGATGTGACGGAGAGTGTTTGAAGATGAGCTGTTTGGGAGACGGTAGAGATCAAATCATAGAGTAGTGGAGAGGAGGAAGGGCAAACAGCGTGAAATGGAGAAGAGTAGCAAGGGCGGAATAGACAGCAGGGCTGACAGGCAGGGTAGGTATGACAAGGAGGAGAATGGCGATAAGGCAGAGTGACTCAAATGTCACCATGCTAACCTTTCATGCACTCTCTCTCCTCTACTTTGCCTCTATTCTTCCTCTCCTTCTAGATCTGAAGCCTCGCAGAGATGGACACCAAATGGGCAGCGTGGAAGCCAACATCCACCCTCCAGCGACTAGCTTTCCACACCTAACTGCCTCCACCATCTCCAGGCATCAACTCAAACCATCCCAGCAAGCGCTGAGCCTTCAGAGTTGAGAGTGGACAGGCCAGTCTGCGATTCACGAAGCTGTCTGCAGGAAATAAAGAAAAGCAGAGGGCAACAAGCCTTAGAGGAATCGACTTACAACAAACCAATCAACCTGTTGAGCATACAACCGAGGTTCCTGGACTTCATGAGAAATGAAATAAGCTGCAGTGATGCTTGAGCAGTGGTATGGAGCTTTCGGACATGTCCGGATTTATCGACCGGATATCCTTTCGAGATTACGACACTTTTGTGCACACCTCAGAGCTGAGCCACTTTTCCAGATTGGCTTGTGGGCAAAAGCGAGTAATTGAAAATCGCCCCTCGAGAGGCTCTCTGTTCTGATTTGTTGTGGGGGAGGAGGGCTTGTATTTTTTATAAGGAACAATTTAAAAAAAAAAACCCTCTCTTTATCCCACGTTTCCCCCCCACACCCCTCTTGTCTTTTTCACCGTCTTTCTCACCCATTGCGGAGAAATACATTACGAAGCAGCACCATTCTTCTTCATCCTCCCTCTGTGACGGAGAGTGAAGAGGGACAGACTGTCCAGAATAGATAACGAGCAAGGAGACTGGCACTGAGGAGAGGGAGAGGGAAAAAGGAGAAAGAAAGAGCAGAAAATAGAGGGGAAACAGGTGGAGAGAGAAAGAAGAAGAGACGACAAGAAAAGAAAAATAGAGAATTAACTAGGATTGTTCGAAATCCTCTCTGAGACTTTGAGTCTCTTTCTAATTCGTCTGCACCGTGTTGGAGGCTAGTTAGCGCAATGGGCAGGGGAGGGGTCAGGATTTACACCAGGGGGGGCACTTGAGCAGGAGAGTGGGGTTATGTCCCCCCTGCACCTGCCTGGTCCGTGTCTTAGTGTTTGGCAGGAAGACAGACTGAGAGATGGCCTGGTAAACAGACAGCTATACTGAATGACAGACAAGCTCTGAGGCTGGTAAGACAGACAGACAGACAGGAAGACACAGCCTATTCCAAGTGTCAGGCAGAGAGCCAGGCAGACATCCAGTGCCGGCACAGTAGACAGCGTGCGATTCATTGTCATTCTATGCAGTGTGTGAGGAAAAGACAGAGAGAGGGAAAGAAAGCTGAGACAGAAAGAAAGAAGAGGAGCATCCCTGTGTTTGTCGCTTCTGGAGAATCTCACTTCCTCTGCATCCACTTCAGTCACCACTGTGGCAAGCCCATGCACTAAAAAAACAGGCTGGGAGGGAGGGGGCTGTTACTAGAAAGGAAATACAGGTTGGAGAGGGGGAGAGGGAGGGAGGCAGGCAGAGAAACAGAGGGAGAGAGCAGGTGTCGGAAATCCTTCCCTTCATCTGCTTGTCATTTACTCCTTTATGCTCTCTCGTCGTCTGGCGAGGTGATTGGTTTTCTGATGCTGGTGTTCCTCTGCTCATAGGCCCCTGCACAATCCCGAGGAAAAACAAGGTGTGATCAGACAGAGGAAAAGCAGAAAAACACAGAATAAAAGAAAAGGTGGAGCTCTGTTTTGATTGACTAATTTTTCAGCCCTTCCTTTTCTTATTTGTCAGGATGGGGCTCTAGTTATTTTTTCGCTTTATTTTTTTTCTAGAAGTAATAGATAGACGGAAGAAAAACACCGGCCCGGTCAATCCCTCATTCTCCTTCTACACAGAATTGAACCCCTCTTTTTCATCAATTCTTCCTGCCTTGTCCTTAAAGGATTATTTTCTCCATCTGAGTATAAACACTGGAATCCTGTAGATCCCATCTATATGTCCTGACGCCCAGTGACACAGTGTGAACCCGTCTGACTTCCCCCCACGGCGTCCCCTCCTTGGCTGAAGTGCTAAAACCCTGTGGTCTCAGATCTCAATGCCTGTGTTGACTCAGTACTACAGAGATAATATGGCACGGCGCTTCTGATACCATCTGATTCATTCTGTAAGTAGGACTCTCTCTCTCTCTTCCTATGTGTGTGTATGTATGTGTTTACATGTACACTGCATGTCATTAGCATGTACTCAGCTCATGAATGCAGAAACACAGACGTGGTCCGTCTTTCTGCAGTGTTGGTTTTTATGGTGTCTTCACAGCGGATTTGGTTTCCTATGCTTACTCTGCTCCAGGCAATTTGAGCATGTGTGTGTGTGTGTGTGTGTGTGTGTGTGTGTTTGTGTGTGTGTGTGTGTCTGCCAAAGAAAGAGATTTTGATCTTACAGCCAAGCTTACAACAGTATCAGAGTGGTGTCAGAAAGAGGCAAAGGAGGTGCCTTTCTCTGCGTGTGTGTGCACGCCTACATATTGGTCCTGAGGTTAATTTGAACTAATTAGTGGTGAGTATTTTTGCTTCTCAGAGCAGTTTTTGGTTCTGTGTCAGTGTGCTTGCATTCATTAGAGGTGAGATGGAAAGGGGATGAGGGGCTAAAACTGAAGAGGGTGAACCAGCTAATGAGAATGACTAGTTCTTTGTTGCCTCCATTTCACTTCTAATGCCCTGAGCATTACGCCCCGGCTGCATATCATTTTCAGCCTCCTTTTATCTCCCTGTTTGTTGCCTTGGATGATACCCTATACGGAGACCCAGCCTCTGCAATGTCCTGCATATTACTAAGCCCATCTATCTCCGTGGACACATCCACATCTTTATACACTCCCACAGTCACCAGGCCCTGCACCGGGAGACGCTCAATCAAGATAGTCCCTTCAAACAGACCAATGAACTGTGAATAACGCCATTACACAAACTCCCAGCTCAGAGCGTAACACAGACAGAAAGATTGGGAGGGTGGAAAAAAAAGGGAAGGAAAAAAGGGAGAGAGAGAGAGAGAGAGAGAGAGAGACTGAACAACAAGAACGGCCGGAGAATGAAAGAGGAAACAGAGAGTGTGAGACAGAAAGCAACAGAAGGGAGGACACATAGAGGAGGAGGGAGGGGAGGGTGAGAAACAGAGAGGAAAATGGGAGTGTGTGGGTCTAGAGGGGCCGCGGAGCAGGAAAAGACCTCTGCTCCATGGGAGCACTCTGATGGGCTTAGCAAGGCCCTGCTTTGTTCACACTGTTGGTCAGCCACTCAGAATTAAGATTACTAAATAATACGATTACTGCAGCTGCACACTGATAACACGCTGCTGCCAATCCCCTTTGTCACTGTCAGAAAACCCAGAGAAGAGAGGAGGAGTGGCATATGATGGCATCAAAGGCATGACAGCACTGACTACATTACACTGTCACAAGGGCCCGGGCTTCACAACATGGCTTCTGTGCTTGTCACTGAGTAAAAGTGGAAAGAGTTGAGTGTGACTTTTTATATGACAAGTAGCCATAAACAAAAGGATACTGGGGGAAAAATAATGCTACCCCAGGTGTTTTCTTCTCAGATAGATGGATGCTGTCGTCATGATCAATAATGTGACATAAATTCTGACTTGTCTTATCTTTTTTTCCCCAGTTTTTAATGTTGCACTGCCAGCTCCAAATGGGACTAAAAAACAGGTGAACAGGGAAACCTCTCAGTATATTACCTGATTGCACATGTGTAAACATAAACCAAGGGTCTCTTGGTGAGACGTCTGCCCCTTATCTCGATGTTTTACACTTCATCCTCTGGGTGGGCTATTTGTTTCATGTTTTCGTGCTTGACAGCCCTGACACCGATTCCTGCCAAGTTGACCTTGCAGTTTAAAGTGTAATAAAAGCTGAATTCCCAGGCTATGTTGCACATCGATACGCATTCTTCTGGTAGCTGATAAATGTTCTCCCACCCCTCGAGAGAGAGGGGGAAAACAAGCAGGTAGCAGAAACTGCTGTCCAGTCCTGCTCAGCGGAAGTAAAGTACAACTGTATGAAACCAACTGGACTAATATCAGGGTTGTGCTTGGTTCAAACCCCCTCCCATGAGATATGAAGTATCTCCACTCTCCTCTCAGCAGGAACAACCATTTGCCTGCCGAGCTAAAGATTAGCTTGGAGCAGGAAACAGAAAAGATGCATTTAGCATGTGAGAGTGTAGTGTAAGAGTAACAAATAACAAACCAGAGCTGAGGGCGCAAAACGAAATCAATGAATTATGACACACAGCACAAACATGCAGCTTAAAACAGCCCTAAACCACTTCAAGTTGGCAACCATTCATTTCAGTTTCTGTTCCTGCGCAGCGCATTTGTCATCCAGTGGAGGATTCATGTACATGTCATGGAGTGTATTTGCTTCAGTGACATGGAATGAACTTTGACCCGGGCCCTCCCAGCTCAGCCCCATGGTCACGAAATAACTGCATGAGTCACTCTGAAGAACCAGTACAGCTCCAATCGCAAAGCATCCATGTTGAAACATGCACTCTGCTCAGTGAGTCCAGACATGCAGAAACAGAAAGGCAATGTCGGGATGATGTGCCAAATTATCAGTTATGCGTTTGTGTCATTCGGTCTCCCCCCTTTTTAAATGCTTTTCACAGCAGCAGTATGCTGTGTTGGTACAGCACGGTCCAATCATTTCACCCGACTTGGTCTAAATTGTGGCAGAAATGCACATGGTTCATAAGATAATTTTTCATGTTGAGTTTCAGAGCTTCCCATTGCCCCTGTTTGAACCAGTTAGGTCCTTTCAGATCAGCGATCCCATCATCCTTCAGGCTTTTCAGGATTTTCTAATCGTTGGTTCAGATTTTTATTTCCTGGTTCCACTTTGGATTGTGCCTGACAATATTGTTCCTTGACAAATGTTATTGTCATGTTATTATTTGGGCAAAAACAGATTCTCATATTGTTTCCATCATCAATCATTTTTCAGTTCTTTGGTGGGAGCATCTGCTCTTTCTTTAAGGGTGGCCAGCACCTGTTATTTCTTTAACTGGGCTGTAGCAGGAAACACGTCATTCTCCTGAAAGAACTCCTCATTTATAGTAATAGCAGGAATAGATAATTGTCAGACTTGTCAATGCTGAATCCATTATTTTCTTGTCAAGTTGAGGCTGTGATTGGCTCCTGCTGTTCTGCCCCATGATGCCTTTTGCATGGCAATTCACCCCTTGAGTGTCTCAGACAGCTCCTGCTCCAAAGCCAGGCAGACTAATTTGGGATATGAGATCTCTTCTAATACTGAGCAGCACTTCAGTTTCCTCTGCCTTCAATCCTCTGCCGCCTGACCACCAGCGCGAGGCACTGCAGCCTGCACTAAACCTTTGCTCCTCATTGCCTAATGGAGCACAAAAAATGGCCCTGTTTGCTTAGTCGTTTGTCCACTCCTGCTTGCTTCAGGCTGGTTGGCCTTGGGGGAAAGATTGAGTGAGTGTGTGTGTGAGAGGAGGGTGAGAAGAAACGGACATTAGGACACACATGCCCTTTCCATAATGTGCTCCCGGCTGGGCTGTTTGGCTGGTCATAAAGTGAATGCCGCTAATGGCCTCTCAGTTAATGGAGTCATTAAGATTGGATTGCAAGAAGATAAAAGCAATGTGTATAATGTGTGTGAACCGGGTGGAAGTGGGATCGTTTGTATACATGTACTGTTACTGTAACTGCTTTGTGTATTTCTAGTCATTTAGTGCCTCAGCAGCTACACCCAGGACAAGGTGGCAGTGACACTCTTCTGCATTAGCATTAGTAGGAAAGGTCAGTATTCTATCAGTGTAATTGTTATACGGTCTGGGGCTCAGGTGATCAGACTCAGGCCTGTCCTAATCAGTCAGCTGGCGGAGGCTCAGAAAGTTACAGCTGTAATGTTTCACTGCTAGACTGCTGCTACCTTGTGTGAGTGTGTAGGTTACAAAGGCTGATAAGCCTGATCTGAGGTCACTTCAGGACTTTTCCCTGAAAGAAAATGGCAAGGCATCCTGGGTAGTGTTGCGTGTTGTTTTCATGGTGGCATGACTGCTCATTAAGCCTATGTCAATTTTTTCACTCTTACCAGAGGGTTTGCTTATGTCACCGTGCTCATCATGTTTTAAGCTTCAGCTGCAGTTGTTACAGCTCGCCTCATTCACTTGTTGTATTCAGTGAAATGCAGCCTTTAATTTACCACAAAGCTGCCTCCTGCAGGCAGAATTAACATTAAATCACTTGATAAAATAATTAAAACAGAATAGAAAGCACTTTCTAATTAGGCCAGACAGAGTCAATAGTTTGACTGCTAAACTTTGTGTATATTCACATTTGTTTTTCCCAACTTTCCAACTAAAGTGGAGATGTATCCTACTACACTGTTTACAAATATTCCACACTAACAAAACTCTGCTAACCTCATGGGTAATAACCATATCTACCTGTCAAACGGTGTCAGCCCATGCATTAGAAGAACAGAAAATACATATTCAGAGTGAAAGATCGCACCTTTTTATTTAATCGGTTACTACGCAGGCAAAGCCTGTAGCTGGAAAATAAAGTCTCGGCAGGGGATGTCAGACTGAAATCACTGATCAAACCTGTCTGCAGACCCCTGAGGGGGCCTGAGGGGGTCATGCTGTAAAATGAGAAAAACTGGATTAATTTCACTGTTATTTTATTTTGTGATAGGATGGTGAGGGCATATTTTAGGAGTGACTGCTCTAATCACAGATTTAATTATTGTCTGTCACCTCAGTATAAACGGTTGTAAATTATAGTGTATTGAAATTATGTGTATCTGTTTGGGGAGCTTTTGTGAAGATGTTTGAAAACCCCATATTTAGACAGTCTGACTACAGTTTGAGAACAAAGTCTTTCATTACAGTACGAGCTGAAGCACTCTACGAGCAGCCTCGTACCGTTCATCCACTCTGTTACAATTCTACATAGCTGCTTTTGTGTAAAAATTGTTCAGAAGTCATTCAGGTAACAGTATTGTCAGCCTTGGTCTAGTGAGTCTATTTTACATTTTAATGTTTCACTGCTGCTCCTGCTGAGCGGCAGTTTGGCTCACAGTGCAGTAATGGCACTCATCATGATATCTACAGGTATCGGCTCTCTCTGAAGCTGATCATTAATACATGTTGGACTCGGCATTGCTCGGCTCCTCTCTATAAGACTCCATGACGGACCTGGATCAGATAGTGTTTAAACATACCTGCTTTGATGTAATTGGACAAACAAAATGCATTTTTTTGCCATATCAACAAGACCTTGTTCAGTAAGCTGGCTGACGGCTGCTTCAGTCCTTAGCTCCCTCGTGATGTGACTGCTTTTGTTTATTTGTTCATGATTTCACTTTCACTGGAAACAAAGAACTGCTGAACGTCTGACAGTCCACTCCACAAAATTTCTCACCCATCTTCTCAGATGTGGAAGGTTTTGTGGAGATTTTGTTTGGAGGAGCATCGGCTCTCTGTGGGCGGGCACTTTGAACACTGCCCCTGTCCATTCACGAGGGAGAATCTCTTCTCCCCAACAAAATGGATGAACTGCTGCTTGTCAACAGGACAAACTCAGACTTTTCACGCTTGAATGCCTTGTGCTTTACTGAAAGCTGGCTCCGTGAGTCCGTCTTAGACAGCTTATTACAGCTACCTGGTTTTCATCTCTTTTCAGCTGACCGTGTAACGGATCGAGGAAAACAAGGGGAGGTGGAATCTGCATCTACATAAATGATAGTTGGTGCTCAGATGCCACAATGTTAAGAAAAACTTTCAGTCCAAACTTACAATCTGTCATCATGAACTGTGAACCTTTTTATTCTCCATAGAAGTTTTTCCTTTTTAAAAAAAAAAAAAAAAATCTGGTTTTAGTATTTTAGATGACTTTAACAGAGCAAACCTCAGTCCACAAATTACCATAATACAGACAACATGTATTAAATGTCCCACTAGGGATAAAAACACACTGGACCACTGCTACACTACATTAGAGGGCACCTTTCATTCTGCATTCATTTACAATTGTTGATGGCCAAAACTTAAATTATAATACCTTGCCCGCTTTTCATTGATTAAATGTGGTCTAAGGCCACATTTCTTCATCACTTCCATATTTTGCGTTGTGCCTCATGTGTCCTCAACACTGGTATTTTGGGATTGTGAGTCAAGAGCCTGTAATCAGTTCCACCAATCATAAGTATTAACATGCGAGTCAGTTCCAGCTCAGCTGGTTCAGTCCAAATGGTGATGCGGCAGTTGATTATGGGCTACTGCCTGATTTCAAACTGCTGAATATTTAATTGACCTGGTGAAACGTAATACTCCAAATGGGCTCATATCATGTCATTATAAATGAATTTAAAAAATACAACAGATGTGATTAATTAACTAATTACTGGGTTTTATGGGCTTTAAATTTACACAGACATGTGGTTGGTTTGGCAAATATGGCAGCATTTTATTCCGCTGAGTCAAAACTTGGCTGCGATGACAACCCCCCACCACTGCCCCCTGCTGCAACCACATACGCAGACATGTCATGAAATAGCAGAATATTATCTGCATCATTGCCTTTTTGAGGTATAACTTTTTGATTAGCTTGGATGTAAAATGGTAGCCTGTGAATAATGTAAGTTCAGACACCCGGGAACGAAGTGTTGACTGTAATTAAGCTCATATGGAGGTGTGCGTGACATAAAGCAAAAATGCTTTGCTAAAGAAAAGTATCTCTTTAAATGGTTTGACACCTTCCTGGGGGCGATAGTTTTCTACTTCACTTAAGCCAAACAATAGCAGCACATCATCCAAGAGGCTCCGTTAAAATGAAAAGCAATTTTTTTGTCTCTGGTTCAGCGGCACTTGATGTAATCCACAGAGTTGTTTGACCAGTATTTATTTCAACTCCTCCTGAGCTATATTCACTTGCTGGGGAATCAAAGTGTAAAGCTCGAGTAATTTATCTAGTGCTTTTCTCTGAATCTCCAAGTGCTGCAGTGACTTTTCACTGAATCAATGTGTATGTGATGAACTGCATTTGAACAGAAGAAAATTGACGAGGTGTTTTTGCATGTCTGAGCTTATTGTATGTCTGCTGTTTATACATGAACATCTGCCGTAGCCTGTGTGTGTGTGTGTATGTGTATGTATGTGCCAAGTTTATGCATACCGTGCTTGTATGCATGAGATTCATGGTGCGTGGGCGTTTTTGCCATGTGTCATGATGAGTGATCTATCAAGATGTGCAGCCTGTGTGTGTACATAATATGAATTCCATACACGATGAAACCCTATGGGAGGGGAAGGGGGGTGTTTCATCAGTGCATTCTGTCGATGTCATGGTTAGCGTTGGTGTGTGGTGGGTGCTAGAATCAATGTATTTCATGCAGGTGGAGCGGTGGTCATGCTGAGAGGCACACAGGATTTCAGACTGCTCATGAGACAGTCTTTGATCCAGGCTGAGAGAGCACAAACTCCTCTGATCCATACAGGCGATACCAGCCTATTAGCACCTGCAGCCGACTGAGCTGAGCAGAGGCAATAGAGGAAAATCATATAAGAAAGTCAGTGGGATAATCTGGGACACAACATATTGTGTGTCTTACTTAAAGGCTGCTAGATTCAAGCTGCTAAGCATTGGGTATTTATGAGCTAATTCAGGATTAGGAATAGATTGTAGGTATAAAATAACAGATGCTATGTTGGCTTTAATTTCATTCAGTGGCATTTAAACCTGCAGTGACAGACTTTTTTGCCACTTTGGGGCAGCGGAAACAAGTTCACACACACAGCACTGACATATTATCACCTCACCATGTTGATGTGGTGAACATGTGAGCAAACAGTTGCATATTTAAACACCCGGTAGATACAATCTGAGTCATCTGGCCACCTGATTAATGTTAGTCCTCCGTTTACTACACCAACTCCTGAGGGAAGCATCCAGCTCTTTAGCTGTAAATGCTCCATTCTGTTCACCAGCTAGACGCTTACTTTGTGTGCTGCTTGGTGTTTGGCAGGTAGCGTATAGTCTGGTTTTTATGCTTTTTAGCTAAAACCACTGTGTGCTGTGTCTGGACGTAACACAGATGAAAACAGTGAGAGTGAACCAAATGTTAAAGCCAAAACAATGAGCTGAAAGATGCTAAAGCACTGTTTTAGGCTGAGTGGAGCTGGATCATTCTCTGTGTCAGAATGGTTTCACATTACACTCTGCAGCTTAACAAGTACAGATGAGAATAATACATCACAAAATAAGAAAGTGGCCTTGATTTTATTCTGGTGGAAATCCAAATCCATACCAGGCAGCTAATTGGCAGTTATATGTTGTTTCCCCCAGCGAAGAATCATTGTTTACCTGATAATGTAGGACCTTTGCCTGTTCCGAAAAAATGAGGACAAAACAAACAAAAACACAGGCATTATTTTACTGCCTGAAGATTTACGTAAGCTCACCTCCTGATATCACTGTTTTCCAATTTCGCCATCCGGTCTCAATGGGACATAATCAGACGCTAGCAGTTGGCCTGTGGCACTTGCCTGTGATGTCCTGTCTACGATAATAACAACAGGGCCTCATAAGGGGATAACCTGCCTTATTGCTCAATGGATTTACATACAGCAGGTAATCATTGTGACCGCGGGCTATGTGTGACTGATGGTGTGTGTCAGCACTGTACATGCAGCCTTTGTTTTCATTTGGCAATCAGGCCTGTCGGGCCACGCCGCTGCAGAGATCAATGTACTGTTTGGACGATTGTAATGTGTGCGATTGTCTGCGTGTGTATGCGTGCACGTAATTCATCTAAATGCTTACCTGTGGGCCATCATCTTTGCTGCCTCCGTGAATCCATCTCACTCAGCGCTGTTGTGAAGCAGAGAATACATAGGGCTCCTTTCGAGGGAGACCACACCATTAAAATAGCAACCTGATTTACTCTCCCACAATGTATAATAATCCATTTTAAAAGAAAACCCAGATTCAGAAATATGCTAATACAGGGAAGGATGTGTGTATAACAATATCCTCTGAGGCTTCTCCAGCGAGGGGATGTTTGAGGCAGAGGGGAGGAGGTGTGTGCGTGTGTGGGGTGGGGGGGTGGAGGGGGAGATAGGAAGCGATAGCTCAGCAGAAAGGTGTAAAGTCCTCCGGTGGCTAGCTAATCTGCCAGGCTTAGGGTGGCTGGTTCTCCCGTACCCTCGTTGGAGGAAGGGGGAAGCTCTTTCGGGCTCACCTTTCAATCCGCCTGGGCAGCAGCCACAGGGGGAAACCCAAACACATCGATTAGCCGTCAAGAGGGGGTGGGGGTCGGGGTGGTTGGGGGTGGTGGGGCAGAGAGGGAGAGGGGGACTAACTTTCTCCCTGTCCGACCCCCCACCCCCCTCCCCCTCCACCTCCTCAGACCACCTCCTCTAGCTCAGGCCACTGCTTTCTCACAGGAATACAGGGGTGAGGCAGGGAGAAGATTGAGCATGGAAGGAGGGCAGTCAAGAAAAACGAGGAAGGTGTGCTGAGCGAGAACAATCGACAAAAAGGAAAGACAGGAATCAAACAAACAGGCGAGCCCAGAACAGCCGTGTTTTGTTTTGCTCTGATCATAAGCCAAAATCTGGGAGTGCGCGTGTGCATGAGTGCGCTTGCGTATGTGTGTGTGTGTGAGTGTGTTTGTCAAAGTGCGTGCACGGCAGCTGCTGAGTTGCTGTGTTTATCTGTGTGAAAGCTTTACGGTAAATAAAGCTCGAGTCCTGGCAGCGAGACAGGTGCAGCAGGCTGGGCCAAAGGAGAGCTACTGTAACTCAGGAAGAGAGAGAGAGAGAGAGAGAGAGAGAGAGTGAGTGAGAGGAGGAGGAAGAGAGCAACTGTCTTGAAAGTGCCAACCGGACAATCTTTTGAAGTGGCCCATATTGGCATATGATGAATAAACATGAGCAATGTTTGCTTTCAAGCAAAGCAAGGCTGAAGGTGTGAGGCTCATTAGAGACCAGGAGGCCATGTTGATAAAAGAACTGTGGCCATGATCATTTACTGCACTGAAAACCCCTGCAAGTTCATCCGGTAGTATTTATCATTTTAACCCTTATGTTCGTCTAATCATGCATGCACTGATGAGAAAGAGTGGAGGAGCTAATTAAAAAGAATATTCCACAAAGCTGAAGAGCACCATGTAGACATGAAAACATTTGAGATCATCTTCTGTACTGTATTATCTATTCATTGCTCAGTATTTCAAAATTACCTACCAATTATGTTGTCAGCTACCTAATGATACTATTTTGTCATCACATTTATTAAGAAAACCATTATAATAATCTGTAGAGTTTCACTGTAATGCCATTTTGTAGGGATGGATTTCACATTTTTCAGTTGCCGGAAACAAACTGATGATAATGTCTATTACTGCTGATAACGATGGTGCAAATTACATAACTCTCCCAGTACTTCCACTCCAAATCATAACTCATCTATAGGCACTTGGAATATTAACCCAGCTCTCCCCCAGGGTGGAGAATATGAACCAGCACCTTATAAGCCAATGCAACCCGGTGCAGCGGTGGTGTGATTAGAAACCCTGCCTTGGTGAACTGCTAATACACTCGCTGGAGTTTTGATAGCCTCCAGTATGGCAGGCTGCTGGTTATGAATAACCCTCTGCATAACCGACCCTCCCCCACATCACTCAGGGTGAAATACACAGTTTTCACTGCCTTTCAATCAGGCTGTGCACTTTTAAGTTTATTTCAAGCGAACTGCATACATGTCAGACCATAGGGTTCATCTGAAAGCATTAGAGGAATCAGTAACAGCCCTTAAGTCTTTCTGAGGCGGATCGGGGTGGAGATTAAACAACATCGGTTAAAGGGAGACGGGAGGGGAAATGTGTTTTGGTCTTATAGGCATCTGACAGCTCCTCCATAATAGTGAGCTAATCCTTTTTATACAGTGTGTGTATGTCTGTCTACACACATTGGCAACATCCAAACACACAAACACAGAGTATGTAGTAGAGTATGCACACAGGCAAAACACACACAGATGCATGCATGCAAGTACACACTCCTGGGCACAGACACATGCATTCATAAAACACTTAACACATACACAAAATGGTACATAAACACCCGTCTTAGTGTTCTTGGCTGAACTGATGCATGGTTTCTGAACTGTTGATAATTTCTTGACATGTTTCATCATTTCAACTTGACATCTGTCACAACTGCTCAGGCCACCGTCGCAAAATAAATCCTCCTGCCAAGACCTTGGCGAGGAAGTATTACTACAAGTCATGCTATCGGCTAAGGTGCTAAAGCAGAGTGTGTGGCTATCCCTGGCACGGCACTACAAGCTAGTTAGACACCAAACTGACTCATAATAAGTGCTAATGACAGGTGTCCCTTCGTGTTTGGTTTGCTGTGCGGGAATGTTGCCAAATGCCTGCCATCACCAGCGTCAAACACTGCAGTGTGCAAATATTCTGTAGGATGAGGTGCCTTATCTATTGCTGTGCACTTGTTCAACTCATTAAAAATTAATTGATATGTGACATTTGATATCCATTGTTGAATCACTCTGGTGACATTGATGTGACAGACTCAATTTGGCCAGTCAGGCTGCATCAGAGTAAGAAGTCATTTTGTCCCTCCTATCATTATCTCCCTCATCGCACTCTGTGATTGCACAGACCAATTAAAACGGATTAACCTCCCATCCAGTTCGGCCCTTTCTGCCACTGAATTGTTGTGTCGTTTACAGAGCATCGTGGCTGCCCGGGCTCACTCTTTGTTTTTCGTTCCCCTCTCTCGGGAGCTGTCGAAAGTAATAATTGTGTTTCTTGCTGTGTGATAATGCGGTGCTCTCTGTTCCTTTCGGGTCCGTATTGAAATCTCGATCCTGTCCCTCTGCAGTGGCTATCTCCCTCCATATCTGAAGAACTGATGGTATCACCCTCCCCCTGTGAATTTCCTCCTCTCCAGTTGAATTATCCATTCTCCCCCTATTGCTCTCTTTCTCAACTCTCAATATTTCCTCTCCGGGTTCTCTATCTTCCCCCTTTAACTCTCCTTCACCACTACATTTCCTCCATCTTGCTCACTCTGTCTTTACTCTCCTGCTTCCCCCTCTTTCTCACCTCTCTGTCACAATTCACTTGTGCCTCTTATCTGTCCACCTCAATCGCACCCCTCTGTCTCACTTCAGTCTAACTCGGTATCCTAAAGACGTTCTGCATGTCTCTGGCCAGGAAGCATCGGAGTGTAACCTGCTAAATTGGAATGTTATGGTGAGGCAACACACACGCATGAGAAACCCTTGAGTTAATGGACAATCTATCTCACCTCATTGTTATTGCCTTTACATTCATTAAGCCCCCTCTGCTCTCTCCTCTGCCTCTCTTTATCTCTCTCTCACTCACTCCTTTATTCATTCTCTGCTATCTCTCTCTCAGACTCAGACTGGTCGTCTTCATCCTGTATTCTTCTTTATTGTGGCCCACCTAGTGTATGTTTCCTGTGGCTCTAGTGTTTGCCTTCCCCTCTTTTCGACCCTCCTCTCTGTCTCCCCCCACCCTCCGGCTTGAGCTGTCCAGCCTGGTTCCTCCAGCACCTGCTGGAGTAAATGGCAAAATAATGGTAACAGCCAGCCATAAATCAAGCCAATTGAAAAACATCACCATTAGAGTTCCATCTCTTCTCCCATCTGCTCTCTTTTCTGTGCTCACCTCGTCTACGAGGGAACGAGGGAGGGAAAGATGACTATTAGTGCTACTGTGGGGGAAAATAGGGCTTCCAGGGAAGGGTGAGGGATAAATGAAAATAAATACAACACGTGTTACTGTGCATGTGTGTGTATTTGTGTTTGCGCATTTGTCCGCTCCAGAGAATTAGATCCAGTCTTAAGCTGTTACTGGTGGCGGTGGATGCTATGCCCCATCCTGACCCGTTTCTAGAGGAGTAGCTCATGTGAAGGAAGAATATCCTTGTGTCATCACATCCGCAATCCGGTTCTGTCTGTGTGTGTGTGTATGTGTGCAAACATGTGCATGGCCAGGCATGTATTACAGGCTTAAGGGAGGGAAGAGAAAAATGCGTCACAGCAAGACAGATAGCGCGAAATGGCAAAAAGAAAGGATAGTGATAGTGAGAGATAGACAGAGGCAGAGTGCATGATGGTAGTAAGAAATTTGCAACATTGGGTGCTGAGTGAAGCAACGCGTTAAATGTGATATGACACGCAGACATGCCTATTGTAGACACACTGACTCCTCTATCCTCATTCATAGAAGACAAATGCATTGACATACACACACACACACTCATCCATGCACACAAATATTTAGTTACAGCAGCTGATTGCAGGCTACGGTGTGTTGTTCAGACTTTATTGGAACAATAAACGCCGGGTGTTCAGACAGAGGCCTGTCTGGGTTTGGTTGCTGTGGTGATTCTTGCCAAGATACATGGCTGAGAGCAGTGGTCAGGAGGTATTTAGATCCTTTACTTAAATAAAAGTAGAGATACCACAAATACCTGTTCTTAAACCTACCCAAATGATAGATTTCTCACCTGCTCGGTGTATCCATGCAAGTAGTTTTGATACCATTCACCCAGGCCTTGAGAAATCCATCTCTGAGGACGCTTCCACCCCAGTACTGTGTAGGTGAATTAACTTTGCAGCCCAAGCAGCCATAAAATATTTCCTTTAAAAATCTTGCAGCAAAGCAGTCTTTTCAGAAACAATATCCAAGTTACTCTTGGATGATCCATAGAGTTTCGCCAGAACAGATTTCATAGTCCCTGTGGAAACCTGTCATAGTGTATTCCAAATAAAACAAAATGACCTGTATGCAATAATAAGTAAGTAGGTCAGTATCTATAAGCAGCATGATGAACTGTCCCTTTAAGCAAAAAAAAAAAATACTGTTAGTATTACTGTAAAGAAGAATTTGAAGTACAAAGTAAAGCACCTAATATAGATTGGGCCTTTCACTGTTATTAAGGTATATTATTACATTGTTGCTAAATTCGACTAATGCAGCCAAGGGAAGTTAAACGAACTACTTTTGGCAAAAGTCTGTAGTAGTTTAGTAGTATAAGAATGAAGATTTCTTAAAAAAGAAAACAAGTATCTGAATCTGTCAAACAATGTACATTTGAGTTACAGTAAAAAAAATCAACAAAACAGCTTAGAAAAGAAACTCTCACACAAAACCCCATATCTGTAAGTACCATGTATGCACTGTATGCTTGCGCTACAATTCCCAAGAGACACCTTTCACTGAACTGATGTTTTGACATCCTGATAGATACATACCTAATCCACACATCCCTCACACCCCCAGCGCAAAGGGCCATGCTGCACCAAGGTGCTGACGGGCTGTCAGTGTTATTATGCCAGGAGCTTGAGGATTGGGCTGTTACCAGCAGGATGAGCTGGAGGAGCAAGTGAGAGAGGAGAAAAGGTGGTGTAAAAGGTAATTTTAAATCATTTATCCAGCTCTTTTGCAAATAAGTGACATCTACTTCCCGTGAATGATTAGGTACAAAAAGCCTTGTATTTGTCTTTATAAAGTGTTTCCAGGCATCAGTATTTGCTGGTGAATAAGTACTTACACAGGGCAGAGCAATAATTCAATGTTATTGTTTATCAACTTTCACACTGGTGCAGTATGAACATAATGTGTTATTTCTTGAGAAATTGGCAAGACCTTTTGTTGAACCTCTCTGAACATCCACGTCTGTTAGAACTTTAGCTTGACAAGAATGCACAGCATGCCTGCTGTGGCTGGATTTCCACATGTTGGAAGCAGTGCACAGATAAGGCTTAAGTGTGAGAAGTACTCTGTCTCAAAAGAGCTGAAGGCTGAGTGTCTCTATTGCCTTCAAATCCGAAAACACAACAGAAAAAATGTATGTGTCGCATCAGTTGCAAGCATTAGTACTCAGTCCAGTTAATTAGATTACTACCTACAGTAGTGACGCATTATAGTGTTATTATTTCTGATACTGGCGATATATCATTAGTGCTGTGTTATTTAGTTGAGTCTATAGGTTATTTTACAAAGAGCCCCATTTGCCACTGGTATCTGAGCACATGTGGATTATGGTGTATTCAGAGGCATGTATTTCTTTGAATGAATGAAGTGCCACAGTTATTAAGAGCAGCAGAGACACTAGGATGTTGCTGAGGATGCAGTGGGTGTCCAAAGCACAATGCTCAAGCACTAGAGGTTCAGCATCCAGAGTCCTGTCTGTGGTTAGATTTAGGCAACAAGTATATAACAAGCAAGTGTGGGTACAACAATCGTGATCATTTCTGTGGCTAGACTCCACCCTGAAGCATGTATGCTCAAACATAACCATAATGAAGCATATTAGTGCTGTAATTGACTAAGGAATTAGTATTGTAATGGTAAACATGGGATAATTTGTGGAAAACAAACTACTGTCATATCATTTGTGATTTGCCAAATATGCAAAATTCACCAACTACATATCCTCATTGTAATAGTTAAAATATATATTTCAAGAAATATATTTGTTGGGGTTGGAGATTAGTTGTATAGAAACACAATGTCTAGGAGAAAGGTTTGGTTTGCTAGATCTAAAGCTGTTTCTTTTTCAAACGGTAAAAAATAAGGTATTATTTCTATGCTGTACTGCAATACTAGGACTAAGTAGTTCTACCCTATACAATAAAAAATGCTCTGTCTTTAGCTCCATGATCATCAGCTGAGAAGATGCAGCTATAGCCTCAGTTCTTAGGCAAGCAAGATACAATCTTCTTTCATGTAGCCATCAAGTGCAGCTTATGACCCCTTACATCGTTCTTGTTTTATATGACAGATTAATCTTCCTCAAGAAAAAAAACAACAGAGCATCAATTGTTGCAGAAAATGTCTAAGAATTACACGTATGTCCTTATGCTGCCATAGGTGTCATGACTTTGTCCCTCAGATGCAGAGCAGGAAGTCAGATGCTTTGACAAAGTACTTGACCTTTAAATTGCATTATTTTAACTGTGATCAGTAGTCATTCCCTAACCAAATTGTTGGTTTTAACCACGTATGGACAAAGGTCCCTAACTCACTGAAGTTGTAATTTTAATCGAAATCATTAATTTTCCTTAATCTCAACAAAGTGGCTTTTGTGCCTAAACTTAACTTCAGTGGGTACAAGGTCAAGTTTTTATTTTGCAAGATAAATGAGAGAATATAAAAAACATAGAAACAAGAAGCCTGCTTTTTGTCTGTCTCTTTAGTAAATACCAAGAACCCATAGTTTCAAAATGTCTGTACTTTGAGTGGTCAGGACTTTCATTAGGGAGGCATTATTATTTTGATTATTTTAGATGCGGATTTTGCATCATATGTACCAACATCTGGAAATGTAAGTTATCAAAATTGTGATATTGATCTCAACCACATTCCCAGGCCAAATACCTCTCAAATGATCAACTCTTAGGTCATGACAGTCCCCATGCAATGGATAAAATAGAGGTGTGGAATAGAGGCCTCTTATGTAAATGGTAGTTGATGCAGAGAGTGGTTGATGAGATGAAGATGAGGGGTGTGAGTGTGAGGACGGGGAATCGGAATGAGGGAGATAGGGAGTTAGGGAGGGACGGTAGGAGGCTACACAGGATGAGGGAGGGGAGAGAAGTCAAGACTGAGAACGCGAGAGGGGATGATGATGATAGGACGAAGATGCACATGGGTGGAGGCGTGTTGTGAAGGAGTGGGGAAACGGGTGTGGGGATTGTTGGAAGGCAGGAAGGGAGGGGAATTTGCCAGTGTGGTCCTCACTGGCCCCTGCGGCACCGTCTTCCCAATCTCCATCCCTTAATCAAGAAGAAGAACAAAGATATGCATGCTATTAAAAATCAGGCCCGTCAAAGGGAGCAAGGGAGCAGGGGAGAGGGAGAGAAAGAACTAAATAATGGCATAGTAGAGTATAAATATAGTGATATCCTCCAGGCATGTTCTATCTATCGCTCTTTTTTTCCTCGGCCATGAAGGAATTCTCTCTCTTTTCGCCTCTCTCTTTTAAATAAAAATGAAATGGTGTTGATTTTCATTGTCTGCCTTCACTGTCTCCACGTCCGATCTCTATTTTAGTGCAGACTGCCCATCTCTTTTTTCTCTCTCTCTCTTTCTCTCATTTCAATGCTTCTGTTCTGTGACTGGCTCTGTCTCACTGTCTTATTAGCTTTGTTCTCATTCTCTGTCTCTCACCTGTTCTTCATTTTTCTCTCGCGCTCACCCGCACCCTCCTCCATCACACCCTTATTTTGTGTGATGTCAAGCTAATCACCCTGCCACTGTTTCTCTCTGCGTCTCTCTCTCCTTCTCTCTCTCTCTACCTCTCTGTCCCTCTGTGGTGTGAAAGTGATTATGGTGGATGGCGCATTAGGCGGTTTGTGGAGTGGTGTGCATGTGTGTGTGTGGGAGTGATGATGATGGCATGTTGAGAGACAGGTGAAAGGTGAGGCACGGGGTACGGCTACAGACAGAGGTGTCAGCGTGTCATCTTTTATCAGCAGTATTTAGTACTGGGTGTGTTACCCTTGTGTAATTTGCAGCTCAATGTGGAATTATACAATATTTACAGCTCAGGATAATTAGAGGTCTGCAGTCAGCTATCACCGTGTCCCAGAGGACACGGACAGTCTTAATTACATGTTGCATATTTGGATTTAGTCAGACTTTAATATTTGACTAAATCCAGTTGTCAAATCTTTGTCCAGTAATAGTACAGTAAGTAACTAAAGCTATGTCCCAGTTCCATATTAATTGTAAGCTGGTTCTGAATCACAATCACAGATTGTCATTACAAACACTGAAGACCTCTTGATTTTTGAGTGTGCTGTTGATGTGCGCTGTTGTCCCACAATTCAGGGCACAAAGGAAATGGAGGCGTTGCTCATGTGTTGCATCATATCCATATCCTTTTAGTAAGAAAAAGTAAAGTAAATTGGTATTCTCACTGCAAAACCAATATAGTATTACAATTAGTATATAGCACACACTGTGTCCAATTAGTATGTAGTGTGGTTGTCACTTTAAGGAAAAATATTTTTTGAACAAATGAGAACGAACACGAAATTTGTTCGAATTAATTTTAACCAGCTAAGTAGTGCAAATGACATTCATGTTCTTCATTCTGCTGCCTCGCTCCAGAGACATGCTAATGTTTCTGTGAGGCAGATGGATTTTACAAAGTCAGCAAAAAGCCTTATAGGGGTGTTGAATTCAAACTGCTTCCCCATATTTAACTCTGAGATGGTTTAGAGTCATGATTATCTGTTCAGCACAGCTCGCCACTTCACTCTATTTACCTTGTGTACTGAAGGGGCAACAGTACATTTTGGGTACAAGGCAGGGCCGGTTGCACTTGTACACTGAATAGTTTCATTAGAAGAAATCATAACAGATCTAGTATATAATTCCCCCCCCCCCACAGTTCATTTGAATGTGACTTCTGCGTTACCTCAGTGGTTTTGCAAACATAGAGGCAAAAAGATGCATGGTAGTTGGGGAAAAAAGTTGAATCTGACTCAACTTTTGCTGCAGTGCAAGACAACATCATCAGGCAAGGTGCTGTGTTGTCCAATCACATACATGCCAGCGCACCCTCCTGGTAGATTACTTAGTGATGTGTACGGCATATTTCTATCACGCAGTCATTGTAATGAAAGATATAATGACTCCTGCAGTGATAACCTGCCACAGCCGTACAATCCTCTCTCACAATATTATAAACTATGCAGCCTCCTGTGTTTTTTAATGCAGGTCTGTCTTCAATCTGAATGCTAAGCAGTAGCTTTCTGTAAAGTACATATATTGTTACTTGAAACATTAGCCTACTGGCACGTAGCACAGCATACTAATACCACCAACACCTACACTATATAATAATCCCATTGAGTCCAAAACCTCTGCAATAACTACCTTTGTAAAGTTCATAATGTTCTGTTGTCTCCATGCCAAAAGAGTATTCTTCAGCCGTAGTTGCTGCAGAGCTGTTGTGCTGGATTACATTATACTGCACAGGTGTTCATGTTATTGTGTTGACCCCTGTATTTGCCATAATATAAATCTGAAGAAGGCATTTACCTCCTCTTCTCCTTCTTTTCTCTTTTGTTATAAAAAAAATATGACAACACAAAGTGGGTGTTGACCACTTTGACCTTCTTTGACCTTCTCTTTTGTTATCATTTATGAGTTTCAAGTGATTCTGGATCAGTAAAACACATAAACTGCGTGCTCCCTCTCCATCTGCCCTGTTTAGCTCTCTCTCTCTCTCTCTCTCTACTACACTCTCACAAACACACAACACACAAAAACTTACCTGCCTGACAGAGAATTTATTCCAATACATAAACAGTCTAGCAAATGCTGCCCAATTTCTCAGGTTTTCCAGCAGTATTCATGATTTTCTTTCTATGACAAATGGAACATTTGTAGGACACAAAATAAGCAGATTGCAGGAAAACAAGTCAGATTTCTTGTGCTGCTCCAAATTTCTGCCGTTTATAGGCCCAGGTGCAGAACATGATTGGTTTTCTAATAGGTAGCTGGCTTGAGACACATCAGGGATATGGGACCACCTGGGTGTGTGCGTGTGCACATGCGTTTCATGGCCTGTTTGACAGCAGTGTGTGTATGTGTGGCAGTGTGTAGATGCAGTCGCCCTTGGTTGAGCTCATTAGGCTACAATGAGGATGGTATGTGCTCATTACGGAGCGAAGATTTTGCACAAGTCGCCATAGTATCGGACATAAAGTCATTGAGGAAGACAACAAAGAATGTGCAGCACGTGATTTGTCTGCTTGTACACTCAGTGGTACAAACATGTGTTCAGATCAAAGACCCCAAGTTAAACCAAGCTGTAATGTAGTCAACGCAGAAGTGCCTTAAATACACGCTGGGTCCTGGGAAACTTACACTGTATAAGGAGAAGTTCTGCTCTAAAAGTAAGAAAACTGATTCAAAATCACGTTGACATTTGCAACATCATTAAAATCCCTGCCTTACCATAACATAACCCTGCTCAGCAGTATGTTTTGTAGTTCACTCTGTTTGTATAGACAAGGTGGTGATAGAAAAAAGATTTGTTTTTATTAAGAAATTCTGCTTTTAGGGTCCCTAAATGAGCACTATTTCTATTTCCCACAAGCCAAAGTCTGTTGTGGCTTAAAGTGATAGTTCAATATTTTGGATGTGAAGATCAATACTACTCTCATGTCTCATGCCAATGATAGAGCTAGAGCTAGATAGAGCTAGAGTGTGGTAAAAGTGTGGTAGCCTTAGCTTAGCATAAATGCTGGGAGGTGGGGGAAACAGCTTGCCTAGCTCTGTCCAAAGTTAAATTGACTACTAGCTGTTTTTAAGCTCTGTCATTAACGCACTATATCGTTAAATTTGTGCAAAAACTGAAATGTATAAATGACAAGCTGTTTCCTAGATCAGTTCCTTTAAAGGTTACCAACTTGACAGACTGAGGCTGGTCAAGTGTTGAGCTAATGGACTTGTCAGTCTTCAGTCTAGACATTGCTGCAACAGTGGCACCATAAATGATCCAACAGGCAAAAAAAGATCACTGTAACAGGTTCTCATTTATCTTCACATATGCAAAGTAAACACAAAGAGCTCAATTTACTGTATTAGATGAAAGAGGCTCTCAATAAGAGATTGGATTGATTTATAGAAGCTAGTAGAACATCAGTTAACTCAAATGTCACATCAGGGCTTTGGTTTTCAATTGAGCTCAATTGGAAAACCTTCAACTTCTATTTAGAAATGCAAAAACAGCACATTACAAATGAGGGTCTCTATAGGTGACTGTGCTTTTTCTGAATTGTTTCTTGGTGGTGATTTAGAAAATTATTGTCCCATTAATGGGATATTAAGGCTCAAATTGAGGCAGGTCTGTGAAGCGACTGCACTCAGCTGTGGTGGTTGTTGCCTCCGTCTCAGCTCCAAACAGGTGCCATGCCATTGCCAGAATTTTGAATTTCTGGCTTTGGTATCTGATGGCAGCAAGTGATAAAAACTACAGGGTTTAAAATCTCCCATCAGACACAGTTTTATGATGTTGCAGAGGCTAATCCCCTAGTCTAGTCTTCAGTGAATGAGTCCAGCCAATCAGTTCCGTCTCTCTCACTCACTCTCTCTCTCTCTCACTCTGATTCCAGCAGTAGCTGCTTGGCATGCCGTGGATGCGTCCTCCTTGCAGACATGACTAATGCATGGAACACACAATATATCTGCCAGTCAAAGCGAGCTAGACATGTGTGGGCGACATTCTCACACTTACCTTTTGTGTGTGCTTAATAAAATAATCTGCTAAATATACATAAACCTGGATTATAACATATGATATAAGATCAAATGCACAGACTTCACACTATACACACAGACAAACACATACACATCCATTTTCTCATCTCCATGTTCATTGTCCTTCACCTGATGTGTGTGTTTACATAGTGGTGCTGAGATCCCCATGGTTTGCTGATGCTCCATCATAGTGTTCGCTCTCACTGAGCTGGCACTTCGCCACAGGGCCGGTCACGCTAATAAAGACCCTTTGAACTGAACCGAATTGACTTGAGACATGCAGAGAAAGGGGGAGGAGAAGTGAAAAACAGAAAGAGAAATGGAATTAGGAACAAAGACTGAAAGAAAGACAGAGATAATGAAAGATCATGTCCTCCAGGTGAAGACCTACCCAGGTACAAATCTATGATTTTTGCCATTTTTTTCCTGTTGCCCATGCCAACATTCATAATTAAAGGCTAGGCAGGTTAGATGGGGCCTTTAGATAAAACCAGATGGTGTGGTTAGATAATGCTCGTTTCGCCCTTCATTTTGATTTGTAAGGTTGTACTCGGGCATTTGACATCTTGACATCTGACATTTTAAAAAATGGGCAGTAGGCTTCACTTTGGCATTTTATTAGGTTTTATTTTATTTTATTTTTTTATTTTTTGAACAGTACATCGAAGCTAAAATGTGAAGAGAGAGAAATGCGACACAAGCCTGATTTGAACCCATTTCTAGCCCCCGAATCAGTACTGGAGCGCTGCCAAACTAGTTATGCCCTCCTCTCCAGTCATTCTACACCTCTAACTATTTTTCCAATGACAATGGAAATCTTCAAATTTTACAGCCTTGATGCTGGATAATACTTACTGTTATCTTTTCCAAATCTGTCAACAGATCTTGTACCACCCACCTCACCTACATTCTTGTAAATATATTCTTAGAGATCAACGTTGATGAGTTTATTTGGAACCTAGTCCCAGATTAGCAAAAAGGCTATCATATGTACCAGACTGAATGTCAATCAAACAGTCAATTATGGCACAACAAGACATCCACGAGCAGGATGAAACCCACAGGCTGTGTGCATTAGTTACTGTACCACTGATGAAGCAATGTGACATCTTGTGTGTGGGCCTGCGGCAGCTTCAGGCCTGCAGAGGCTGTCTAGTCCGACTAATGAGGATGGAGAGAGAGGTCAGAGATGATAGCTAAATAAGGACCTTGATATGACTTTAACACTGTGTCATAGCGTGTCACTGTATGTGTGTGTGTGCTCGGAGGTAATGTCCTCCCACCTTCCTGCTGTTATGTTATGACTAGCGTCCTCGCTCTGAGCCCACT
Organism: Lates japonicus; assembly: GCA_033238685.1. NCBI lineage: Eukaryota > Metazoa > Chordata > Actinopteri > Centropomidae > Lates > Lates japonicus. The sequence goes on along the minus strand of BRZM01000078.1, from coordinate 2,118,355 downwards.
GTCAACAGGAGGTGTCATCCACGCAGCTCAGCCATCAGCGCACTGCTGGCTGCATTCTGAACACTGACAGAGATGGACATACCTCTACAAACACACAAAATGTTTCAACGTGCACAAATATACACACAGTTGCATATCCAGTGCACTCTTTATTAGGCATTCTGCAAGCATAGACAAATACGGGACACGCACATGCTCCCATGTGCACGCACAAACTCCCTGCTCTGTCAGTTCTTCCACTGGCCGCTGATGAGTGTCCATGTTATGCAAACTCATAATAAAACACTGTCAGAAACTGTGAGTGTGTGTCAGTTCACCTGACAGGAACAGAGGGCCGTCTTCCTCGCTCACTATCCCATTTTCCCTCTCTCTAACCTCATCCATCCTGAGGCAGACTCTTTACCACAGCACTTAAATTCAACCGAAGTTGACGTATACTCACTTAACATTGACACATTTCTTGTTGCTGTCTCTCTTCCTTAACTAGTCCCTCTGACCGCTGTTGGAAGTTTAATGGATAAAAGCCTCTTTTTTGTTCAGGTTGTACAGAATTATAAGGCAGTTGCCAGGATACACTGGACATGTAATTGCTCACTTGAAATTAGTATTTTTTGTTTTCAGGAGGTCTGTAATTTCCTCCACTCAGCACGACTTTGAATTAAAGCATGCCTGTCTAAGGTGGCATACAGAGAACTAGTATGGCGTGCCATCTATGCTTTAATACAGAGCTTAGCAGCCACAGTGGAGTTGTTAAGCAGCATTGTAGCTGAATGTTAACCAATACTTTAATGCCAGCAGGCCTCATTGTGAGTGTAGCTGTCAGGAAGAACAGGAACTAAGCTCCATACTGGGGCCTGTTTCGAACACGCACCAGATGAGCGGCTGATCAGGAAGACGGTGCCTTGCAGAAGAACACAAGTGACATTTCAACATTCGAATGAACTCCCAGACATGTTGTCAAAAAAAATTCTTAAGGGGAGGGAAATCATTTGAAAATGTGGTTGCGTATTTTTTCAGTGATAATGGGTACATTTGCGTGTGGACTGTCACAATCGTTCTGTATACGACGTCTCTTTGGTGTGCCAGTGCTTACAGTGTGCAGGCAGATACTACGTAGGCGTGTGTTTCACTTTTCCCATGAAATATATGTTCACTCCTCTGAATCTGAATAATAAAGTCACAACTCTATAAATCCATATGCTACTCTCTTGGCTGCCCCAACAGCCTGTATATAGTTTGTCAGCTGTTGTTTTAGCCTGTAGGCCCCTTGTGATGGGATCATTTAAGACTTACTCGCTTCACTGATAGTGAGAGTGACACCTCCCTTTATGTGTCTGTATATGGGGCAGTGTACAGGGACTTCACTTTGTCACATTTAGAACCATCTCACCTAGCAGCCCTATTCTTTGAAGGCATTTCTTGCCGCATGACTGACTTTACTGTACAGTAGATGAGTTGTTTCTACTGCTGCAGGAATATGATTGTTTCTGCAGCTCCTGACACAGAAGCCGTAATGAAAGAGAACCCACCCTACCACCCCCCACCCCCTTTTTTTGAAGCACTGCTCCTCATATAATGGCTTTTTACAGGCAGGAATGGAATTTACTCTGCGTACGGATGTGAGACCCGCTGGTCAATCATAGCAACTCACATAGCAACAAGACCTGCGTAGGACAACCGAAATAGATGAGATGAATCAGTAGCAGTGTTTTACTGTTGGCACACTTCATCTCCTGGCCATGACAACGGCTTCGTGATCAGTGTTTGTCAGTTTGTCCCTGCATTCTGGAGTGGATAACGTTGCCAAGAAAAACAGTGTGGACAAAAGAATCCAATTAGGGGTTGGAATAATTCAAATGAAAGATATGACTATAACATTGATATTGTTACCTTTGTGTGAGAGCGCTTCCTTCATTTCTGAAGCTGCGTACAAGGTAGAGAAGGCACAAACAATAACAAGAGGTGAGCCACTTGCAGCGATGCCCGTGGTCGATCCATATTTGTACACTCTTGATTGCTGGATACGCGTGCAGATGTTGTAGCTGAGGGTTGTTGACCTGGCCACATGGTGTGTGTGCATGCTGCACGGCTCCAGTCTATTACACCATAGCCTGAAGTGAAACCTGAGGGTAGCCTTCATAGATTGATGAGAGTTCACACAGATCACTGGAGCCCGGGGTGAGGTGATACAGATGCATATGAGCAGGCAGACACACTTAATGTGGTCAGAGAAGGGCACACACTCACACACAAACACAGATGGACAGGTACAATGTGTGCGCAACCTGTTCAGTCACCCTCACACAGTCCAGAAACATCCCTCATCGCTGTTTTCTAGATGGGGTCGGCATGTCAACAAGCTCACAATGAAAGAAAGGGAATTAGAGTAATGAGAGTGTGTATGTGCATGTGTGTGTAAGCATGCTGTAGGGCTTTGTTTGTATATTAGGCCCAAGTCCTGCATCACTCATTCCAGCACCACACATCAAAGAGACAGGAGTCGACGCTGCTGCCCGCTGACCATATATGGTTCTTCCTGCATCATCCAGGCTCTGGTTTAGCCCATTAGAGAAAGTAGGACAGAGCTGGGTCCTGATGACCATATTTGGCCGGGTGCTCTGTCCCCTGCAGCCATCTTGCCTGCCTCCATCGCACGCTGCCAGGGCACTGCTGCTCAGCTCCATTCCTCTTGTCGTCTATCCCCGTTTCTTCTGTTTTCTCCTCCTTCCTCTCCTCCTCTACCACCACAACAGAATGCTTTTCATCCCCCTCTTGGTTTCTCTTTCTGCTCACTTTGCCCCTTATCACTCCTTTCCCCTCCACCTCTCTTCTGCTTATCCTGTTACTGCGCTGTTTTGTCTTTTCTCCCCAAACCCGCTTCTTCCGCTCATCCTCCTTCTCCCCGCTTCACCCGCTTTGTTCTTTCCCTTCTCATTACTTCCTGTGTTCCCCTCTTTCTCCCTTATCCTTCCCCAGCAGGAAGCTGTGCGCATCCAGGTTTACTCCACTGGCTGTGTACGGGGAGCCGGGTCTGCTGGCCCCTGGCCTATTCTGGCTCCATCCCTGTGTTCCTAATCAGCCCCACTGCACGATGCACACGTGTTTGCAAATTCATTAATGTACGCACATCCTCACACATGTGCACACACTTTTGTTTTGTATGAGTCTATGAGGGTGTTAAGCCCACATCTGCACGCCCATGTGTTTGTTACTGCACATGCACTTCAATGCGCACTCGGTTTGTGGGAGCACGTTAATACTCACACACGCGCACACATACTCTTGCTGCCTCCTGGCAGCGGGTTTGATCGCCTGGAAAATGAATACTAAATGCAGGGCAAAATGGCTGGCAGGGATCACCTTGGCTGCGTGCAGCTCACCGCCTGCTTTATGCAGGCATGAAACTAGAGCACCTCCATACCTATCTCCCCACTCAGATATTCTTGGACTCCACAGCTTGATAAGGAGAGACAAAGTGATTGTTGGCTTTTGTTAGTGATTTGGTGTGTAAGTAGAGAAAGAGAGAGCTCCTCCTGTGCCCTGGCTGTAGCATTCCCTGTGAGCCCTCAGCCTTTTCTCTCACCGCCTCAGATTGGAAGGAAACACACTAGGCTATGCTGTACAAAGCATTCTACACACTCTACTGTACACACATACGTGCACAAACATCAACATACAGTATAGACTCATATACACACAAGCAAGTATACACACACACACACGCACATGCAGAAACTATTTAATTTCCCCAATCATTTGGAATGAAAGGAGGAGGAGTAGTTAGCTGAGGACTGGGCCAAGTGGGAGCAGGGCTTCCTGAGGCTGAAAGAAACTGTTTGGGATCTAGACACATACACATACAAATACACACATGTGCACACCCCCTGGTAGTGGAGTTGAATGTTTTCCCTTCATTTCAAGATGATTTCTTTCTGTATATTACTTTACTGATTTTAGTGCAATTTTACCCACAGATCTGGAGATAATTGATGATTTGTTATGGTATTATTTCATATTTATGAAATTATGTTGAATATTTTTAGCATAAAAACAATTCCTCTTCAAAATTAACTCTTTTAGGTGGGGGAAAAAGACTAATCCAACTATACAGAATCATTTGTTTCCATATTTTTTTTAATATACTCTCCAGTTTTAATACATTTGAGTATGGGACTGTAGGAGTGTGCAACAAATTTTGCAGTGCTGACCTGAGGTTTTTATTCTGTGCAGTGCAGCCATTTTGGGATGTAGTTTTTTCGCTTGAGACATAGAAGCATTGTTCTCTGACATTTAGTTGTAACATTGTTGTTCTCTGCACTCAATGCTACACCTGTTGAATACGGTGCAGCACCGATTTAAGCATCAAGGTCTTCATGTCTGATTAAGCCACTTAACAATACAAATTTTCTGTCTCCTTTCAGCACTTATTTTGATACATAACTGAACTATGATCTGCTACTTTAACACAAAAAGTGGATTTACTGCAGGGATTGAATCAGTTGTATTGCCATAGTCATGCCATCTCAAGGTTTGACTTTGCATGGCAGCATTAATGAAGTTTGGAGACATCATCTTTGTTCAATTACATATGTACACAAGTACATATACTGAAAATACTGGGTTTCCATAGGTATTTTTACCTGGTAAAACATTAGATAGAGTAGATTTTGGCCAGAGTGCCAGGTAATACTGGGATCTCGATTGTCAGTATAAAACCCCACTTGGTACCCCTCCTCTAAAACCAAAGGAGAAAAAGGTTAGAGTTCTTGCACAGCAATAAAAAGAACAATTAAGGCCCTTACCATCGCTTATTGTGTGTGTTTTCTGTCTGCATGTGTGTGGCAGGAGAGTAGCATGGCCACTTGGATGGAGGGTTTACAATACACCCATGTCTGTGTGTTTATATGCGATTATGAGTCTTTTTATGTATATGAGATGTGTTCCGCGCACGGCGGGTGTGTTTGTGTCCGAGTGTGTGTGTTTGTGAGTGGGTAGTGTTTGCTTCTGTTATCAATCCGGGCCAGACGACAGAAGCCCTTTAGTGGAGAGTTAGTTCAGTTTAGCATGAAGATGAGGTTTGTTGGCCCGCGTGTGCCAGCATTACTTTGCCTAGTGTATTCCTGTGTGTCAATGAGTGTGTGTGTGTGTGTGTGTGTATGCGTGTGCATATGCATGTACGTGTGTGTGGTCTTTGATGTCAGCTGGTGGCTGCTACTGTTTGTAGATGTGAGCGTTAGGTAATCACAAAACACAATCACTCTGGTCTATTCCTGAACCTCTGCCATTATATATAGCATTCTCCTCATCCACCCACAACCTCTCTCCATTTTTCTCTCTCTCACACACATTTTCTCTTTTTTTTTTCCTCTATTTTCCATCTCTCCTCTGCCTCTGCCACTCCTCATCTCTGTCCTCCATCTCCTACTCCCACACTCACTCTATCTCTGTGTTTTGTTATATATTACTGCTCTCTGTTGTTTGTCTCCGGTCTCTGGACATTTTTCTTGTCATCTCTCTTTTTTCCCCTGCTCCCTCAACCGCTGCCCCCGAGCCCCTACACTCCACATCACTTCCCACCTCCCTGCACCTCTCCCTCCTCCTCACCCCACAACCTCCCTTCTTTACCCTTGCTGTCCTCCTCCTCCTCTCCTCCCTTTTTGCCTTCCATCACATGTGTGCACGCTGTCGGAGGGGGGAGTATTGATTGCACGCTTGGCTGACAGGCACAGTAATGGACGACTTGGAGTGTGTGTGTCTGTGTGTGTGTGTTTGGTGGAGGGGAGGGGGTGCTTAAGCAACAGCCCTGGCAATAACTCACCTGACCAAGCGGACGGCCGCCGGGCAGGCAGGCGGAGTGAGAGGTGCTGCAGCACGAGGCGCAAGTTGACAGCCTGCATTTGAAAGCAACCGAGCCAAATATAGGGCAACTTTCAAATCACACACTATTAGTTCCTCGGGGGGGGGACCATTTTTGACCAGACACACCATGTGAAAACACTGGCAATAAAATGGATGAGTAAATTCAGGAGCTGCCGTCACTAGTCTCCCTTGCCTTCATATTATATTGTTTTACATTTATCTCAGACATGCAGGAAATCAAAAGCGCTGTTTTCAAAAACACAATGCACTTTGTTGTTGCCAAATCCTGAGCCATGCTCCTCAGTAATCACCACTGCAGCATGGACAGTGACACACTGTAAGACATACATTGCAGTTAAAATGCTAATATGGGCGATTCAATTAAAACTATCTCTTTTCCATCGCCCATAATACCGTTTTGTGGCTTTTTGTGTCCACTCTTTTATGGATTATTATGGAAACAGAGAGTCGGTTTCTCTTCTCTCAGGCAGTTTTTGGACATTGTCATAATGATTGCAGAGCTTTATGCAGCAGCTCCTTTGACAGTGGAATAGCTTTTGTTTCATGGTGCTGATCTAATAGAGAAAGCATGTGACAGTTGGGTTCAGGCTGGATACTGTTACAAATACTGTACATACATGATCCTATTCTGGTACATGTGCAACCTGCCAACAGCCTAATTATGTGGTTTCTGCACCAGTACAATGCAGTGTGTATTACCAACAAAGCACACATAAGTGTTATCATCATTCTGACTGTCATAATGTGCAGCACATACAGCAGAGTACATAAATACATGGTTATGCACTTGAAATCACAGTGTGTGGCCACATATTATAACACACTAAATCTGTATTCAGGTGAAAAACACAGCTGTTAAGCATGGGAACTGTGATAGTACACTACAAATAGTAATTCCAATAAATAAGCAAATGAATGAAAGACATATTTCTCATTCATAATTAAGTTAAAACCTGACCTAGATCAAGTAATGTGAATGAGTGATTCTAATTTGAGATGCCAGTAGTAAGCTGTATAAAAGATGAATGTGGATATTCATAATTCTGTAGTAAGTTGTGGAACTTCTAAGGCTAATGTACCGTGGGCTAACTAGATGTATTATGCATTTATTCGCCAGAGCTTGCTACTGATTTACTGAACAATGGAGCAAACAAATGCTAATCCAGCATTAAATATGGTGCTGTTGCATAAATATTCTAACAAACATTGCTTTTAGCATATGCTACCATCTATTAGCATAGAGCCGCCGAGGGATAAGCAACGATTTAGCATGAGAAAGCTGAACTAAGTATAGTGTTGAAGTGTTTGACCACTGAATGACGAACTGAATCACTTAATTGACCTTGTGAAGGTTATACTCTGGTCATGGAGACACACATACAGAAACACACACACATACAGCCTGAAAGTAACCTGCATTTCCCCCCCACAAATAATCACTATGACACTATTTTTCTTTTTATATCTCAATGGCTCTTCTGCAGCAAGGCAGCTCTCTCGCTCAGCTGACAACAAGCTTTGTGGAGACGGGTTGAACAGCCAATCTGTCCTGCTGGTGAGGGACATTAAATATTGACTTACAGATAGAATCAAGGCCCAAATGCCGAGAAATTATTCATCATTTGTCAGATGCGATGTTTTTGATCATCTGAGCCGTTGTTATGCTTCGGACCTCTGGCCTCCGGTGCTCTGCTGCTGACCTTGGACTGAATCCCATCACGCCCATGTTAAGATGAAATACATATTGAAGTTAACAGCTTACTTCTTAAAAGCACAGTCTGAGCAGCCGAAAGGACTGATAATACACTCATCTGGTATGCCAGGAGAATATTAGGGATTTACAAACAAAACACACTGTCTTACCTTTATTTATAACAGAAGGTACTTGTGTTTGCTCAGTGCATTTTTGATTTCTACTGTTGGTAGCTAAGTAGCAAAGTCAAGTTGTATTCCTTTAATTCCTCCACTGTAAAATTGTACGTATACAGTGCAATAACAGTGTGTCAGGTTGTAAAAAACATCTAATCTCAATATTTTGGACAGGCTGAAGTTTTTGCATATTTGTTGCAAGAAATGTGATTTGCTCTCATCAACAATAGTACAAACAAAACACTGCAGCAAAACTCGCGATCATTAATCATACTAAGTGGTTAAATCCTCAAAAAGTCCTGGCTGTTGCTTCATGCATGATGTCCTTTTTTTGTTTTTCAACCGGGCTTGAGAGGTACAGAAAAGGAGAAAATGCCTCTAGCCTGGGGCTCCTGAAAACAATTTGAGAATGTTGTTGTCGGTGATGCATTTAGCACAGATGGATACACAAATAAAAAGCTTTTAATGCAAAACTGATGCACAGCAATGTTTTGAAAGTGCCCAGTCACTCCATATTTTTGTGTTTTGCTGAATACCGCTGCCCCTCCCCTCGCCCCTCTCCAGTCACTACCTATCTGGTCTAATAGTGTGATGTCTCGTCTTGAGCGGAGATGACCAATTTTATACTCAGTCATGGGTGACAGAATTATACAACATTTTCAGGAGACACGCAACATATTCAGGCAAACTGTGAAGTTATTTTTTAGAGGGGTAAAATTCTGATAAATATCGACCATTACCCCCCAGTTAGACCACAAATCTAAAAATGTAATTATATGTCTAATTTGAACTGATTAATATGTATCACAGTCTGTTGAATAGCTCAACAAGGTTAACATCAATCAGGATTGGACACACTGTCTCCAGGCAGTTTACAGAACATAAATAGTAATAAATGAAACCTTTAATGCATAATGTACAATTATAATCTGAAACAAGCAGCTATGATAGAACATATACACAGCCTTAGGATTAGTACAATAAAATATGGTCAGATGAGAGCAGTTTTTCATGGTCAGGCTACAGATATTGAAATTAATATGGTCTGTAGGCTTATCCAGTAAAATTGAAAAACAGTGAAACTGATGGAATCATTTGATTAAAAGGATAATTTATGGCTCAATGCAAACCAAATACTGGAAAGTCATTATTTTCTGTTCATTTCGTCCTCCAGCAACATGGCATTTTCTGTGCATTTGAGCAATTCCACAATCTGGCAAAGAGGGACTTTATTTAAAAAAAATAAATAAATAAATTCCTGGCATTTCCAGTTTACTGGATATTGCAGAATGAAAGACAACAAGGAAGAGTGGGAGTGACATCCACCAAGGTCACGAGCTATAATCGTATCCATGTTGTTTTCAACATGAGACACATTGAAAAAAAAACCCCTCAGGGCTTCATTGTGTTATCCTATTGCTTGTGTGACCTTTTTAAAATGGATGATGCTGTTTTTTTCTGTTTTAATGAAATTTCTCATAAATAATTTGATCAATTATGTAATCCAATACAGCCACAAGGAGTGCCCTGTTCTTCATAGATTTTGTTCCTTTGTCTATTCATCTGCACATTCAAGTGTAGAGTAGAGTAGTAGAGTTACCTTGAATCGTTCTTGTTATTTCAAGTATTAAGTCATTTATTTGCAGGAACCATATTTAGAATCAGTTTTCTGTGACAGTCAGATTTTCCTACTATAGTAACATGAAGGCCAAAGTATTATCTATTAAGACACAGACACAGAGATTGTCACTGAGTCAACACAGATTGGCGCTCGTCTCCAGTCGTGTGGCATTATTCATGGCTTATATTCACCATCTGGCACTAATGCAAAGTTCTCAGCTATTTTAGCAGCAGCATCAAAAGTAAAATGTATTTTTCATGCGTTTATCTTAAGGCGGAATCCTCAACGCAATCAGAAAACAATGTCAGATGAAGTAAACAAGATAATTATTACATTTGTATTCATCAAATTATATAATTTTTTTATCCACCGCCTGGTTCCTACTACTTATAAATGTATTACAATAACAGCTGAAGGAACAAGTGACGTCTTGGAGATAACTCTGGCCTCCAAGTACTTACAAATGGCAATTATTCTAATAAAACACTGCTCCTACACTATTGTAAATTTGAAATCATCACCTTGTCTGATCATTTCAATGATCAAGTTAAATGTCTGTTCATAGAAAGACATTTACTGGAGACTTGTTATGATGTTTTTATATTGTCTCACTGATTCTCTGAAAGCCTTTCACAATACCTGCAGTAATCATAAAAATACACTGTCAAGCGTAAAGATGATACTTGTTCATTTACTACACATCCACGCACGCTTTTCCTTGAGCAAGAGAAACTAAATTCTCACAGATCTCTTTGTGAAATGTCCTTAATGAAAGAGCAGAGATCCTCAGAAAATAACATGATGAAATATTTTTTGTTTTTTAACCCTGGCTTTCTACATTAATACTCGACAGTTTAACTCTACAAGAGAGCACGATCATTCCTCTCCTGAATGAAAACAGTGGCTTGCCCTACATATTTTGGTCTTTGCATAGTTACTTTGCATAGTTGCAAGTGAATCCTTTTCAGATGTTGAACTGAGTCTGAGGAGTGCAGTCAGAGAGAATTTGTCTCTCGCCCCGGGCAGCTGAAAACAAACCAAATTTGAGCATGCTGCTTTTTGCAGGGGCACAAGGAGGAGGAGACGGCGGTGTGGCCGAGCGAGATGGATAAAGACAGAGAGAGGTAACTAGAGCAGGTGGCCAAGACTTAGAGAGAGAGAGTAGAGGCTAGAGCTTATATGCGAGAGAGAGGACATGTGAAAGCATGAGAGTGAGAGAGGGAGGAGGGTGTTTGTATGCATGCTGATTTTTCCCCTCCCTTCCTCAAACCACCAAGTTTTAACGTGGATTTCACCCCACTGCTTACAGAGGCTTTCTCCTGCTGAAGGGCCTCAGCGCCACTCCTCCCTTCCTCCTCTCCCTCCTCTCCCTCTCTCCATCCCCAGATGCCTGCCCCACACTTATTTATATAGTTAGGGGAGCTAATGCAGGAATTACAATTGTAAAGCAGCAGGCACTTCAGTATGACCATTCCACGGACGTAGCGTCAAGTGAGTTCCCACTGCCATTATTATATCATTAGAGGAATTCGCTTGAAGGTGAATTTCGGTACTGTATTTCACTTTTCTTCCTGTACAGGCTCCGCTTTCCCGTCCATCTGCTAGGTGTTATAGAATTTTGCATTTCTAAGTTTTGTTATTTGATTTGAAGGTTGCAGTGTTTTGAACGTGATACTATTTCACTCCACAGCACACTACATCACTCAAAGAACCAAAAAGGACCATGGAGGGATAAGATTAAATAGACATAAAGTGAATTACAAAGACTTGAAGAGTGTATACCTTCTACAAGGCTGAACAACCTCTAAATTTATTATTCTATTATTAGAAAATGTTTGAAATTTGTTACGTTGATTACGACAAAAGGACTAGTAGGATACCGTAAAACCTGTCTGCATATTAGGGCTTTGGTACCTAAGATGAATTTTAATGAGCTGTCTGCGCACTGATATGTTGATTAGCTGTATTGTGTGTCGACACACCATATCAGACACAATTATTATTCAACGCAGTGTATTTTACACAGAGGTGGGTAACATTAAATTTTTTGGCTTATCCGAATGTTGTTTTGTGTTAGATTGTTAAGATTGGATGAAACCCGGCTCGATATTAAAGGTGAAAAAATGAGTGAAGATTCTTGTCTATGATGTGATATATAAAATGACAGGCACCTGTGTATATAGCCGCTAAAAAAAAAAACCTTGATACATATAGCCCAGCTCGCATTAAAAAATAAAATATACCTAGTATATTCTGTGCTCATTTCAGGGTACACCAGGAGGAATGTTGAAAAATATGTTTTGCAAAAAGAGCGTTGCAAAATCTGTCTAGGAAATAGATGTACCCTGAGGGTAGAATTAAAGAATCAGGGGAAATATTTTGTCTTTGTGCTTCGTGGCCATATGGTGCTTATCTTGGCTAAAAGCTAATCACTCTCTGACCCACAGCCTAACTTTACTCAAATTGCTAATAAAATCTGTTGGAGTAGGTTAACAATAATCATAAATAGAGGAGTGAAGAAAGAATCAGTAGATAAATAAATAAATAAATAAAAAAGTCCCAATTGAGAGAAGCAGTGAAATGAAGACATACTATAGACCCATATTAAATGATGTCAGCTTCCTGAGATTTAGATAAACCATCAATCATGCTGCAAAAATGATGCAAATATATGGCTATCTGTGGAGAAACTGATTGTCATATGTCCTTAAAGCCATAATTTGAAATATGAGTTATGTTCATTGACAGACATTGATATGCACCGGTCAATTTTGCCTGCCTCAGCCTGCTGAGATTGGAGTAGGAGTTGGTCCATTGCCATCTCCGGAGACGCCATCATCAGGATGCTGGACACAACCTGACCCCATCGCCGCTGTTGGTGAGAGATCCGTGATTTGCCAGCACAATTATCATCATTGACGCCACGTTTCTGTCTCCATTCCCATCCTTGTGGCGTCAGCTTCCCAGGATCAATATATTTCAGAGCCACCCACACGTGCAGGGGTTCAAGTTACCCGGTATGCGTACACACAGCTACACCTGAGGGATTTCATGTTTTCTTTTATATATCCATCTGGGAAACTAGTTACAGTCATGAAGGTATGCAGAACTTAGCATCTGTGTTAACAAAACAACTTTCAAAGTCTCACAGGCTACATTTGTTGTTGTTGTAACAGAATTAATATCTATTTTTATCATGCCTCTGAGCAGCAGAGGGAACAATATTTATGCACAAGTCTGCCAGCAACAATCATACATACACTCTTAAGAAAGTATTTGACAAAAGAACATCTTTGCTTGGGATGCAGATAAGTACTCCAGCTCGTTCTGATTCATGGCATACAGCCTGTAATGTCATAGCCAGCCCAGTGTGAGTCACAGTTTAACGGGAGGGGAGCAGCCACCAATACCGGGAGCGGATGTCCGCCTCGACGCCTCAGCAAATGTCCTAGTGTTAGCCCGACAGCAAACCGGATTAACGAGTTCTCCTCCTCCTCCCCTCATACTCTCTACTTTGTCCCCCAACTGTCTCCTTTGCTCTCTGCCTCTCAATAACTCTCTTCCTTTGCCCTCGCTATCTCTCCCTCCATCAATCTTTCTCCATCTTCCCTCGTTCTCTCCTTCCGCATCCTGAATCCCACCTGCCTCTTCTTTACTTTTTCATCTTACTGTCTTTCGCTTTGTCCTACAGGCATCGGAGCTGGGGATGACATCAGCATTTTACAAGTACATCCTCACCACCATGGTAAGAGCATGCCAGTTCTCCCGCTTCCTCTCTCTGTTTCCTCATTCCCCGTGTTCACCCTCCTCTACCTCCTCCTCCTCTTCATCCCTTTTTGCGATAAGCAGCAAAGGGAAAGGAGAAAGTATTCAATAAAGGGGAGAAGAGAGAGGTGACAGAGAGAGAAGAAAGGGAGAGGAGATGAAGGATGGGGAGAGGGGAGGAGAGGGAGGGAGAGATCTGAGAAACGAACATACTGTACAAAGATGTGGAAGTGCAGAGGAGGATAGCAAAAAAAAGAGAAGAAACAAGAAAAAGGGGCCCGAGGCGAAGGTGATGACAGATGTGAGGTGCTCTTCTTCTTATGCCACCCGCCACCTTCTCTACGCTTCCGGTGTTTTCATCTGCCTCTTTGATATACCCCCCTCCCCTTCTACCATTTGAATTAATGTTTCACTTTATACTGTCTGTCTGATTTTTATTTTTTCCTCTCTGCCCTCTGTGCGTGATGTACTTTGTGCTTGATGCCACTCTTCTGTATATTCCCTGTGAGAAGCCATTGAGCTATTTTCCTTTCTGTGTATCACTGTCTTCCCCCTTTTCCTAGTTGTCCATATCCTTTTTTTTTCTCTCTCCATCCGAGATTAGATATTGTCACTCCCCTTAGCCTCTCTTTTTCTTTATCACACTCTTCTTTGCACAGTATTTTTCTTCAGAGCTAAGATTTGATACACTGTCAACATTGTCACTCACCTGAATTTTCTGCCTCTCTCTGCAAACACCCTCCCCACTTCTCTTCTTCTCTAGGACTTCCCTCTGCTGAGACTGGATGATATAGTGGATGAGCAGTCCAATATTGTGGGATTTTCCATGTTTAACACGACGCATCCCTTCTATTTGGAGTTCATCAGGAGCCTCAACCTGTCTTGGTTGGAGGGCTGTGACCTAACATACCCCGGCCCTGCAGTCAGTCTCTTTGACACATGAGAACTTGTGCATGCTCACATTCAGGAGTAATTTTTACAGCTTTGTTTGCACGCAGTGAAACATTAAGCTACTTTATTCCTCACACTGATTCATGGAGCAGTTAAAGAGATTCAGCTAGTCTTTTGCTTGTATTTAATGGGTATTGATGTATCCATCTGTGTTTCCTCCCCACTGGTTTATTCATACCTCACATCTATTCTCTCCCCCCTCTTATTTTCTCCTCCCTTCCTCTCTCCCTCCATCCTTGTTAACCATTCAATCATCTTGAGCCTCTTTCCTCATCACATCTTCTCCCCTGACTCCTTGTCTTCCTTCCCCGTCTTCCTTCTCCCCCCACTTTCTCCCTTTACTCCCCTTTCCATATCTCTTGTGCTTCCTCTCCACCTTTCCACAGCTCTCGTCAGCGCTGATGTTTGATGCGGTGCATGTGGTGGTGGGGGCGGTGAGGGAATTGAACCGCAGTCAGGAAATCGGAGTGAAGCCGCTCAGCTGCACCTCACCTCAGATCTGGCAACATGGGACCAGCCTCATGAACTACCTGCGCATGGTAAACGTTTGATGAATAATCTGCATGAGTGCAATACGTACTGCGCAATCACCTGCTGATGTGTGCGGTCACTCTTCTGAACATGTGCATGCATACATCCATATGTAATACAGGGTATGATATACAACCTCAGTTTATTTAGATTATTATTTATTTTAATGTCCACACACAGCCAGAATATGCACAGTGACTTCTAACTGTGGCTCCACGTGTTATCATTAAAATCAAAGACATTTCTTTTTCTTTCTTTTTTTTTTTACACTGTAGAAATACCTATGTCAAAAAAAGGGCGCAAAAATATTTTTCCCAAAGCCTGAGAGTTTTCAAAATAGAGCTGAAACAATTACTTGATTAGTGGTTTAGTTGATTAACAGAAAATTAACAACTATTTTGATAATTAATTAATCAACTGAGTATTTTTTCAAGCAAAAATGCCACCTATTTGTTAGTCACAGCCTCTAAAATGTAGACAAGACATAGACAAAATAATATCTGCTCAATGAAAAAAAAATCTGCAGCTTGATCAACAATAAGATCATGTCTGATGAAGAGCCCAGTGATAAAATATTTTCAATTTATGGACATAAAGGCTGAAATCCTGACATTTGAGCTGGCTTATTTTTCCTGGAAATTGAGTCAAATGATTGTCATGAATCAGAATTGTTCATGATTAATTTTCTCTTGATTGATTTATTGATTAATGATAGCAGTACTGCTATATCCTGTATCATCCTCATCTCACGTTGCATGTAACCTCTGTCTCTTGTCGTTCTTTGTCATCTCCCGTCTCTGGTCGTCTGCGTGTTTCTTTCATCGACGACCCATTGTCAAGGCAGCCCAAGCCCCATCCCTCATTGCCTCCGCCCCACCGGCCCGACATCTGTCTTTGTTAGTCAACATCATGGTGTGCTCCATCTTCAGCACCGTGCCATTCATCATAGATCTCACTAACTGTGCCAGCACCTGGGCTTTTGGAGCTGAGCTGTGAGGTGCAGGTCTGAGTCTTATTAGGGAGCTGTTGACTCTCTCTGCTGCTTTATCTGAGCCTCTCACTCAGTCACTTTTCTCCTAGTTGATCTGAAACTGATCATCCCTGTCTGGTGCAGCCTCAGACACTTCCTCTGTCTCTTCTCCTCTTTCTTTCTCTTTGTCTCTTACCCTCTCTTTCTTCCTAATCACTGTTGATTGTATCTGTTTGTTTAATCATGATGGATAGTGAGAAGAAGAATGTTTTGTCTTATATAGAAGATTGCCTGTGATTGTCATTGTTTCTACCCACTCTCCTCTTGTTTTTTTAATCTTTCCCTTTCTTCTTTTCCATGTCTCTCCCTCACTCTCTCCTTCTCCCTGCCAGGTGGAGTATGATGGTCTGACAGGGCGTGTGGAGTTCAACAGCAAAGGTCAGAGGACCAACTACACCCTGCGGATCCTGGAGAAACACAGAGGAGGCCACAAAGAGGTCAGGAGTCACCTGTTATCATGCAGCAGCCAGGTCACATCGCCCATAGGCTTTGGGTCAGTTATAGGTCACCCGTCTGATTTCACAGTGCCGGGGGAGGCGTTTAACACTGAGGTCAGCTTCATCACAGACTACCCCGTTAGTAGCCAAATATTTTTACTTTGTGAAGTTGGTTTGATGCGTTTCACCTGACGGCACGGTGGTGTGCAATCTGACGTGGGTCACGGAGTAGCTGCAAATATGTGTTAACATTTGTTTTATCTGAAGGCTACTAGAATACATTAACTGCCTGCCGAGTCCACCAATTGAATTTTAAATGCTAAACTTTCCAGCAGGTCTGTTGTATTGTGTATCCCTGTCCCAGATGTTTGTTTTATTTGCCTCGGCCTTGACATTAGTTTGTAAAAATCAGTGTTTGTGGCTCAGTACAGAGTGAATATGAAGATAGAGCTACAGTACATCTCTCTTCATCGTATATGCAATAATTACATAGGATCTTAGTGTAGGTTATTTTGTCTTGTCTTATATAGAACTGGATTTGCTTCAGGCTTGGTGTTGATTTGTATTTGAAATTGGTCTTCACTTGCTCTTCATCTTCAGTTGATGTAGACTAGGGATCTTTCCTAGTATTCCTGCTTCTTTTTAGCAATCCCCTGCAGTTTCTTCATATTGTTATCACGCATATTTACATCAGGGATCTGAGGAGTAAACCCCAGTCCTACAATCACTCAGGTTGGAGTTGCATTTAGGGCTGAGCAATAAATCAATTTAGTGTATTTGTATTGGGATAATATGATCATATAGTGTTGTTGTTTTACAAAATCTTGCTTATATGAATGATTATAACAAAACCTTTAATAAAAAAAATACCAGTTTAAAGTCAGCCTGAATAACAGCCACTGTGGCCACAAGAGACAGTTACAGGATAACTGTAAATGCTAAAACAGACACTCACTGAGCTTTATTAGGAACACCAAACTAATACCACTAAATCCACAAGATGTTGGAAACATTCCTTTGAGAGTCTGGTCCATGTTGACGTAATTGCACATAATTTTTCTTCAGATTTGTCAGCTGCACATTGTAATGCAAATCTCCCATTATACCACATTCAAAAGGTGTTCTATTAGATTCAGATCTGGTGCCTGGGAAGGCCATTGAAGTTCACTGACCCCAGTGTCATGGACATGAAACCAGTCTGAGATGACTTTTGCCCCAGCATTATTATGCTGGAAGTAGAAGATGGTAAGTTGTGGCCGTAAATGGATGGTAAATAGGCTGTGGTATATTGGTTATTAAGGGGCCCAAAGGATGCCAACAAAACTTTCCCCACACCATTACACCACCAGCAGCTTGGACAGTTGACACGAGGCAGGTTGGGTCCATGGATTCATGCTGTTGATGCCATCTGTGTGCCCCAGCAGAAATCAAGATTCACCAGAACAGGCTTCATTTTTTCAGTCTTCAACTGTCAAGTTTTGGTGAGCCTGTGCCCACTGCAGCCTCAGATTTCTGTTGTTGCCTCACATTTCTGTTCTTGGCTGACAGGAGAGGAACGCAAGTAGACTTTTGTAGTCCGTCCACCTCAAGGTTCGCCGTGTTGTGCATTCTGAGATGCTTTTCTGCTCAGCACAATTGTAAAGAGTGGTTATCTGAGTTACTGTAGCCTTTCTGGCAGCTCCAACCAGTCTGGCCATTCTCCATTTTTGTCCGCAGAACCGCCGCTCATTGGATGTTTTTTGTTATTGGCACCATTCTGAGTAAACTCTAGAGACTGTTGTGTGTGAAAATCCCAGGAGATGAGCAATTTCCGAAATGCAAACCAGCCATCTGGCACCAGCAATCAAGCCACACACAAAGTGACCAAGATCACATTTTTTTCCCATCCTGGTGTTTGGTGTGAATAGAACTGAATCTCCTGACCTGTATCTGCATGATCTTATGCACTGCTCTCACATGATTGGCTGATGGGATAAATGAATAAGCAGATGTACAGGTGTTGCTAATAAAGTGCTGGGTGAGTGCAATGTAACAACAGCACAATTCAAGTCATAAATTGACTGGAGGAAACACTTTCTCTTCACCTTCACCTTCACCCTTAATATGTCTTCTCGGGGCTCTACTGCAGGCCATCTGCATCCCGTGTTAACACTGAATACCACCTGATAACCATTCTTAAATCTAGGCTTTAACTTGGTGGGAGAGTCACATTGTCATAATTAACATTTTAACTCTGTCCACCTCTCTGCACAGCAGTTCCCACTCCCACCTGCAGGAAGGCAGTGGTGGTTCACAGAAAAAAAGACCACTTTTAAATGTCAGGGGAGGATAAAGAGTATAGAAAAACTGTGATTCTGTCTGAGTAGTCATTACCTCTCCTCTGACCTATTGAAAGATGTACAGTAATATCTTCCAAAGAAATGCCTCTGTGAGCTGCAGTTCCACCAATGCACACTGCTGAGGTCATAATCACACATTTATGCACCTAAGTGACTTTACTGTCTCCATAAAATGGAAATATGTGAGCTGTTTTTCATGCAATTTAAGAAAGGTGTTAGTAAAGGAAAACAGACATGGCAGTGAAGCTCCTGATCATGAATGCTTTTCATTACCATCTTTGCCATCTTGTCCCAGCTCATTGCTCTGCTTGTAAACATCAGTTGTTTTTTTTTGTTTTTTTACAGTGGCGTATGGTAGTGCAGGCTTGTCTATGGCTCCAATGGGAACAATTAAATCAATGTGTATATACAGTATGTAACAATATGGATACAAAAGTAAAGCATAAAATATTAAACATACAAAGGTACTCTATAAAATAGACCAATAGGGTTAATGCACTCACTGGAATGCTTATTTGCAATAGATGGTGTGTAGCCTGCTACAACAGTAAAACAGTTGCAGTGAAGTTGGAGCTTAACAGTACATTATTTATCTCACAATAGCCATTGATTTTCTCTCACTCTCTCCTCTCTGTTAGATCGGGATCTGGTACTCCAACAACACCCTGGCAATGAATTCCACCAGTCTGGATATTAATGTCTCAGAGACGCTGGCAAACAAGACCCTCATTGTCACCACCATACTGGTAAGGTCGCACCTACTTTCTGGAAAACCGCGCCGCTGAGGTCAGAGTTGTTTTCGTGTCGCTGCGCAGACTGTTCCGCAGCTCGCGCTCTGTTGTGGTCTGTTTCTGCTAATTCTGCTGTCACTGTAGCTGTCATAGAAACTGACACAGCACTGAGAGAGATGTGTTACTAAATTCAAACTGGCAAAATCCTGTTCCTCTGATAAGGTCAAAATATTAGAAGTTGTCTGCTTCTGTTTTCCATATGAGTAATGTCATATCAGAAAAAATCAATAATCTCTTGCATGATGATGCTCCATCATCTTCAGGTTGGATTAGATGTGTAAAAACAACCTGATACAGCACCACAATTGACTATAACATAACCTCACACTGACAGTTCTTTTCATAAGACAGCAAATACCTTAAATAGGACAATCCCTTAGAACATAAACTAGTACAAAATGGTGGAACAAGAGAGAAGTCTCATATGTTGTCTGTTGCTGTAAGCATATACGTACATATTTTGCAGCCAACCAAGCTGTTTTTCTGCCATCTCCCAAGATAAGTTTACCCTTGATTGTGTGGTGGGGGATTTCTGGATTTCTATTTCGATGCCCAGACTGTGTTCACCAAGTATGTCTTTTTTGCTCTTATCTACTTCTGCATTTTGCACCAGCCATTTTATGTCTTTTAAAGGAGCACTTCAGAAATTGAATGCTGGACTTCCACAACACTAGGGGCACCTCACAAGGGACAGATTTTTTAAAATTTGATATTTTTGGAAAAATACTTCTTTACTCTCTCACTGAGAGTTAGATGAGAAGATCGATACCACTGTCATGTCTGTAAAGTAAATATGAGGCCACAGTCTGCAGAGAGTTCATTTTTAGCATAACATAAAGACTGGACTTTGTAGATTAAGAAAAATAAGCTACTGTACAATGTGTCAGTTTGTGAACTTAAGAGGCGCTGTAGGTGGATTTTGTCCGAAAGAGCTGAATTCTGCCAAGCTAGGCTAATCATCTCCTGGCTGACTTCATTTTTAATAGATCTGAGATTGGTATTGATTTCTCATCTAATTTTCTGCCAGAAAACAAATAAGCATATTTCTCACAATGTCGAACTGTTCCTTTAATCTATTATGGATATAACATGCTTTTTTTACAATAGTTTTTGAAGCCTTAAAATTCAGTTAATCATCTCTGCTCAAACTGAATATTCATAGTTTTGAATTGAGACGACTTCTGTGTCCCCCGTGTTCAGGAGAACCCATATGTGATGCGTAAGGACAACTACCAGGATTTCCAGGGTAACAACCAGTACGAGGGCTTCTGCGTTGACATGCTGAGGGAGCTGGCAGACATCTTGAAATTCTCCTTCAAGATCAAGCTGGTGGATGATGGGCTGTACGGGGCTCCCGAGCCCAACGGCTCTTGGACTGGCATGGTTGGAGAGCTAATCAACAGGGTGAGCACTCTCCCTCTCCCTGCCTCTCTCTCTCTCTCTCTCTCTCTCTCTCTCTGTCTCACACACACACAGCAGACACACAGAAACATGTTCAAATGTTCCAACCAGTGTCTCTACAAACAGAAACTTAACACACACATTTACACACAAACCCACCCACCCACACACATACACTCACACTGTAGCCCCAAACCACAACTCTGCTGTAACTTCCCATGTCTCAAATTGCCCTCAGAGGGGAGTAAGACTCTTATCTAGGACAAAAGCTGACTTGATAATTCCCCAAAAGAGAGTGGTAGCATTGCCTAAAATTGTCTGTACAGTCTTTCCTCGCAGTAGCCCGTCCTTATCCCAGCCTGTCCCCCCTCTTTCTCCCCCTGTCCAGGCCTAGTGCGCCTCTGACAGACACTCTGGTTGAAGCAGGCTAATGAGAGCCCCTCTCTGCTTAATTACCATACGGTATACTTCAATTACCAGACTGTGGTCCCCGTGTGGGGCCTGCCACACTGGTGCTCCCCCGGCTCTCCACGCTTCCTCTCCCTCCTTGCCCTCCCCACTGCCTGATCACTCAGCTCTAATTAGTGGCCCATGTTCATCAATTAGCTTTTAATGGAAGAGATGGAGGGGAGGCAGAGCAACCAGAGACCTGCAAGGTTTTATACAGGTGGAAAGACCATCCACCCAGTGCTTACTTGCAATTAGCCTCATTTGGACGTGGATAATGTGTGTGTGCCAGAGGGGAAAGAGGCAGAGTGCATGTCAGTGTGTTTTTCACTTCTAGAATAATTCATAATATAAGCCAAAAACTGGTGCTTGGCTGTGGCAGTGCACAGAGGCTGATTGTGTTACCTTTGGACGAAATAGGCTAACTGTTTCCAATCTTTAATCATGCAGTCTGTGACTTCTCTTGTGATGCCTCATCTAACCTCTGAAACTGAATAGTATACCCAAAATATTCTTCTTTTATTAACAAGGCTCCTCCAGAGCCCCCGAAACATTATACAACTGTTTACAGGCTGTGTATTGACTAGTAAATCAACCAACATGTAAAATGCCCTTACAAGGTGTTTGGCCATAATATATCTCCTCTCCTGTGGCCCCTCCTAGGTCTGGGCATAGAGAACATTAGAACATCTTCGTGGTGCTGATCTGGCCTCATCATTGCGTGTTTGTGGCCATTATGGGTTTGTGTGGTCAACCGCCTTTCGGCAAAGGCGTGGTACTTTTTATCGACCTGAACACACCCAGTAGGTTTCCCATGGCATCCCGCCAACCTGACCTGTATTCTGTATGTTGGGTGTATGAGGGTGGGTAGTTGTTTTCAGCTTTGCCTCCATTGAGTGCGTTTGTTGTGTGTGCTGCGTTTGAGGTTCAATGGTGTTATGTGCATGTGAGAGAGGAATGTTGGTATGCGGCACTGGAACTGCTGCTCAAATGATAAAAACAAATAGAGAATTCAGTTTCACTTTGCATGTCTTGCCTGTTCTGAAGTCATTGTGCCTTTTTAGTGTTTGGTGTTTAACAGTGCGCGCAAAGTCTTCTGACTCTTGGTGATCAATAATGTAGAAATACCTTCCTTGCTAATCATCACCCTGGCATTAAATGTCGTCTATTCTTTTACATACCTCACATACCTTCAGTATTCTTCATTTCCATTCTTGGATTCTTCCACCCACATCACTGTGCGTCTCCTCTATCTCTCTCTCACACCTCCTCATTGACCATCAGTGTCTGTTCTCCGATAACAGGTACTGTTTTACCTGTTTATGTGAGCACATGACTTTTTAAATTATGATTTCAGTAGAATGTTGTTTGTCTATAGTGGACATGTTGGAAGTGGCTGTTCGTCATGTTTTGCAAATTGATAGTCTGTTGGAATGATTTTATAGGTGTTTATGGGTGTATATGTATGTGTGTGAGGTTACTGTAACATACGTGGTGTGCCTTTGTGTATGTACCTGAGTTTGCAGGCTACCTGGCTGTATCCGTTCATAGTGCATAGTGCCATGATGCCCATAAGCTAAGCGACATTTTGGTGTTTTGTGTGTTTGGATTGTAATAACCCTCTGCTCATGGATGTTCCATCTCTATCATCTCATCGCCCCCATCACCTCCTCATTTTGTTTCAAACCATCCCTCCATTTGTTGTTGATCTCTGTGCCTCGCTTCTCCATGACTTTTGATTTTACCATGCCTTACTGTCTGTTCTTTATATGCCTTGTTCCATACAGTTCCTTTTTGGTTTCTTGCTTTTGCCAATTTTTGTTTCCTCATCTCCTATTTGCTGCCTTGCCACTGTCTTGTTCTGCTGCCTGCCTTTGTGTCTGTTTCCCTCCTGCACCTCCTTGCTTCCTGTTCCTTCGTCTTTCCTTCTTTCCTCCCTCCTCCTTTTCCTCTTTAGGTGTCTGTCTGTCGGAATGATCACAGGTTCCAGCACACTCTAGAAGAGCTCTCGCACATCGCCGCGTCGGCCCTCAGCAGCTCCAGCAGCCCTCATGCAACGCATAGCTCTGGGGGCTTTCAGCCCCTCGTCTGATGCGGGAGATCGCCTCAGCAGCAGCTCAGTGGGCTGGCCCCTGACGGAGGTGGAGCTGGAGGAGGTGGAGCAGGAGGACAGGCCCTTCAGATCTGGGCCCTGGACCACAGCGGATCTAGATGATACCTGGGTGCCAACACCACCTCCTCCACCCAGCCCCCACCCCTGTGATGCTGCCCTCCCGCAGCTGCACCCATGTGAGGATCTGCCAGGAGTGCCGGAGGATCCAGAGCCTGAGATCAGGCAGTAGTATAGGATCAGCCTCAACAAGAATACCACCTTCATCAGCACCCCTGCACAGGCTACCCCACCCCACCTCATCTACATCCACAGACAGACAGTGAGGGGGGGCCCAGCACAAGGCGGCTACATCACAGCCCCCCGCCTCATTCCCCGCGGCCCATTCCACCTCCACAGAACAGCAACACCACAGACCTACTGGTGGACCAGGACTGAGACCAGATGCAGTGGGTGGGGTGAGAGGGCTGCAGATAGCCAGTGATGTTACTGAGGGACATTTGTGCTGATGAGAGAAACACTAGTTTCCACAGGTGAAATTCACCTGAGAACAAAAGAGAGACAGGAGAGACAGAGGGGAAAAAGAAGTTTAACTCAGCGAGGTCATTCAATAGAGAACAAGACAACCTGTAAACTGTAACCCTTTCTCCAGCTGAGCTTGAGGCCCGCAGATACAGGACTGGCAACAAGCTCACAGTGAGATTGTCGTCAGTTAAAGCTTCTGTATTCAACTCTGAAGAACAGATCAGTTTGGACAAATCTGAGCAGGAGTGCACATGATCAGATGGTGGTTTCCTGGCTTTTTTTTTCTCTCCTTACTCACCTTTTAGATTTGAGGGCGCTGGTTTTCTTCCACAGACACTTTGCTGGAAGCTGACTACCCCTGCAGTAAAATGAAGCCTTGTTGGAGGACATACCGTATCCGTATGTGATTTAAAACAGCAACTAAAAGACTTCCAGAGCATTATTTCCTGTTGTTTTTTTTTTCTTTTGTCTTTATTTGTGCCGCTATTGATGCCAATTGAGTTAAATACAGACCTGCTTCCTTGTATTAAGCCTAGATGGATATTTTATACTAAACTCGACTGCGTAATTGTGTTTCAGAGTTTGCTTCTCTTCTTTTAGATGATATAACATGGATAAAACGACTTCAAGATAACAACAATAGCAGAAACTGTTAACCTTTTTCTACTTGTGACATTATGTAAAAAATTGTGCTTCCTGTAAGTCTGTCTGCAACTACTCACAGTGAGGAGAACCATGTACCCAGCAACAGCACCCTTCTACTAATGGTAGATAATCAGACAGCCACAAAGAGGAAGCGAGAACGAGAGAGGGCGAGCAAGGGCTTTGGAGTGAGGTGTCCCTCGTTATCCTGGGTAACGCTTGCCAAGCTTTTACTTCTTTTTCACCTCTGTTCACACAGCGTAGAAGAGATAGAGAGACTGGACGAGCCAGAGCCAGAGCGGTAAGATAGAGAGGAACAGAAAGAGAGGAGATAGAAAGAGGCAGAGAGTGAAAAGGACACTACTGAATTTGAATGCGAAATCCCTAACTGAACTACTTCCATTATTAGATCTGTCCTGATCTGTTAATTCTGGGCATCTTTTAAGGGGCTTGTTAATGCGCCAGCAGGCTGTAGCTGCAGCTTCTTCCCTCCTCTCTGTTTAACAGACAGACTTGGCCGTACACAGTCAAGGCTCCTGCCAGAGTGATAGACTCAACGCAACCTTGTCAATACTGTCTCAAGCTTTTGATCGCCTAATTACTCCCCTCGGTGGCGGGGGACTCATTCAGGAGGGGGCTGAACACAGGAAAACATGCTGATAAATAGATTTAGAAGAAATACATGTTTTTCACTCTGGCTGGGTAGAGAAGCTGCTCTCTTTTAATTATGTGGTTAATGTTACAGTCCTACTGTTGTGTAAAAGTCCATCCAAAACAATTCAAATGCTACAGTATATTAGCTACGGTTCTTAAAGGAATACACTGGTGGATTTGCATGTTTTAGCCCTTTAACTTTGAATGTATGTACACTTCACATTACTGCTGATGATTATTCAAACCCTTCCATAGATTTAGACTCATACCTTACAAAATAGCCACTGCTTTCATACCAAGTCATTTTGGTGTGAAAACTGTGGATAACTGATCCATTACAGTCATGTTAAATAAGAAGTCTGGTTTTATTTTTTGGGGGGTGGCATAGTGGTGCAGTGGTTAGCACTGTTGCCTCACCTTTGGGTTCGAACATAGTGGTTTTCTATGTGGAGGAAACCCTGCCAATCGGTTTCCTCTGGGTACTCTGGCTTCCTCCCATAGTCCAAAGACATCCAGATTAGGTGCCAACTCTACATTGCCCTTGAGTGTGAATGGTTGTATATCTCTATATGTCGGGCCTGTGATAGACTGGCGACCAGTCTAGGGTGGGCCCTGCCTGTCGCCCAGTGTCAGGTGGGATTGGCTCCAGCTCCCTCGCGGCCCTCAAAGGATAAGTGGTATAGCTCATGGAATGAATGGTTGTATTTTTCTTATTGTCAATAAATCCCATGAAAAGACCCAAACAAACAATGAATTGATCTGACAAATAAGTTCATCTGTGCCATAGAGCCTTCACTGTTGTTCACTGAAAAAAACACATTAAACAGCCTCATCATTATATGGGCTGGAATGTTAATTCACTACCATGAACATAAACACTGTAGTTTATACCAAAATAGCATCCTGTTCCCAGAAATACTCAAGAATATTAATCCACAACTGAAAATAGTCCCCAACAAATACACTATTTGAGTAAGGTTTGCTAAAAACTACAGTGCTCAGCTCTGCATTTACGCTGCCTTTTCAGGTAACTCTTCAGTTGGAACAAATGGCTGGGGAAGTTGGAAAGTATTGAGAATCAGACTTACGCAGATGGTTTTGGTCTTTTCATGGGATTAGTTGACAATAACAAAAATATGTAATATCACCAACCTTATTCTTTAAGTCTGCTTTACAGTAAAAAAAACAAAACACTGAATGTGGTGAGACCACCAGGCTACACCATCACCTCCCATCATCAGATGTTTGTGGACAGATCAATAATATTATTCATCCGCAATGAGTAATTGTTATAATGTCTAGGACCACTTGTACAGTAAAATAGATCGGATCAATTTTATGTCTGTTGTAAAAGAATGCATAACGCATGCAGCGGTATGATTTCCCTTTAGCGTACTTTAAATCAAAAGTACCTACAATTAATTTTGTGTGCCACAGCTGTTACTGTTCCCAGAATCCCAGAATCATGTGACATTATCATGTGCTGCATTAGCATTCTGCGAGTCATTGACTCATTAGTGTCTATATGTTTATTGAATCTGTTGCTCAATTGGTTTTATTTCCTGTTGAGTGATTCACTACTTACTGAACTACAGGGGTGGTTGGATACACACCCTTGGTTATAGTTAATGTACTTACAGTAGCTATAAAAAGCCTTTCTGGTTGGTGTATTCAAAGAAATACAGACCTTCAGGAAATGAGAGGTGGCTGATGCAATGTATTCAATGCAAGATATGACCAAATTCTCATTACCCCATTCATACTTACCAATTCTTATGTAGTTTCATTTCCTGACAGCAGAGATTATGAATGTAATATTTTTCAGCACATGATTCTCAGCTCTTGAAAGTCTGTTTTTCCTACTTCCTGAACGCATCAGTAACATATTTTCTTTTCCTCTTTTTTGCCCCTGCTTCGGAATGACATTTTCATCATTTGTGCCACAATCCTTGTGTTTTTATTACCTCTAGATAGCCATGAGTCTCCTCCATTGTCATTTAGAGTAACCAACTTTGTTTCCCACCTGTAACTGAGGAGGGTTCATCAAACTGCAGAAGTTGCTAGTGCAGCAACAAGGGCATGATCAATCACTGGCTTCCCACCCATCTATATTCTGCAGTAATACAAAGTGTGTGAGATAACATGCAAAACCACCAATACAGCCCTTTATAAATCCCTTGAAAAATGCAGGCATTGTTGTCTGGTCTAACATTGCATTGCTGTACAAAATTATTCATTTTGCAGTGAAACTGATTTCTCAATGCTGTTGTGTTCCAGATAAGGAATGATAACATTGTTTGCACACATTATGCCATTTCTCTGAATGATGGCTGTCAGCAGAAGCAGGCCTGGATTTGATGCATCTCTTTCTCTGTTTACGTCTGCCTTTGTGTCCAGAATGCTGACAAGACAACATGAGCCAAACTGTCTTCACAAGTCACCACAGTACACACACACACACAATCTCTCTCACATACACACACACACGCACACACGCTAACACATACACATACACATGCTCACAAACAGAAACACACTCATCCACAACATCTTCATTCCTTATTCCCTTGTCTAAAGGCTAAGGCTGGTTGTTTTTGTTGTTTTCAAACTTGACTTCAGAGTCTTTTTTTTCCTTGTGTTCTTTGGTTTGGTCTTTATAGAAATTCACAAAACTTGATATGTGACAACAACATATAGCCATTATGTGGCAATCAACAGCTTTAAACCATCAGCTGAAAGCATTTGTTAGCTGCAAAGCATTACTGTGGAGAGGCAAGAGCAGGTTACAACCCTCTCTAGTATGACTATCAGTGGGAAGGGAGGGTCACAAAACAAATCTGATGGGGTGTCTGAATGGTCACTCTACAAAACAAACCTTTTCATTTACTTTTATGTTCTTTTCTTTGATATTTTTTCATATTTCTATACTAGTGCTAAATGGATTATTAAAACTGATGATGAATATTATGATTAAATTGTTGTTATTATTGCTATTGAAGAGCAAGAGGTTCTATAGTGTGCTTGTGGGTGAAGGGTGGGTGATGAGAGGTGTTGGGATGAAGGTGCAATGACGTTTGTCAGAGAGATCGCCCAGTTGTTCAAACCTATAGACACACAAACTTCTTTTTGAATAAAAATATTCAAACAGTCCCACAGTGACACGTGTCTTTGCTTTTCAAGTGGAAAGTAAGGTGGCCCTGAAGCTCAAAGCACAATGACATTTTACAAAACACAACAACATTTCAGAAAATGCTATGTTTTCTCCTTAACAGCTGATTTGTTTACATTGTTTGTGTTGTGTGTTGTTATATTGTTTATAACTTAGGTAACTACTTGTGAACACAATCGCCACTAATGCTACCATAGTTCCTTAAGGATTGAAGCCATTATTTCTCTTATCTTGATAATCTAACCTGTGCCAACACATTAACTAACATTTTACGTGCTATGATAGCCTGTGGTAGTTGTTGATTTGTTTATATACGCTCAATTGTAATTTTTACGGGATGCTGTTGGTCAGACGGTTTAGCTAAACCAGCTAACATATGCTAACGCCAGTTGTCACTTGTTTCCACAGCAACAGTCAATAGTCACATAAACTCAAGCTACATTGTAAATTCAGATAAGATAAACTATATTTAACATAGAATGCATACTGAACCTATAGATAATAGATTCATATTTTACGTTATCTAAGATGATTTTTAGTTTATTTGAATTCTTAAGTTTAATGATTTATAAACTAAATTATTTAGAATCATTTTATTATTTTTGGGATACTGTGATGGTGATATACTACTGTGATTGTTGCCCTATATATTGTACATTGTTCTAAGCCAGATGAATTGGCAGTTACACCAGGTATCAGTAAAGCCAAATTATCTTTCTGTTCCTTTATTCTTTCAGATTAAAACCATCCTCTTTCTTAAAATATGTTCAGCCTGACTTCTGTGTGATTCTACAGACTAGACTGGGCTCCTTCAGTTAACCTTGGTTATCAGATAGGTAAGCCCATCTTGGATGCATCGCATCTACGAGAGGAGAGGATGAAGTCCAGAGACGATTAAGAAAGGCGGTGCAGAGGCTTTGTTGGGTCTCCACGAGTCAGCCGAGAGCCCAGGGCCAGAGGACATCACTGAGATATTACGCTATCAACAAGGTAAATGTAATCCTGTTATGACAGAACAGTTTTAAAATCTTAAGTTAGTATTTTACACACAAAGAAATGTATTAATTTCTTACTTCTTTTGACAGCACAGACTGCTACTGTAAATTTCTCAAGCACTGAATTTCAATACTTTGTAAACCATGTTTTGTCACCTTTTTTGGTATGATAAAGAATGTATTTGATTGGAATATTTACAGTACTATATCACAATATGCAATTCTTGTCTTTGTTTAAAGCTGCTGTAGGTAAGTTTGAAGAATTAGGCAGAATTAGAAAGAGTTCAACCAAAACACCTCTAGCCTCTCTCTAATCTCCAACACCAAATAAAGTGAGAATTTTTAGAAAGGTGCACACATCCTAGCTGCCAAACACTGTGATGTCTGGTTTAGTTGAGAAACACTACAGAGTCACTGTTGTACATTTTACTCAGTTTAGTTCTCTTTTGGTTGGTAATTTTCCATCTATGCCTCTTTTCTTTGTTCCTCTTTGATGGTTTGAGGGAGTAGGAACTTTATGTGATGCAACTGTCTCAGTATGTTGTCTTCTTCCTGCAGCTGAACAAGACAGTGAAAAAAGAAATATCTTTGTATTTCGGTCAATTCCAATAAAGTGAGGGACCTTTCGTTAATGTCAGCCCTCAGGGATTTTGGTTTAACAGCCACAGTCAAAACTCATGTGCTGTAACACCTTGGGACCAAGACAGACTTTTGTAGTTTTGACTGTAGGAAGTGTGACATACATTCAAAAATATTTGAATTGTTGCAACTGGAAGAAAAACACTGATTTGTTTAGGCCTGGCATGGCAGGAAGCAGGAGAAACCCTTTTTATGTAGGTGATAGGTGAAGATTTCTCATCCAGAGTTTGTGTTCATGAGAGGTGTATGCAGTGAGATTTATGAGAATCTGAATTGAGGATCTTTAGAAACCACAAGTTTTGGGTTTTATTTAAAGGATAAGAAAGAAAAACACATATAAGAAAGAAAGTACAAACATTAAAGGACACACGATCCAAATCCAGAGATGCAAAAACATACAAATAGGAAAAACACATGCAATAAGATTTGCTACACTGGAAATACTCTGGGATAGTAGGGGAGAGAGTCCATTTGGATAAATAGCAACGCTACAAGTACTTTTGCCTGCCCATCAGTACCTAACCTAACCCTTTACTAAATATTGATATTTTTCCAGCCAAGAAAGTAATCATCAACATTTCAAACATACATTTCAGAGCTGTGAGAACCCGCCACGCAGTTGTGACCAGTTGCCATCTCAGCAGCTTGCAGCCTAGCTCCAGAGATGACCAACTGGTCAGCATCCACTGTCTTATCTCAGTAAGACCTATGGCTATGTACCACTGGTTCTGTTGTCTGTAGCATTTTGAAATGTGTTACAGTTCTTTTAGATGCTAAAATTTGGTCTCAGAGTTGAAATATATTATTTGTTGCTGCCAGTATGTCTCAAGATAAAGTTTAATTCATAATGGATAGATGTTTTATTGTTGCTGCCTATTTGCACTTTGTGGTTCTTATATGTACTGATATATCATTACATTTCAATAAAAATAAATACATAGAAAAGGAACATTAACATTGGCAGTGCAGCTTATATTAAATTTTGCTGTTCAGTCTGTTCAGAAATAAGTCTGTAATGTTGATAATTATCCAAAACAAGCGTATCACTCACTTCTGGAGCCTGTGCCCCTCAGTGTTGCTTTTCCCCTTGTATGTGCTTTGTCCTAAGGGGCTACAGTGTGGGTGATTATATTTAATATTTATCTCATTGTCAACAAATCCCACAAAAATGCCAAAACTAACATTGATCCACTGTTGTCCAAAAACTATTAAAAACACATTAATGAGCCACTGCTGAACTGGGTGACACGTCCCTTCACTGTAATGAACACTGGCACTGTTTATTTTGAGTCAATCCCATATACACAGAAATGTTGCTGTAAACACTCACTAGAGCACCAAATGTTTATTAATCTGCAGCTGGAAATACTTCAACAAATGAACAATTTATCCCTGTTTGTGTAACATTAGCTAAAAAGTACAGCCCCCCTGCTGAAATGAAGTGTTGCTCATTTTCATAGATTCACATCTTCAGCTGAGAGCCTCAGGCAGAGCAGGGAAGAGGTCAGTATTGAGGGTTTGATTAATGCTTTGCTGGTTCTGGTCTTTTCATACAATTTGTTGACAGTAAGAAAAATACAAATTAACACCAGACTAAGATGATTTATTGACAGCTGTCAGGATGTGATGACATTTGAATTTTACATAAGACACTAACATGCTGGTAAATACAACTTTAAGTAGCTTTAAGAGAGTTTTTTTTTTTTTTTTTTAATGCTCGCCTAGTAGAACAAAAAAATGATAACTTATTGATTGTACATCTCTCTCTTTCTTTTATATTTCCAATGACTAACCATCTGGAGTATGGGACATCTTCATCTTCATCATGGATGGTCTCTGTTTGTCAATGGAAGGCGATGTAGTATCTCTGGAAGCTTTGAACTTGACATCAGAGTAGATCAGTTCTTATGAGGAGGAAGAGAGGTTAGTGCTCTGATTTATCATCCTGATTCTCATCAGCTTGTTTTGTTGCATTTTGTGTCAAAGCAACAAAACAATCAAACTAATCTATTTTTTAAAACTATAATTTAAAAGTGTAACTTCAAACCAACTCTGAGCTCACCTCATCTCTTTCAATTACACATCACTGGACCACCTGTACCTGAAAGACAGGATAGCTTTAGTAAAGGGAAACAAACAAAGGATGTCAAATTAAGTGCTGCTCTTTAAAAATCAAGAGGAGGAACTTGGACATTTTTTCCTCACCAGAGGTGGTGCGGTGCCTGACAGAAGAACCACGTCTGAGTAAAGAAAATACAGTGTTACATTTTCAGGAGTTAATTTTTTCCCACAGACTCTTTTAAGTATAGTATGTGGTTTAATAAATCAATAGATAGAATTCACTTCATCCAGCATCTGCAATAATACTGTAGAGGATAAAGATTCAGTTTTTGTTCACTAAATGCATGATACCTGCTGATATCTAATAAGTAATATGTCATGTTGTGTCCCTTTCTGTCATGGAGGGAGTTTGATATTCAACAGCCCATATACTCCTACACAAAATACATACACACACCTAGTTAGACACACCTCATTCTGATGATAATGATGTAAGTTGTGACTGCCATAGTCACTACTATCAGCACGAATACTCCTGCAGCAATCAGCCTTGGTAATGTGTGCATCTGTACAGTCTTTTCTGGGACAAGAAACACAATTATTATAGATGCTATCTTATGTGTATCTTAAATAAACTTAAATACTTAAACTTAAGTAAAACTTAAATAAAAGTTCACAATGTTGATATAGATAACACAAATGCTTTATTTATGAGACACAATGAATGTAAATTCATTTGTCATGGTAGTGTAAGTGGCAAATGGAGAGAAATATAAGGCAAGGGTGAGGCCCCACTTACAGGTATACACCATTCAGCCACAACATTAGAAGAACATTAGGTTATTTACCACTTAGATGTAATAGATATTAAAGATTATGCTCATTTCAAGATTTTTTGCACTTCATGTTAACATAGCCAGTTTGTTTAAAATGCTTCACATACTCACCTTTAACAACAAGTTTGGTTGTTCCATCAAATGAACCACTGGGGAAGGTTGTAACACTGCACGTGTACGACCCTGCATCTGCCATTTTCACATCTTTAATTATCAATGATTGTTCTTTAATCTCCACTCTCCCCTTCAGAGGAGAATCGGGAATATTCACACCAAAATAGCTATTAGAAAAAATAATGGTGACTCTCTTTCCTTCTGGTTCCAGGAGATCCCACTGAACCTGAGTAACAACGGCATTTTCTGGTCCTTGGATGAACTGGCATGGCAAGATGACGTCATGCCCGAGGTATCCAGTCGCTTTAGGCTTGACATTGAGTTGTTGTGCCTCCAGAACTGCAAAAAATAAGGTGACATGGTGGCAAAAGGAAGAATTAGATAGAAAATAAGTATAAAGTCATGCTGAATTACCTACTTAACTACTATGCATTATCATTCAACAACAGTAACTCAGAGACTACCTTTTGGGTCATTATTATTATATATATTATTATATATATTATTATTTTAGTAATTCCTCGAATGACCTTTTGTCAGATCAACAAGAAGTACTTTTTTGCAAGAATTTACTGTTTACTAGGGGTTGTATTAACCACATTCATGAATGTATTCTTTGTTTTCAAGAAAATGTTAGTGACACACACATTACAGTTTTAAAATGTATTAATATTATTATTTCTAAATATCAGCTCACTACCATCCTGTATTCAACACACATGCTACAAACATGTTTAACTGCTTCTCAAAAAATTTGTCAAATATAAAATATCTGGTCTTACCTCGTAGAGTGAAGTAAATCAACTTCAACATTAGGAGAGGTGATGTGTTGCAAGTTCTCATTGTGCACAACTGTAGGGGTGGACAAAATAACAGATGCACTTCTAGTACAATAGACAACTAATTTAAGATAGCAATTAGCCACATTAAGACGTCCAGACAGTTTCAGGTATATGATTTTCCTCAAGCTTCCTCAAACTTCAAGCTTCCTCAGACGTCAAGTTCCATGTGACCTCAAATTCTTTAAACCTTGACCAAGAAAGAGGCTGCAGAGCTGTGGCAGGGAGCTTTTCTCATCTCTTACTAGTTTTACTAGTAAGTAACTAGTTCATTTTAATTTTCTATGTTTATTTTCTTGTAGTCTAAATGGCAATCATGGTTTTAACATCCCTTTCCTCCTGTAATGCTGTAACCCTCAGTGAAACAGTGACCTCATGTGGTCAAATGATGATAATGTAAAGAAGCACTAATGCCTGATACCACTTTAAAACACAGCTGAGCAGCAGTGTTCAGAGACATTTACATCTGTGCTTGATAAGAACAAACAGACAAACCCTTTGTTTTCTATACATTAGTTTAATACTCAGTCTCCACTAACAATACTGCTCCAACATATGCAACATGTGCTATATACACATTTAAATCTGATGTACAGTATGTATCTTCTGAAAATACCAGGGCGGCCTACACAGTTACTTCTCATTAGACCTGAAATAATTAATAGAGTGACATAAATTTATTTTGCAACAATCGTTCATTTTTTAAGCACAAATGCCCCAACTTCTCAGGTTCCAGTTTTTCAAAAGTGGATTTCTTAGATTTCTTTAACAGTAAACTTAATTTATTTGGTTTTCTGGATTGTCAGATGGGCAAAGCATTTTTAATATGTTAAGTCCAGCTTTGGAAACAGACATTTTCACTATTTATGAACCAGATTATGAAGATTTGTCAGTTAATCCACAAAATAATAAATAAATAAAAAGTTGCAGCCCTAGTTGTCATACTCTCATGAACCTAGAAGTATGATGACACAACAGTGACTTATTGACAAGTTAATGATAAACTTGGAGACTACATCCCGGGACAGGACTTAAAGAACAATTTGTTGGAACCAAATGTTCCAACAAATTGTTGGAACCAAATGTTCCAACAAATTGTAGAGAAAAAGACTTGACAAACAGACTTAAACTGATTCCTGGATGTGAATTTTTATTACAGCTGCTGTAAATATTTCCAGTTATCTTGCCTTCATCAGGATGTTGTTGTTTAACTCTCAATTATGGGTGGGGTTCATTTCCTTGAGCTTTCAAAGACAGGCTCCGGTGGAAATGTTCTGTCTGAGAAGCAGAAATCAGAATATCACCATGATTCAGATCTATGAAACATTGACATCAGAACACAGAGGAAAGAGAGGGTCACAATTTCTAGTAAATGTAGGGATGGTTGCTTTCGCTCACCATGAAGGAAGAAAGCATTAAAGTCTCTAAATGAAAAGAGTGGAGCCAACAGATGCCTTTAAAAACTGTCTGGTTTAGTGGTATAAATGTAAGTTCCTGTTAAGCTCAGAAAAGTAGAAGTGGTAACAGTGTTACTTGTCTTTATTTGCACATAGGTTTTACAAAAGCTAATTTAATACTTGCATATAACAAGTATTAACACCCCCATATTCACAACATACCCACAGCATCGTACTTACCTGTACTTTACACACTTTGACCATGACAAGGTAGGAATATAGTGAAAAAAGTAATTGTAAAAACTGAGATGTGGTGAATGTTAAAGTACATGGCACTGAACTGCTGTAGTGTCCAAAATTTAACCAACAAAGTCTTATTCCACTTAACCCAGAATCAGAGGGTGATGAATAGTTTGTTAGTATCACAGATAGATTTCTGAACAGGCCTAGCAGGTACAGGGCAGAGGGCACCTGAACCAGAGACTCAGTCAATCAAACAACCACATAGAGACACAAAACAATGTCAAACAGAGGGAAACAGCCACAAAGAGTTGGAAAACGACCATAAAGAAATGTAAAATGGCGGTAAAGAGATTTAAAAATTACCACAAAGTGACACAAAACAACTACAAAAAGGTGTAAAACAACCAAAAAGATACTCAAAACTACAAAATGACCACAAAGAAATTCAATACAACCACTATGAAACAAAAAACCAACCACAAAGATACACAAAACAATCATGTAGATATGCAAAATGACCACAAGACCACTAAGAGCCTTAAAAATGACCACAAGTGTTTCACTTGTAGTCATTTTGCATCTCTTTCAGTCTGGTTATCTTGCTCCTATGTAGGAGTGGTGTGGGACCCTTTACATGTGAGAATCCAGCAGCCTGTTGTTTCACTGTAAAAAATAGTAGCTATTTGTTATTATATCATACTTTCTTATCTATTTCTGTCTCTGTCAGGCAGCTCAGTATCATGTTGCTACCTTTAGAAATAAATATTTTTTGTAAGTTGTGTTTTGAACAAAGCGAAAAAACTACCATCATCCTTTTCACAATTGCCATGCTTGCTTATTGTTTGTCCTCAGGGTTTGATTTCTTGACAACACACATGAATGTTTGTTCCAGTAGCTCATTCTCAGTAGGTTAACACGTGTCTCTGCTTTTTGAGTGAAACACTTTCTTCTCACGTCTGACTAATATGATATACAGATATGGAAAGCTTGTCACAGTGCACTGCCATCAAACAGCATTTGTCTTATCTTCCTCATCTATTTCCTGTCATCACAGAACTCTTCATAACAGAGATGAGAAACCACTGGTTTTATGTCTGTGAAAGCGCAAAACTTTATTAAGCAACAACAGTGACTTACAAAAAGTTCCTTTCTAAAGTAAATGTAGAGATAACAAAGAATTGTGCACAGTCATTTCTGTCTACAGAACTTAATTATTATAAAAAGCATTACTCTGACTGTAATCAGATCTAAGCCGACTTAAACGCAACCCAACACATTTGAAAATCAAATATAAAGAACTTAACTTAATATGTTTACAGTGTAAACTGTGTTCTGACAACACAGTG
This sequence comes from Lates japonicus, assembly GCA_033238685.1. NCBI lineage: Eukaryota > Metazoa > Chordata > Actinopteri > Centropomidae > Lates > Lates japonicus. Next base: position 2,081,723 of record BRZM01000078.1, on the reverse strand, counting down.
AGTGGAAAAGACATAATTTCACACCCACAAAATGACACTCAGGAAATGCTGTTTCAAAGGCAACAGGTGAAACAGAGACGGTTGGTAATGTACAGTGATGGTATAACAACTACAGCAACTTTGCAGACAATATTTTGTCACCTTTTTACATATGGAATGCTCATACTGCAACACCCACACATGATTGTGACATTAACTTTAAGCAGTGTTCTACACATCAGAGCCAAAGCAGACAGTGCTGGGTAAAATTAAATATGGTGCTACAACTATTACTATCTATCTGTGCCTCTAGAATACATAGTGTACTGTATCATGATATGTAATTCTTGATTTTGGTTTAAAACTTAAAAGGTACGTTTGAGGAAATAGCTAGAATTAGGAAAAAAAACACAATTTGAAAGAGTTCACTCCATTCTTCCTTTCTGACTCATAAAATTTAACCCGTAATAAGGCTCAAGTGCAAATGCTGGCTGGTAACAGAGTTGGAGAAAGGCACACATCATACACTCATAATCATCATGAAGTCTGTTGTTTAGAAAATGAAAATAAATGGGAATCCAGACAGTTAATTTTAGAGCAGAAACTAAGCAGTGTGTTGTCACTTTTAAAATCACTTAACACCTCTACTGCTTGCAAATACTGACATGACATTCTGTGCTTAGTTAGTTCCCCATTTGTGCAACTTTCCACTTTTGTCTTCCTCCATTAATTATTACCAGAGAAGGAACAGAAACTCTGCAGGATGAGATCTCCCGTTATAATGTTCACGGCATGGCATGTTGGACGTTATGAAGAAAAGAGCTCACTGTGACTGTTCCTGTTTGTACTATTGCAATATTAGAAACTGATCCCCTGACCAAATTCATGATCCCCAAAGGGTGATGACTACTGACTTTGGCAAACCTCTGACTTTTCTTCTGGTGCTAGTATGATGCTTTATTAACATGCAACAGCTATTGTTTTGAAATTTGGTGCACACATTTATGGTCCCCAGAGAATGTGTTGGAATAACTTTTATCTCTTGACTTTTTATCTAGCAACCTAACCAGGTCAGAATGTTACTTTAGTTTATGATCAAAACTGATAAATTCCTATCATCCTCAGCTGTACTTAGTGCTAATTATCAAATGTTTGCATGCTAACATGCTAAACCAACACAGTGAAAATGGTACTCATTACAGCCTCACAGAGCTGCTAACATGACTGTAGACTCTTAGTCTTGTTATCAAAGGACTGCACCGCCAGTGATAGCTCTGATAATTCTGACAAATACATTTCTTTTATATCCCCTGCTGTGAAGCTATAGAAGAACAGCATGTTGATGCTGCTGACCCCCAACTACAACCTCAGCGTATGTGACATCAGCACATGAGGTGATTGTTTGTTTGTCTTCGGATGAGGTTATCGCATCTCTGGATGGTTTGAACTTGATGTCTGTGTAGACCACATCCTACGAGCGAGCATGAGAAAAAATGTTAACGTGGAGAATTACTTGCTTATTAGTGTCACTTTGATCTCTCTTTTCCTTATCACAACCACACAGTAAACTCTAACATAAACATTATTCAACTTAAATTCAGACATGACGCTTCAAACCAACTCTGAGCTTACCTCGTCTTTGACAAGAACAGACGGCCTGAACACATCCCTCACCGTGCTACCTGTATCTGACAGACAGACAGACAGACAGACAGACAGACAGACAGGCAGACAGACAGATAAACAGACATAGCTTTATTCTGGGGAACTGACAAACAACAGAAGAGATCAAATGAAGGGAACAGAAACTTGTGCTTTTGTTCTCACCAATGAAGACGCGGTGTCTGACTGAAGAATCACGTCTGAGTAAAGGAATCAAAAGTTCTGTAATTAGTTTTTCTGCATGTGGTTACCTGATTTAGACCGTGAGTTTTCTTTTTAATCCTAGAAGCTGAGGCCACAAACTTACGATTATTTTCATTATTGATTAATCTGCTGATTAGTTTTTCAAATTCTCAATCTGCTGATTTTATTTTTTTCAGTTAACCAATTAATCAATTAGTCTATGAAACAGTTTACAATGATGTTAGTGGCAAAGTGTTTACCTAAAAAAAAATCACTGAATTTATGGTATCAAAATTATTGATTATTTTTGCGTAGACTGACTTATCACTTCTTTTTTTGTTAAACTGTATCTCTGCGTAAGTAAAAGCTGATGCTGTAGCAAACCAAGGAAAGGGAGCAGCGTTTTATGTACATTCTGCACTGGATGTAACATGAACTAAATCTTAATTTAAAGTAATTTAACACCAATAAATATTCAAAACATAACATAAAATTACAGAATGAGTATAAACAAATGCATGCTAAATTTATGATAAGCTAGTTATGATAAGCTTTAAAACAAATCTCAGTAAAAATCTATGAAACAGTCTTGACAATGATTGAAAAATGTGTATAATAATGGAAATTCCAATATTTTTAAATAAGGTAATAAATATAAAACAATAGTTTGAGAAAAAAAAAAAACTGACAAACAAGGAATACAAAAATACATTGTTTTAAATATACAGACATGACTTGTGGTGGCCACAACTTTACTTCCCTTTTAGTTGTTTTTCCAGTAATTCATCACCTGTCATTGTGCTATGTATACACCGGTGTTAGCAAATATCAAAATAAATATGACAATCATCCTAATTTGTCCAGCGGCTGCAGTGATACTGTTAACTGTAACCATCAACGTGAAATAATAAGTAACTGATAAAAAATATGTACTTAAGGTGATTCATACTGATATATCAGTAACATCATATAAGAGTCATAGTTATGGGAAGAAGTTTATTTTCTACCACTTCCACTGTATACTCAAACGCACACAAATTACACATCAGACACACACACCTTCTGATGAGGATGAAGTAAGCTATGGCTGCCGTGATCACCACCAGCAGTATGACAGCAATCACTACAGCAGAAACCATCCCTGCCGATAACGGCTTCTGTTCTGGGAGAAGAAACATGACTGTGTTTAACCCTGTGTGTATCTATCATGTGAAATTCTTTTTAAGTTCATGGTGTGTATGTAACCTCAGTTCTTTGAGATCAGTAACAGACTTAGTGTGTTCATTACAGACATACAAGGTAGTGCAGCACAATAAGGGTATCTACAATGTTCCCACTCGTTTACAGAGACCCATGTTATTCTCCACTGGCCCGTAATGGACAGAGGATAAACAAACTCTATCCCAGTTCCTGAACTACTATAAATTGCACAGTGAACAGACACAAAATGTTGTATTCAGTGTGAGTTTTTGGTTTGTGTTGACTTCAGGATCATGTTCGCTTTGAGGACTGTCTATACGTCATATTATTTACAGCTGCTGTTTGTGTAAAAATGCTTCACATACTCACCTTTAACAACAAGTTTGGTTCTTCCTTCAAATGAACCACTGGGGAAGGTTGTAAAAGTGCACGTGTACGACCCTGCATCTGTCATTTTCACATCTTTAATTATCAGCGATTGTTCTTTAATCTCCACTCTCCCCTTCAGAGGAGAATCAGGAAAATTCACTCCAAGGCGGAGATTATAAATAACAATGGGATTTTTTTTCTCTTCTGGACCCAGGAGATCCCACTGAACCTGAGTAACACTGCCATTTTCTGGTCCTTGGATGAACAAGCAAGATAGGGTGACATCATGCCCGAGGTATCCAGTCACTTCAGGCTTGACATTGGCTCGCTGTGCCTCCAGAACTGCAAAAAATAAGGTGACGTGATGTGCAGTTTTGTTGAACTCTTGTTCTCTTACTCTGTTTTAATTATATGTTTACACTACATAATTACTCAATTCACCTAAAAACACACAGTACATATGGAGTGAACAGCACTTAAACAAACCTATCTCTGAGTATCTACTGTCATAGAGAAGCTGGGTACAAATACAGAACAACAAGCTCTAAACTGTGTTTGCAAATTGTGCTTAAGCAGAATTTTCACAAGGAGCTTTAAAACAGTAATTTTAAATTATCTAAAATCAGTATTAGCCAACTAATATTGTTCTACACACATAAATCTGCACTGAAATCAGTCATAACATCTATGACAAAAATATTTAAATAATAAAAACTACCAAAGTTTAAAGCATTTTATCTTACCTGGGAGTAATGTGATGGAAATCAGCTTCAGCAGCATGAGAGGTGATTTACTGCAAGTTTTCATTGTACTCAACTACAGATGGTGGACAAAATAACAGAAACGCCTTACATTACAACACAGTAATCCTGCTGTGCATATCACTGCAAAAGCAATTCAGGAGGCAATTACAGGTCACATTACTGTTAGAAAGTGAGTAAGTTATTATAATTAGCAACTAGCTTCATGTGTCAGCTTCAGAAACTATCACCATTTTCTTTATCAGCTTTGACGTCAACGTTCAGGAAACTTACAGACTTTCAAGTTTCTGGTTCAGCTGTCGAAAACACTGAAGAAACACGCAGTGAGGCAACAAGGGAAAGGTGTCAAAACTCATGACACTATGTTGCAAACTGTAATATTTGTATTCCTAAACAGAAACATAGTCTGACACGCAGTCACCACTGACACGCGATAACTGCGGTAAAAATGCGACAAAACCATGGCCTGAAAAATAACCGAGGCCACTGACACAGCAAAAAGCAAATAACAAACAAACAAACAAACAAACAAAAGCAGTGTTGTCAGGTGTAGATTCCTCAACCATCAACCTAGCTACCGTACCTGAACATTCAAACTAATCAGCACCTCATGGAATGACTTAAAATAAGTTATAATTAAATGGACTAATAATTAAAATAACTTACCCTAGGCAGAGAGGGGTGTATAGGTGCCCGACTGCGACAGGAAGCATTTTTCCATTTCTTAACACTTTAATCACGAATAAAACTATGTCAGAACTCTAACCGGTCGATCGTTCCTCTCCAGAGTGTTGAAACCTGATATTCAGCTCAGTATTCCACAGTCAGCATTATTTCAAATTGTTGGTCCATCGTGCAACATCCACCTGTAAAACAGTGACCCCATGTGGTCAAATCATGGTAACGTCTTTCACACAAACGTGATATTGAAACTTGAGTGACTCGTATGTTAGTGGATAAAACTCTCACATCATTTTGGCTGCAGCACCATGGTGACTCATAAATGTAGTGCACAGCTCTGAAAATTATGCTCTACTATTCATGAGTATGGAGTTTAATACCAGATCTGTGATAATATCAACATTTTGATAAACGTGAAAATCTGTCTGCTGGAGATAAGAGGGAAGGGGGGGAGGGGGTAAGATGAATAGTCTCAGAGGTGAAATTTTTACAAATCATCAAGTTAAATGGAAAATTATATCTTCTGCAAATTTGTATCTATTTAGATTATCAGTGACTTATAAAGCAAACCTTTTGCTGACAGTATCTTACATCAGATCTTGAAAAGTGATTCCTTTTCTGTTAGAATGAAAGTAAAACTCACTCAGTGGACACAGTGGTCAACTTTTTTTTTTTTTTTGCACTGTGGCCTGGTGGTTTGTGGGTGTCCTTCAGCGACTTTCACATCACAACATCTGCTGGATGTGTGCACCTGCTGCGGGGTGATACAAGCTTTCAGCTAGCTACCCCCTCAGTATGTAATTCAGTATGTTATGTTATGTTGTGATATCAAACTCACTGTTGGTAAATCATGATAAAAAATAGTGGTGAAACTCTCAACACCACAGCTAACACGACAGCAACAGCTGTACTTGCAGCAGCCCCTGGTCTCAGCAGAAGAGTTTAGACTTTATAATCAATGAATAGAATGAATTTGACACACTCTAAAGTAGTAAGGTGTTGCAACACTTTAACAGATTTTACCATCACATGTAGTCTGTCAGTCAAAAGTACAACTCCTCTCGCAGTGTCAGTTAAGATTCTGGATGATACCAGTGTTTAAGAAACAAAAGAGCATACAGCAGAGCAGTGCATTAATTTAAGGCCTCGCACCACTGACCACATGTCAAAGCTCCTGGGGGAAACTGCATCTCAGGAAAGTGATGTATAATTATCTCTTTTTTCTACTTTTTACATACAAAACATATGACTGGCCTATAAAATATCATAAACTTAAAAAAGTGTGGGCTTTTTTTTTCTTCTTTTTTTTATTTTTTAGCTCAGATAGAAAATGTATACAACTTCTGTTGCTCCAGTAATTCGGTGAAACAAACTCAGTTACTTAGTTGCATCTTGTAAATGTACACAGTTGTTTCTTATCATACATTACTGGGCAACTTATGCATTTCATTAACACAAGATGCTCATAAACCTTTGCAGTTTGATATACTAGAAAAAACTGTAAATGGCATATGGTGTGATCATGCCTGCACAAACACTTGTATCACACAACGTCAATGATTTCTGAGTTCAACGTATTGTTTAACTGAGAACAACAGGAAAAAAAACAGCAGAGGTGTGGACAGTGGAAACTTTGCTGATACTTGGAGGTTGTGAGTCAGGTTTAGACTCGCAATGTTTGCAGCTGTGCAACTGTGAAGCAGTATTACTGAACTTTTCGTCTACCAGAAGAGGAACTCACAGTCTAGTTTTACACAACAGCTTCCTGGAAAAACCCAGTGATTGGTATGATCTGATATATTTCACTGCATGGACATGGCTGAAGGCTGCTAGATATATGCAAAAAATAAATAAAATAAAATAAAATAACACCCACACATGATGATCCACACAGTATTCAGGTTTATCTTTGAGCAGGCGCAAAGAATACATAAATCAGTTTTCCTTATGACTGATGATCTGGGTTGTTAAAATGGTGACCAGCTATAGTGAGCTTCTCTCTTTCTATAAATCACCAATAGCATTTGTTCAAAACAGGTTAATACTTTATTAGTTACAATGGAAATGACATTTATGAGTTGTCCAGTTGTGGACACACAGTCTTTTACTTTCACTCTTACATCCACATATTTAGAATAAAATACAGAAGAAATGTGAGATGGAAACCAGCTTGTGCTGACATCATCAGTAAAGCAATAAACATGCTTATATAGTATATTTTTACATTTTCTGCATGTTTATTTACACGTATACTTCCGTAAGTGCATTTAATTAACAAATAATACAATTGTGTTTCCAATGTAAGCCTTTCAGCTTTGTCTCAGTAATTACGAGCAGCATGATCAAAGTGTCTGTGGGTCACAGTGATATTTCATGTGTAAGTACATTCTTCTTGATTTTAATCAGGGTCCTTGATTATGAGCAAAACATACCAGGGAGGGAAGAACCTGAGACAAAATAGGAAGCAATGTAAATTAATGTGACAACAACATGGGGAAATATATAGAGGGAAGTCAAATATGAACAATAGTGCAGATATAGCGTGAATGAATAATTTCATTATCATATCTCACCTGCCTCTTCCTCTTACATTAACCCCCTCAGAGTCAGTGCACTGATGACCAATGCTGAAAATGACCAGCAGGGAGCAGCGCAGGATGCTTCACAGAAGAAAGAGGACAACAGTTACCATCACTTGGAGAGTCACTCGGCTTTAATATGTATGTATTACTGACAAAATTACAAAGAAAAAATAAATTTATGCATCACTTTCCAGTTTCTTACCTCTCAGATTTAGAACTGTGGAGTTTTCCATCATGGTCACCATATTTCTGGCAGTGCAGGTGTAATTCCCTGTGTTTTCTTCCTCCAACCTCTCTATAATATACACAGAGTTATTAACATGAGTCTCGTTGCCGTTGAACGTCCAGCTAAATGTAGCTGGTGGGACAGAGTCTGCTGTGCACTGCAGTGTTACTCTCTGGCCAGGCGGAGCTGCTGACTGTCCAGTAATGGATGTGTTATATGGTCCAACTGCACAGAGAAAAGTAATGTACAGTTTGAGTTCAGACCTGTACCCAAATGTCTTTGAAAGCTGCAAAAATCAAGGATTTCAACAAATACATATAATTTTCATTTTAAAGTGAGAGTTAAAACTACCAGAGGCCTTCAGTGAACAGTACTCACAGTTGACAGTTAGATTATAGGCCGCTGTCCTGGTGCTGAATGGGTTGCTGACTCGACACTGATAGGTGCCATGGCTGGAGAAGTGAACAGGTTGTAGAAACACTGTCCCGTTGTCCGCAGAGAAACTGACTCGGCTGCTGGATTGGAGATGCTGGCCGTCCTTCATCCAGGTTATGGTGCTGATGGAGCCGGAAGCCTCACAGGTGAGGTTGGTGGAGCTTTCATCTTCTATCAATACAGCGGCGGGTCTGCTGATGCTGGCTCCTGTTATCGGTGCTGTCAGAACAGAAAGAGTGACAATCAAATGAAAACTGACTGAAAACACTGTCAAAATGTTTTGTTCTGATCAAGACAGATTTTAAATTGACTGGACAGACATCACCATCTTCACAATTATTCCAGCTGTTACAACAACAGATGTGACTATAAACACTAGCATTATTATTTATAATATCAGACATGTCAGACAAATTTTTAGCTGTCTGACATTTTATTTAAGATTTATTTACCAAAATGTCTCACATTCATGAAATAATTTCAATATTGATAATAATATGATTTAATTTTACCTGCCAAGAACTTATATTACCACTACCATGCTTTTAAGACAGACTCATCACTCATTTTAGAGGAACTGTGACCCCATTATATTTTTAACTGTTAAGGACTCACCATACACATTCAGAGTGGTGTTCCCCTGTTTCTGCAGCCCTCCCTCTGGTATGATGGTGACAGTGTACTCCCCGCTGTCTCCCAGAACCAGGTCTCTGAGCTCCAGGGCTCCCGTGGCCCGGTCTAATGTGGTCCTGTTGGCATATCCGGGCACTGTGATGTCGGAGGTGCTGAAGGTGATGATGTTTGCCCCTTTGAAGCTCCAGCTGATGAAGATGAAAGGACTCTCAGGAGGTACGAGGGTGGTGGTGAACTTCACTGTGCCAGCCACAGGTCCAATCAAGGGTCCCGGGGGTAAGATTGCCTCACCCACACACACACCTAAGTAGGCTAAAGAGGAGTCCAGTGTGGCATTGATGTTCAGCAGAATGATACATAAAATTCAGCATGTGACATGTATAATGTGCTGTAGCTCATTAAATCAGCCACACATTTTATTCTATGAAAATATAATCTGAATGTAACTCTACCTGATAAAACAAGTATCACAGCAGCCCTGAGCATCTTCTCGTCCACAGTGAACAATGACCTATGTAAAGTCGTCTCTGAAATCAAAAACACAGAGTCAAGGGTGCTCCTGCTCTTTTATCGTCCCACACCCACAGTGCAGGACTGACTCCAGCCCCCCACCCCCACTCAGTAATGAAAAGCGCAAACAGTGTTTACGATGCCACTGTGTACATACACCAAAATGCCTGAAGGTATTTATGTTCACTCAGGAGTCAGACTTGAGGTTGATGGACTGTTTTTGTAGACATGTCCTTTGATCAGACAGATGATTGTCAGCTGTGTTTAAGAAGCAATCAATCATCTATCGTACATTTCTGACATAAAAAATGAAATGAATGAAATTAAAAGAAGAGTAGTTAACATCATAACCTTGATATGATCTTGGTAATTGTCTAGATTTTAATAGATTTTCCCTATATGCTGCAATTTCAGTACATGATGAGAGAACATAACCTTTTATCAGTCAGCTGGTGTAGAAAGTTAGTACGGTAAAAAAAACAATTCAGTTCAAGTTTTTGCTAAAGATCCTATCCTGCTGAAGGCCTCATCAATAAAACAACTTATATATTTCAAGTTAATCTTAACATCATTTCCTCTTTATTCATAAAAAATAAATGCTAGAGAGAAGTAATCTATACAGTTAATAATACAAGAGGTGAACACAATGATCTAATGCTCAAATCACTGTGTAATTTGTTGCATTCATAAGGTCATGTACTTGTTTAACATTTGATTTACAATCAAATTATGAATGTTGACTCAAATTAGGTATTAAATTAATCATACTTAACATCTCATCTAATGGAAATCAGCTGCGCAGTTCCTGTAGACACACTGGTGCAACTGACTTGAACTGTTATTGGAGAGGCTGACCACTGGTCTGAGAAGCTTTTGTCCACTTGCTGTGCTCCCCTCTTTTTGTCTGTGTACTACCACTGACCTGTTATGGAAGCATTTTGTCACTGTTTCCTGTGTATTCCTTAAATTAGTTATGCATTATGAAGCTTAACCACAAATGCGGGCATCCAGGATGAGAAAATAAGCCTTAGGACAAAAGTAAAATAAGATTTAAATTAGATAAGGAAGCTTAAATTTGTAGATCATCAACATTCCAAGCAGTAATGAGTATTTAATAATAGACCAGTTATAAATATAGATGCATTTGGCTGTGTTATGCATATTGAGATGTGTAGCAGAGGTCTGAGTCACGGTGGTGCTGGAGTGTCAAGCATCAGTTTTATGAGCTCTTCAGTAAGTGGTTTTGGTCTGTTACAGGGCTGTGTTTGAAAAACAGCAGCGAGCCGTAGCATTCCTCCAGGAGGAAGATCAAAGACGTCCATGAGACTCTTTACCTCCTTTACACAGGTTTACAAACAGGTCACCAGCTTCACTCTCTAAATTTTAAACTGAAAAAAGATAGATGTATTTTATATAGTGTCCAAATATGTTTGTATTTATTATTGCTGTTTTTAAAATATAAATCTATATCCAGGTATAGAGACCAGTCTGTCACAATACTGTGACACAACCATCAAATCTGCTGAAACAATGAGGCATTGACAGTGTGTCACATGTGTCTATAACTCCTGACATGTGAATGTACAGTGAGCGGAGGTGAAACGTCAGTCAGGGATGTGTCAGCAACAGATACGATGAGTTTCATAACGTGTCTTCACTCAGTAACAATGTGCTTTTGTAAGTGGAAACTCAAAGTGAAAATATAATGTTACTCAGCCTGTACACTGGGATGTGGCTCATTAGACACTGAGTGATTGATAAGAGATCAGGCCCTACAAATAGAGAAGTGGTTCTCAGTGTTTTTGGTTTGTTACTCCATAAAATGAAACAATGTGTGACCTCAGGTTGTTCACTGTTCAAACAAAAGTTTAAATCTTTCCTGTTTTGGTCTTTTTCCTTTAAAAATACTATTGAGTATTTTATTAGAAAAAAGCAGTGATAGCAGAAAAAGTCCAAGAAAACCCCAAACAAACAAAAAACAATTTTCAAAAGCAGAAAATGTTTTGTTCCCCCCTTTGCTCTCTTAAATCATCTCACAACACCTCAGATTTGTCTTGTGACACTCAAAAATTAAATAAATAAATAAATAATAATAAGATTTTAACTGATCTCTGTCCAAAAAAAGAGAGTTATTTTTCCATCCAACAAAATCCAGCAGAAACATCCCACCAATTATTTTTTTTTACAAAGCTGAGTTTTGCAACCAAAATTTATACAGAAGCTGAAGTTTTATGTGATACAAAAAGCATTCTCCACACATGGAGTCATGCTACATCTCTGTACATTTTTATGAGCTCTGAATGGATTCTTTGGCTACTCTCCAAGTCTATAAATATGTCCTAGTAAATCTACAGTAATGTAAGTGGACAGACAGATTACATTCAAAACCAAACCCCCTTTTTCAATATAATAAATACAGTATGTCAAGAGTGTCAGAGGTTAGTTCAAACTGATTTATTTAGCTTTACGGCTCCTGCTTCTGAGGAATTTAGGAAAGACATCTGTGAGAGAATGAGATGTATTATGTATGCGGTTTAAAATGGTTTCAACTTTTTAGATCTTTCAACTAAGTTGACCTTTGACCTCCACAGAGTGTAGCTACTGCCAAACCTTATCTGTTCGTTGCTAGAAGAGTTAATGTTTTACAGCTGAGAAAAGCCACTGTTTCGTATCCCTGAAAGACCCTTATATTGACGTAATTATATCACCTGGCTGACATGAACCAAATCTTCAAATCAAATCAAATTTTTTATCAAAGGTTATCAGTTGGTTTACATATGTATGTATGTGTTACATACATATCTGATATTGATGTATTTCATAACTTGGTATAAAGATAAAAAGAAATAAAATACAGACTCGGTGGTGCCTATACATATACATATATATATAAACAAACGCTGCAATATAACCATTAGCTGATATCTCTATACTGAGTGATGCGCCTCCTGATTCTAAGAGATCAAATAAGGTCTCAGTGTTTATCTAGCATACTGTAAAGATTACATACAGTAATGGCTTGATATGTCTGTCATGTAACTGCAACCCCAATTGTGTTCAGTTCATTCTCCTCATGTCTGAAAAGATAAAACACTGCTCTGACCTGATACAAACATAAAACAACGCTGTCTGTTGCTCCTCCTGAACTACAGAGGGATGAGTATGACATCCCGCTGCTGTTGTGTTTTCATAATTTTAATCAAAAATATAGATTTTATACATCAGATCTACATTTATGATCATTTAATTTTGTGTTTTTATTTGATGTCTCTTGAAAGCTTGATGGTCTACATTTGTTCTCACATGTGGCCCTTAAGTAAATTGACTTTGACTTGTTTCATCAAATTACCACAAACTAATGGTCAAACAGAAAACATGGGGCCGGGTAACTTCAGTGTAAGAGTGCTGCTTGGTTACTATGCCTCTGTCCAAGTTTGTCCATCTATAGTGCGCTGTGTGCAGTGCACCCTCAGGAAACGTACAGGCAACAGGGGTCCAACAGGTTATTCTAGCCAAGCACATGTTCACTGGTTTCAGTGTGTCTGAGCAACAGCTGGATGCAGCTGAATGCAGAATTGTCTGGTTTTCACTGGGCAGAAAAGTGAATGTTGCAGCAGGTGTGGAAGCAGCAGTGTATCAGCACTGCATCAGTTCATTACAAAATCCACACTGCAATGTTATTTGTGTTGTGTGCATCCTTCTGGCATTCATATTACAGTTATAGTGAACTGTACAGATCTATTTGTAAGTAGTAAGTCAAAATATTTTAGATGCCATGTTAATTTTTTTACGTATTTTTTATGGTTTTAAATCAAAACTATTTAATCTGCTGGTGTTGATGTGTTTGTTGTACAACACTGGGGGTTCATTTGGATGGACCTTAAAAAATATTTCCCCCTACCTCTCCCAGGTGTTAATTTTCTATGCTCCTCCTTTGAATAATTTATTCACTGAGTACATACATGCTATTTATGTGCTTGTATAAATAGCCGTTCAATAAATTCACCATGTGAGAGGAATAAGTTTAGAAGATCAGGTGACCTGTCAACAATGCAAATTTCCTCTGTCCTTGGCCTGATCTGCCTGAACCTTGAAGATGAATCATTTAATTGTGTGGGTGTATTGGCCTAATGATAATAAAGATGATAAGATCTCATCTTACAGCAGGTCAGAGTAACTACTACATGTGCCGCATGGCTTCCATTGTGTTCTGCCAAAATGGCTTGTTACACATGTACACATCTGTTTAAGGGTCAAATTTATAACTTTATACCATCAGTAATAAATAACTTACAAAGTCCATTTATGTTTTCACAACAGGTGTTGTAAAATATTTATTATAGATCTGAATTATGAACTCTGAAACATTGCTCTATGGAGTCTGAAAAAATTACTAATGGGCCTGATGGTGCAATGAGCACCAGGAGGTTTTTGAACATTCATTTATATTAGACAGAAATGTCTGGACTTGCAATGAAACATTCACATATCACACAGTGATATGACATACTGGCAAAACATTGAATATTACAGTGTTTTAGAAGTAACTGTTCTGGTAGAAGAATCATTTAGGCTTTTGGCAAGAAAGAAAAGAGAGAAGTTAAATTATAGTACCTACAGTTTTTATGTTGAATGTGGCACTTTAATTATAGAATTGGTGGAAGACTGTGGCACTATAACACAATAACTGAGTAGACTAGTCATTTGATTTTCCTTACCTGGCTTTAGCATGAACACATACAAACACTTATTTTCATTTTTGTTGCCACATTTGTCTCAAACCAATCTGACATGTAAATATGTACAGAATCAAATCCTTGTTGCAGGATCAGAGGATCAGTGAAACTTAACAGATTTATTCAGTATATTATATTTTTGATAATCAACATTGGTTAAAAAGCATCAAGAGGGCAAAAAAGGGGCAATGCTTTGCATTTAAATATTTAAGCTAAACCACAAACAAAATTATATATATAAAAAAAAACAATACTATGATTTTATTTATAGTGCTAATAGACAGAAAATGGAATGAAGATAAACTGTTGTATCAATGTAGCATATCTACCTGTTCTCACCTATGATTGCTATATGAGCTTCAAAGATAAGATTACAAAGATAAGCTTCACAGTGACTTTCAATGAAATACAGATTTTATGATCCTGTTTTAGCATCATAAGAAAACATAAACTCTGCTTGTCACAGTCAGTGGTTATATAGCACATGTGATGAAGCAGCTTTGTGTGTACTGTCTGATAAACTTATACCTTAAGCTTAATCATCTATTAAAGACATAATGTCAAATTAGGCAAGAAAATCTTACACTCAAACACACTGCTCATCATTTTGACATTTTGATAATGATCCAACATCTCAACACCTGCCTTGTATTAGGTAAGATTAGATAAGATTAACTCGGCACACAAAAGACAAACAGTCCACAGCTGAGGGAGGTTAACCCAGTTTGCCAAAACCTTAAGGGCAGATGTATGTAATTATTATTAGTGGACAACGTACAACCCTATTAGTACAACCACTGTGAAAGCAAGCTAAATCCTGAACATGCATATTTATATCCATGAGCCTTTCAAGCTGCTTGCTCATTATACAGCATTTGTCTACTGGGATAAGATGAATCTACAACCCAATTTTTAGCCATGCTGGTGGCACGTCTATAGAGATGGCTGGTCTGTTTGAGTCCTTCACTTTGGTCCAGAATGAAATATCTCAACAATTGATGGATTGACGTGAAATAAATGAATCCTAGTGACTTTCTTGTAGCACCCCCCAGCAGATGAACTAAGCTGCACTGAGGTAAGGTTGACCTATAATCCCAGTGGTTTACTTCACCTGATAATAGTAAGCAGATGATGAGTGATGGCCGGTCTTAGGTTTTTGTGGATTTGTGGTGATTAAACTTGTTTATGTTTGCCACTGTATAAGTTTTCATGAGTCTATCTAATCCTCACCTTGGATTATGGCACAAGTGATAGTAACATCTTATCATTTGTACTGATGAATATTTAACCAGCTTTTCTTTCTTTCTTTCTTTCTTTCTTTCTTTCTCTCTCTCTCTCTCTCTCTCTCTCTCTCTCTCTCCCTTTTTACAGGCAGTGATTCAAAAGACACTGGGCAACCAGATGGTAAGTCTTAAAATGTTTATTGAATAAAAAACTATATACATATCTTGTCTTGTATAATAAAAGAAATTTTCCATTTCTACATTTTAAAGATCTCTATAAATGAATAGCAATTTAATCAATAAATTAATAATGAAAATCAATTAAAGTATTTACAGTTTTTTAAAATATATTACCAATACACAAGTATTAACTTTGAAATCATTCTTGCAAAACCATGAATAGTCATTGGGTTACAATTCACCTAACATCAAACTCAGCACAGAGAATTGTAATGTAAAAGAGGCAGAAAATGGTTGGGTTGAATAAATAAATTGAAAAAACAAACAAACAATAACACTGATGTTTTCCTTTGAGACTGTTGATCAAGGAACATGTGGAAATCCTCTTATGTGTGGTTTCACACTTTACTTTGCTGCAGGAGGAAAAGTTTTCACATGAATAGAGCAAGGAATGTTTTGATCAATAGTGCATATGTCTACAAATAAAAGCTCAAACTCACCTTCGTAGGAAGAGAATACAAGTCCTCACCTAATGATCCTTTGGCCTTATACACATCTGAACTCCTTTGCTTTCCGCTTAATTTTTCTAAGGGGTCAAAACAGAGGTTTGTTAAATCTTCTGCTTTATTAGGTAATTTTTATGATTCAGATAATAGTCTTCTCAGATGAACACTCACCTTTTCGATGTGCTGGATAATTGTTGTTGCCACATCTGTCACAGGTATATATAACATATAAATGAATTAATTCATAATGATGTATATTGCATTGCATTACACAGAGCATCATTTTTTTTTATTCACAAGGTCATGACCAGCATTTTACTAAACCACTTAAGATAAGATAAGATAAGATAATCCTTTATTAGTCCCACAACCATCATGAAGAAATGTTTTAATGAAATTCATTCATCAAGTATTTTTTTTAATTAAGATTCAATTTAGTCATGTCTGTTTATAAAAAAAAATTGTATCATAAACTACTTATTTTCAAAAACAGTTACATCATTTTGTGCAGGTTAATCTAATGAGGTTAAAAATGGCCGTACTGAGCCTGTGCAAACCTAGCCTGTCTTGTGCTCACCTTTTCATCCTTTTCAGACTGAGCATAATTATTCCACTCACTAATGCAATAAGGACACAGCATATAGCTGTTAATACAGTGGCTCTTGTACCAGCAGCTGAGCAGTCACAATCTGAGAGATCTGAAAAAAATAGACCTCTTTCAGAGCACATTCAAAAATATAAATATCTCATTGGTGTTTTTAATTTGATATTGACTTATTTGTGCCAGTTTGTCTATTTTTGTCACATACCTTTGACAGTTAACTCATGTTGTGCTGTCTGACTCAGCCCTGTGACAGTATTCTCAGCAGTGCAGGAGTATGTCCCGCTGTCAGAGCTGCTGCTCGACTGTATGACGTACACAGCCTCATAGACATTAGCTGGCTTTCCTTTAAACAGCCAGGTGATTTTTGCTGATGGAACAGACATAGTGGAGCAGTAGAGCATTGTCAGAGTTCCAACACGTACAGATTTGGGTCCTACGATGGTGGTGCTGTCAGGTCCATCTGTAACACAATGAAAGAATCAGACTGTATGAAATTACTTTATTTTGGCTGTATTTTTGTAGAGGTTTTTGGTTTGGTTGATGTATCCATACTTGTTTTGAGAGATTGATTGATTGATTTGATCATGCGATCAAGATTTAATTTGATTGTAGCACAATCCCCTTTGCCATAAACTCACACTGGATGATGAGATTCACTGACTGGCTGATTCCATGACTGACACCATTTGACACGTTGCATCTGAATGGTCCCTGGTCATAGCGGGTCACGTTGTGTATGGTAAGACTGGAGCCTCCATCAGTGAGCTGAACTCTGTCACTGGCTGTAACCTCAGAGCTGCCGTTCAGCCAGAGGAAAGAGAGGGAGGATCCAGAGGAGGAGCAGGACAGACTGACAGAGCTGCTGAACTCCAACATCTCAGTGATGTTTGAAGTCACCACCACATTGAAAACTGGTACTGTGGAGGGAAAACACAACAATGTTCATTTTGTAACTTTATTAAACTATGCAAAACTATTAACATCATTTATAAAGTGAGCACAGTCTTACAAGACCAAGAACAAAATTCATCTATTTACAGTGACAAAAGAATATTTAATGAGATATGATTTCTTTGTGTTTATGGAGCAAAATATTTCTTTTCTGTTTAACTTATTGAACTTTAACTTACCAAGTACAGACACAGCTGCAGGCTGAGATGTGTCATATCTCAGAGTTTTGTTGTTAAAGGCCTGACAGCTGTAGTTTCCACTCTGACTCTCCTGAAGGTTCACCAGTCTGAGCTCTGGTCCTGTATCAGGAAGCTTGTCTCCATTCAGAAACCAGTAATACAGAGCAGCAGGTCTGGAGACAGCTGAGCAGATCATGTTGATATTTGATCCTTCTTCATAGTATTGTTGTGATGGAAGCCGCTTCAAATTAGTATTTTCTGGGCCGACTTGGGAAAAGGCATAAAACAGTATGGTCACCAATAAAAGAAGAGTGGTAACTTGAGGAAAGCTGTATATTGCGTTCAGCTTGGCTCAGCGTGAAGGGGATATTACTGTTAAGTACGTCGTCAAATGCAGAGCTGCATCATTAAACTAAATACTGAGTATCATTTACTCAGTCAAACACTGCAACAATGAAACTGCAAGGAGCACAATAAAGAGGTATTTAGATTCACGATGGTGGTAATAATTATGATTCAACCTGCAAATTTAAAGGTCTACATGGCATTTGAATGAAGATGCTATAAAAGAAGACAGAGCATATATGGTAGGGTTTTTACTCACAGTTGATGGAGAGCTTCACTGGATCACTGGTGTAACTGCTGAAATTGTTGAACACATGGCACCTGAATGGTCCCTGGTCATAGCGGTTCACATTAATTATAATAAGAGTGGTGCCTCCATCAGTGAGCTGAACTCTGTCACTGGCTGTAACCTCAGAGCTGCCGTTCAGCCAGAGGAAAGAGAGGGAGGATCCAGAGGAGGAGCAGGACAGACTGACAGAGCTGCTGAACTCCAACATCTCAGTGATGTTTGAAGTCACCACCACATTGAAAACTGGTACTGTGGAGGGAAAACACAACAATGTTCATTTTGTAACTTTATTAAACTATGCAAAACTATTAACATCATTTATAAAGTGAGCACAGTCTTACAAGACCAAGAACAAAATTCATCTATTTACAGTGACAAAAGAATATTTAATGAGATATGATTTCTTTGTGTTTATGGAGCAAAATATTTCTTTTCTGTTTAACTTATTGAACTTTAACTTACCAAGTACAGACACAGCTGCAGGCTGAGATGTGTCATATCTCAGAGTTTTGTTGTTAAAGGCCTGACAGCTGTAGTTTCCACTCTGACTCTCCTGAAGGTTCACCAGTCTGAGCTCTGGTCCTGTATCAGGAAGCTTGTCTCCATTCAGAAACCAGTAATACAGAGCAGCAGGTCTGGAGACAGCTGAGCAGATCATGTTGATATTTGATCCTTCTTCATAGTATTGTTGTGATGGAAGCCGCTTCAAATTAGTATTTTCTGGGCCGACTTGGGAAAAGGCATAAAACAGTATGGTCACCAATAAAAGAAGAGTGGTAACTTGAGGAAAGCTGTATATTGCGTTCAGCTTGGCTCAGCGTGAAGGGGATATTACTGTTAAGTACGTCGTCAAATGCAGAGCTGCATCATTAAACTAAATACTGAGTATCATTTACTCAGTCAAACACTGCAACAATGAAACTGCAAGGAGCACAATAAAGAGGTATTTAGATTCACGATGGTGGTAATAATTATGATTCAACCTGCAAATTTAAAGGTCTACATGGCATTTGAATGAAGATGCTATAAAAGAAGACAGAGCATATATGGTAGGGTTTTTACTCACAGTTGATGGAGAGCTTCACTGGATCACTGGTGTAACTGCTGAAATTGTTGAACACATGGCACCTGAATGGTCCCTGGTCATAGCGGTTCACATTAATTATAATAAGAGTGGTGCCTCCATCAGTGAGCTGAACTCTGTCACTGGCTGTAACCTCAGAGCTGCCGTTCAGCCAGAGGAAAGAGAGGGAGGATCCAGAGGAGGAGCAGGACAGGCTGACAGAGCTGTTGAACTCTGACAAGATTGTAGTGTTGGGGGTTATCACCACATTGGAGACATGTGCTATGGGTAGAAAAAACTATGTTAGGAGTCATCAACTGAAAAAAGACTGTAAGTAAGTGGAGGGTGCTTCTTATATTTGCCTTTAGCAACCACAAACCATTCACTCCAACTTACATTTCAGAACAGTTAAAGCTGCAGGCTGAGATGTTTGATTTCTCATAGTTATGTTGTTAAAGGCCTGACAGCTGTAGTTCCCACTCTGACTCATCTGAATGTTCATCAGTCTGAGCTCTGGTCCTGTATGAGGAAGCTTGTCTCCATTCAGAAACCACTGAAACCAGGCAGCAGGACTGGAGAGAACTGAGCACATCAGGCTGATGTCTGACCCTTCGTCGTAGTATTCTTGTAATGGAGACACTATCAGATTAATATCTTCTGGGCCAACTGTAGTAAGAAATATAAAAAGGTATGGCCATCAGTAAAAGAGAGGAAAAAGAACCAAAAGATCCTTACAGATAAATAATATTAGTGGCTTGAGGCAAATGGTATATATGACATGTAGCTCTAAGTCTCAATGTCAAGACTCATATCTGCGTTATATCAGTCAATACAGTCACACTTCTTCAGAATCAGTAAAAACAAAAGATCCAGAACAATAGCAAAAAGTTACTCAGACATATGTAGTTGGAGATTTTAACAGCCTGGGATTTGAATCAACATGATAAACATGTCGATTTGTAACTCACAGATGACAAGGAGGTTTATTGGTTCACTGGTGACATCACTGACAGGATTGAAAACACGACACCTGAATGGTCCCTGGTCATGGCGGGTCACGTTGTATATAGTGAGAGTTGTGTTTCTATCAGTGAGTTGAACTCTGTCACTGGCTGTAACCTCAGAGCTGCCATTCAGCCAGAGGAAAGAGAGGGAGGATCCAGAGGAGGAGCAGGACAGGCTGACAGAGCTGGTGGACTCCAGCATCTCTGTGGTACTGGCATTTACCTCTGTATTGGATACTGGCACTGTGGGAGAATAAAATATTGATTATCACTTGTACACACTGTATTTTTTAAATAATGAAAACATTCCTAACCTTAAAGATTCACTAAGGACAGTTGTGACTTGGTATAAAGACTCAAAATTAGATTGTTGTTCATAAGACATAGCCTGCATGAAAGTAATTGTTGCACACTGTCGTAATGAAATAGACAAGCAGAGTTAAATTCCACACAACCTTATTTTAAACGTACTTAGCACAGACAGAAGTGAGGGCTGAGATTTTTCATATCTCAGAGTTTTGTTGTTAAAAGCCTGACAGCTGTAGCTCCCACTCTGACTCATCTGAATGTTCATCAGTCTGAGTTCTGGTCCTCTATCAGGAAGCTTGGCTCCATTCAGAAACCACTGAAACTGGGCAGCAGGTCTGGAGACAGCTGAGCAGGACAGGATGATGTTTGACCCTTCCCCATGGTATTCTTGTGATGGAGATAGTGTTAAAGCTGTGTTTTCTGGGCCATCTACAGTGTGTAGCAGAAGTGTAAAGACAAAACCAGAGAGTCACCAATGAAAATGTAAGAAAAAAGGAAAAATGCTTAGACAAAGCTGCTACCATTTGAACTTACACATTGATTTATATTAATGTGCAAATGAATAACTCTGGGATTTGAGGGTACGCAACTGACAATATAACTCACAGCTGATGGAGAGTTTCACTGGATCACTGGTGCCATTATTGACAGGATTGAACACATGACACCTGAATGGTCCCTGGTCATAGCGAGTCACACTGACTATAGTGAGGGTGGAGCCTCCATCAGTGATCTGAACTCTGTCACTGGCTGTAACCTCAGAGCTGCCGTTCAGCCAGAGGAAAGAGAGGGAGGATCCAGAGGAGGAGCAGGACAGGCTGACAGAGGTGGTGGACTCGACCAAGTCTGTACTGCTGGCAGTAACTGTTACGTTGGAGACTGGCACTGTGGGTTGAAAGTATGACAACAATGTTTGGGGGGAGTCATAAATGGGGAAAAAAGATTGCACAAATCAGTTTCTTTGACTTTTCTACCCTGTTTCTGTCGCAGGAAAATCCCTAAAAACAATGGTTATTTTCAATGATGATATCAAAATATGCTTATTGTTTTACACATTTACAGAATGAGAAAATACCCTAACCCTACATATCTGTAACGAACAATTGTAACCATTTGTTCCCTGTGTGTCAGGTTTTATTGAACTGTTAACAATATTGCATAAGAAAAAGGCTGTAGGGAAGTTACATGTTGATGAAGGAGCTGTAGATTAAAGGGAAATGAAAATTACATTCAGAATCATAATTGAAGAGTATATGTATTGAGATGCCCTACAAAGATTCAGCTACTCCAGTGATTTGACAAAGACCACAGAATTGCTGTATGTGGGCAGCAACAAGTTTTCAATAGCTTCTTCAGTGAAACAGAGATGTGTCAACATACCATGTAATACCAGTCCGCAGGTTCCTCTTCGTGGTTTTCCATCATTTGTTATAATGGTCACTGTGTACTTTCCATTGTCACTCATAACCAGATTTCTGAGTTCCAGAGATCCAGTAGATGTGAAGAGGGTGATCCTATCTGTATATCCTGGTCCAGTTACGTTTACAGTACTCGAGGTTATTAGATTAAAACTGTTGCCATGGATATCTGAAAAACCCCAGGTGACAATCGAGAACGGTGTTTCTGGTGGAATCACTGTTGTGGTGAACATCACTGTCCCTCCAACAACTGCAGTTAGACTGTCTGGTAGCACACCAGCTCCATGGCTCACACCTGGAGGAGACAGGTGCAGCAAGTTTGGAATAAATTTGACTGAAACTTAGTTGACAAATACAAAGTGCATCACAATTTTTAGAATATTTGAAATACTAGACACAGCATTAAATCAAATCCAGTCTTAAAAACTATCCATGCAAGAATGTGCGACTCAGACATGTGCAACCTCTTCACTGTTACAAAGAGTATCCAAAAATGTTTATACTTCAAAACACTGGTACAAGACTGTCATTTCAATACTTGGTCTTAGGTCTCTAAAAGCTTATCTGTGTATTTCAGATGTCTTATTACATAACAAAGACATGTGAACTCTGCTCTCCTGCAAGTCACTGAATGGACATTATCAGGATCCATTTATATACAGGAAGAACATGTATTTAAAAAAAATTATGGCTAAAGCATTTAAAATCACAGTAGCTGAATCCAATGCTGCAAATGAAATAAATATAATTTGTGAAAAAGAAAGTAAACATTGGTTGAATAATGTTTATGAATAACCTGAATAAGCATGACCTGACAAGAATTGTGTGTGAAAGTGTTATTTGAGATATTTATTTCTCTATGCAGAAATGGTAAAAGCCCACCTGAGATGGCTCCCAGGATGATCAGCAGTACCACAGATGTTTCCATATCGACTGCAGCCTCCAGGCACGTAGAAAGTGTTTTCTGAGATCTTGGTACAGTAAATAAGTGTATCTGGGGGGAGGGACCATGGAGCTATTATTCATGACAGCAGTAAAAACCAATGAGTAAGAGCCTTGCAGATAATATGAGCTGGGTGGGTGTCATTATTACCATGTGATTTGTTATTATAAATCAAACCAATTAACAAAATTCAGGTACACTCATCAATCAACAGCAAAACCCTCATAAAATCAGATGGTGGAAATTGTTGTTAATCGAAGCACACAATAACAGCAGCTCATCAAATCCCCTCAAACACCTCATTACTGACTTAGAAAAGGGTAGCAAATAGGCTAATATATGTGTGTGCATGACACATATTTTGACATTATGTTAACATAGCTACATTTTCTCTAAATTCAGTCCTATGCTACACCAAAAGCTGCAAAATGCACCATTAACAATCTATGCTGAGAGGCTATTAGATGCAAATGCCAGACAATTTACTCTTAATGTTTTCATCAGTCTTACAATAAATGACTGCAGTGTGTCTTTCATTTAGACTTTATATAGAATTCATATATTACAGAATTTATTGTATTTTAAAAAGTACCATGTATAGTGTCATGTATAGTAAAACAAATATCTTTAACAACAGCTATGTTTATTCAAATCCATCACAGGGCATGGCTGAATATTCCCAATAGACTTCAATTTTAAACTTACATTTTAACCTATTTGCAATAAATGTGCCTATTGCGGCTAGTGATAACTACTGATAACTAGTAGAAAACAAAAACAAAACAAAAAAAAAAGAAAGAAAGAAAAAAAAAAAAAACTCAGATTGTAGTCGCTAAACACGGCCATTATGTTATATGCATCATCCGGGCCATTTGCCAACCCCGGAATCTGGATATTCATTTGCACGTGCCAGGTTTGTTTGCATGTGTACGGCCAACTCTCGGTGCAGTTGCGTGCGCTTAAATTCAAACTAAAGAATACTTCCGAGGACAAAACTAAATGCAATGGCGGCTTGTTCCGTGGACTATTATGACGAAAAGTCACTGTGGTGGTTTATGGTATTTATCCGAACCGGAGTAAGCAAACAAGGAGCTAACCAAACGGGCAGAAAGGCAGCAGGACCTTCTTAAGAGACAACAGAAACTAGTGGCGTTCTCGCGGTTATTGCTCTCCACAGCCGACTGAGAAGGAAAACTTCTGCTGCTAAAGGACATGTTGATTCCAGACTTGGAGAAATGGACGTATCTACGGATGATAGCTAGCAGTGTATCTGCAAGAGGTGCCTGAATAAAAGACGGAGGCTGGTTCGGACAAACGTTCAGCTCTCCATAAGGTAAGAGAAGCAATTACAACACCTGTGAGAGATTACAATATGTGTGTGTCACACCAACAGTAAACATTAGCATCATGTTATGTTCCTGGACCCACTATGAGCTGAAATTATAATGGAGGTTGAGAGGAAATGGTCGTAATTTTGTTGGGTAATAAGCCCCAGGTGATAAAATGTATTTCAATGTAAAAAGACTGTGACATCTCAGAGCAATGTTATGAAAGGAGGGTCAGCTTGCAAGTTTAACTGGATGTCGGTCCCTTAGTTGGAGTAATGGCAGTTCCTACCGGCTACAGTGTGCGTTCAGTCAGTTCAGACTCAATGTGTGAATATGTTTGAGTGTTTGAAATGTTTCATGTTAAAGTCATGTTTATTTGGAAAGCTGTAGGACGCTTTTGACATTTGCTCTAACATGCTTGGTTTTGTGTGAGTCCTTGTTTCCCCTTATCTCTATAACGGAGGTGGTGAATGCAAAGTTATCACTAGTCATAGAGCCACAATAGTTACATTTATAAGAAATACACAAGGCTGAAATTTACTGGGTTTTTCCTTTTAACTGCAATTGTTTGTCACGTTGATGAGATGAACTCTGGTGGCAGGTTGTTCCTGCAGTCATTCTTATTCTGTAGCAGCCCAGACATGTTACACTGAGATGATTAATTTATAACCCAATACACTGGCTGGTGATAAAGTGATAAAAACCACATTGTGTACATGATGTGCTGATGTTGTAGGTGTACATAGTTTTATCATTGACAAATTTGACTGGTTTTACCCTCAGGTTTATTTTCTGAAAAGTACATTTTGGGAAATTGAAAGGAAATTCTTCTATTAACTTGATTTTAAGCAACCAGAGACATTAACCATAACATGTCAGTTGCCCAAAACATTAACTTATCCAGAGCTATGTCAACTGCTAGTTGTATACATATGACTTTATGCCAACAGAGTGTTAATTGTAGTTGCTGTAAGTAACTTAGTTCCTTCAGTGGAGGAAAATCACAGAGTGGTCTCTTTGACAATGTGGCATGACTGGTTAGGGACACCAGTACATACACACTCTCTGCTGCAACCCTTGGATGAACCTTATTTTATTGAATATGAATTTATTTTTCTTTTCTTCATCTTTAACTAACTACTAATACTTAGAAACAACAAGATATTCTGATGACAGTGAGGTATATACAAAATCCTGCTAACGTTAAAGCCAGTCAGTATCTTTCTAGGAGCAATGTGATTCTGCATAATCATGCAATTAATTTACTAAAGTAAAAACCATTGTGGTTATTTTACAGGTGAGATTACTGTATGTGAACACTTTGCACTGGTTTGAAATGGGGGGAAAAAGAGATTTCACATATTTCCACGCAGCTCTTAGGATTCAGCAACATTTTTTTCAGAATTTAATGACAGTTGTCGGGCTGTTTGCTCATGTAGCCAATCTAATCTATCTAAACCGCACCCACACAGACCTGATAAAGCAGAGTAACTCCGGTCTTGATAGTAAAACTAATAAATAATACCTAAGGACTTTTTATCCTGAACTTTACCTTTGATTGTTGCATATTTAGTCATTGAAATGCTACAGAAAAAAAAAAGTTTTTGGGAACTTTTAACAACCTAAAGGGAGCAGAAGAATGGCAGTGATTAACAGAAATGAAAGCAGTAACAGTATTGTTGTGCTGCTGCCTCTGATGACTTTTTAAGTTTTCTCATTTTCTGAATTCCTGCAAAAAAAAAATAAAAAAATGGTGTAACAACTAGGGGTAGGTTATATAGCCTTATATAATGCTACTTCAGGGTAATTTGCAGCAATGATATTCAAGATGATAAGAAAAAATAAAGCTTTCAGCCACACATCACCAGCTACAGCAGATAAACTCTGATCATCTGAGCTTTGTCGTGCTGATGTTTGTGGTTTTGCTTCAGGTGGTGAAGCAAATTAGTTGTTGCCACCTTTAGCTGTGATTGTTTTCTTGCAAACCTTGCAGGAAGCTGGAGGTCTGATCTCTCAGAGTCAAACCACTTAAGTTCTTAAATTTATTTTATAGTCTTTCAACCTCATAGTAGAGTTACTGCAGTTAGAGCTACTTGTGAGAAATGATTCTGAAAATCACATAGTCACTGTCAAAAGAACAACATTAGGATCCCAGAAGTATATAACTTTTTGGATCATGTAGTGGTCTTTATATGAAATGTTAGTGTTTAAACCTGCAATAACTGATTTTTGGCCACTTGGAGGCAGTCAAAACAAACTGAACTCAACGTCCACATGACATATCAAGTTGACATAGCGATATTACCTGTATATGCTTATTCTCACATCAGACTGTTATGGAGCAACATTATTTTTCATTTGGAGTTTAATTTTATATAGATTAACTCTCCTGCAGCTCTGCCTTTGGTTTCCTGTATTCCTGCATTTTTATGATTACAATATATTGTAATCATAAAAATGCTTAATATAGCCAGTTTTAGGTGTCTCACCTGTTTACTGACTAATACAGTTCTGTTATTAAGGTATTCAACTGAACATGACATTACAAAGTCTGTTTAGTGTCAGGTGATGCAGCTGTGAAAAGTAGTCTATATAATAATGCAGATATTCAATTTCAATTCAATTCAATTTTCAATTTTATTTATATATTGCCCAATCACAACAAAAATCATCTCAAGGCACTTTTCATACACAGCAGGTCTAGACCATACTCTTTAAAATATGGTGTTTACACAGAGAAACCCAACAAATCCCACCAAGAGCAAGCACTAGGCAACAATGGCAAGGAAAAACGGGTTTATTTCAAGAACTGTTATCATCCATAGCAGTAACAGATGCAATGAATACAAATGATCCATAATAGTCACATTTTTAACATGCTGATGGGAAGAAATAGTCATCTTTTGATTTACCATAAACAGAATGTAAACAGAATTTTAAAATGCATCTTGTCATGTATAACAAATGATAGAACATGATATGCATACAATACTGTGTGGAGACAGTGTGAATAAATTACATTTCGTAAATTTCAGCAAAATGTACAAATAAAGCAAATCACATAATTATCATGTGTTCGTCATACATTCATATTTAGTTCGCTGCCAGCCAACAAAGGAGGGCATCTCATTGTTCATCTGATTGATCACGTCATTCTATTTTTATGCACAATACAGACCATAATATATCAATAAATAGTGTGGCTGGGTAGTGTCAGGGTTAGGGTTTAGATAACTGTTAATTACTTGCTTATTTACTCCTTAACCATGACCATTACTTGCTTAACCATGACCTTAACCTTAACATAACCTTAGAACATGTCTATATATATATGCATGTGTATAGATTAAGGGTCAGGAGCAATGTAACAGCAAAACATAAATAATCTGTTATGAATATTCTGTTAACATAATGTAAAATATCAATGTAAGTTTGAAAAAATATATTATAACACCTGAATAATCAGATACATAATTATAATTTGATAACTGAGACAATTTGTGTCTCTCTCTCTCTGAGGTGATATGTATTGGGGTTTCCCCCCACATCTCTGGAGGGGTTTGATCAAACAAAGTAGTGTGTTGATGAAAAATGTGGATACTACAGAATTAGCAGGACATGCTCTCAGTAGGAACAACAGAAGTGGATGTCGTCACATTATGTTTAACTTAATCCAGGACTCTGGTCAAAAAGTAAGCCCCATTTTTAAACAGGATTAAGTAGGTCAATAATGCCTACTCCTATTTTTATCTGTTCTTGAATGCTGCTGTTCTGGTTTCCATTCTCTGCCTCTGATTAGCTTTGAACTTTGTTTGTGCTCCTGTTTGCTGCTAATACAATACTGCAAGAGCTTTTCATGGCAAACAGTTTGGGGTAACAGATTGCTGCAAAGTCTGCTTACAGATAAAGGTAGACTTCACCAGGTTGATGCTTTATGGCAAGACATGGGCACCCCCTTGTGGAATCCAAAAAATGCATTAACAAACTACAGACTGTCTTACAGTTTTAATGAAAGTTTATTACAGTGACAGTATGATAAGACATTATCAATCTGTCAGAGAACATTAAGCACTTTATCATACTTGTCAAGGTTCAATGACACAAGAACAAAGTGTGTCAGGTCAGTTATACAACACCCAAGAGGTCAAGTAGCGTCAAGATTAATTTATTAAAGTTGAATCTGTCATGAGACCAGTCAACAGTCATGAGACCACAGCTGCTGTGGAGACTAATTGTACTTGTTCTCTTTATTGAAAGACGAAATTAAGGATACTTAATGTCATTAAACACATTTAAACACAGTAATGAACATTACAGCTGTATATTACTGAAGAAGATGATGGAAATACTGTAGGGACAAAAGCAGATGCAAAGGCGTTTTTTGTCATTCATCATTCATTTTATGTGAACATAAATTTTGAGACACAGCAGCAATGTTAAATAAAGAGAGAGCGCCTAAAATACACAGTTTTCATAGCTCTAAATGAGTGATGAAAAAATGCAGTCTTTAGAACGACATGAGTCCCACCAAGGTCAGGACAGTGCAAACCATCATGGACATAGAACCACTGATGGCAGTAGAGGAGTCTGGATCAGAAGAAAAAAACATTACTTTGCCTTCTCTGTTTACACACATCAGTACAAACAGATAAAAGACATATGAAAGATAGAAAGAGAGCTCATATACCACGTAGTGTGTGGACATCAGAGGCCTCCAAACCAGTAACAGCATTACGGGCGGTGCATGTGTATTTCCCCAGGTGCCAATCTTGCATCTCATGGATATAGTACAGAGGCCCGTACATCTTCATGTTTCTGAATGTCCAGAAGAAAGTTGCTTTTGGTAGCGAGTCAGCAGAGCAGTGAAGAGTGACACTTTCTTCAAGTTCTGCTCCTATTGGTCTCTGAACAATGGTTGGTCTGTCAGGTCCATCTGAACAGATGAGGAAGAAGAAGGAGATTGTTAAGGAGATAATGATGATGAAACGCAAGAAAAAGCCTTATTGAACAATTGCAAGACGTGCTCAAAATGTATATGAGTTACAATAAACATGCTGTTGTATATTATAATACAATTACACAAGTACTTACAATTCACCATAAGTCTGCATTTGGCCGATTCAAAACTGAAAGCATTGCTGACATTACAAAGAAACTCTCCAGTGTCTGTCCTGTCCACAGGGTTGATAGATAACACTCTGTTGCCGTTGTGAAAGCTGAATCTACCTCCAGAAACCAGAGGTCTGCCGTCTTTTAGCCACACTCTGGTAGACACGAAGCCATCAGCATTGCAGGTTAGGTTCACAGAGGTTCTACCTTCTATTAAGTTCTCTGTGGGGCAGGCCATGGTGGGTCTTGACACTTTGGCTGTGCACAAAAAAAAAAGACATAAAAAGACGTTAAGAGACTGAATGACACCATACCTATGTGATAATGTAATAAAATTCAGTGTATATTCTTAAAAGAGACATGATGACAGTGATAGGTGATTTTCTGATTTCTAAATCCAAATACATTGATAATACATAAGAATAATTTTCAGTTCATTCTTTATTAATAAAATAGGTGTCAGATTCATAAATCATACTTACTCTGAACCTCCAGCTTAGCAGTTCCCGGAATCTGCCCTGCTCCATTTGGGATGATGATTAATTCATACTCCCCGCTGTCTTTTTCTGTCAGATTTCTCAGCACCAGAGATCCAGTAGTTTTATCCAGAGTGATCCTGTTCTCATAGCCTTGTCCCACTATGTCCACACTGGTTGAAGTTATTACATTGGTGGTACCATTGACGCTCCAAATCAGTGCCAGAAATGGTTCAGCTGTTGGTTTTACAGATGTTGTGAAAATCACACTCTCTCCAGCTGCCCCACGAAGGAGGTCAGTGGTGATTATACCAGCTCCATGGCAAAGACCTGCCAAAATATGAACATAGTTAAGTTTCAAAACTTACAGTTCCAATGATGATTTGATCATCACTTCTGATGTATTCCTTACCTGAGGAGAGGAGCACAAGTATGACTGAACTTAGAAATGTATATTTCATGGTGTATTACTCAGTTTAGTCTTTGTCTGATGTTATCTGACCTGCTGCCTGTGTGAGTGCGGCAATGGATTAAGTGTCCCTGAGATAATCTGCAATAAATGAAACCTGTCATCAAGACATCCGCAGGCTTGGCATGCTTAATGATTACCTTCACTAACATCTGGTTATTTATTGTGGCTGTCCAGACTTACATAAGCTAATAAAACACAATTGAATTTTCCAAATATCAGAAATTATGATTAGGATTCATTATTACCCGATAAAGTGGACAAGGCTAAGAGTTTACAGCCATGCTAGAGACTCACGCTAACACACAGTGACCAATGTTAACAATAATAATATAATAATAATTAATTTCTACAACAAAACAAAATGTTTTACATGCTCAGCCGAGATTAAACATTTCAGTACTGCAAATCAGACAATTAGAAATATTACAGAAATAAAATGGAATAAACACCCAACAATAATATAAGATAAAAGCAGTGATAATAAAACACCTAACACATGTTCAAAACTAAACATTGCATGGGCTTTAATATAAGGCTAGCACAGGTATAATAGATATAGTGTTCACCATGGTCACTGACTTAGTTTAACATGTCAGAAGTTTGCAAACAAATGACCAAGTTATTGTACCAAATTCCATGGCAATCCAACTAATAGTTATTGTGATATTTCAGTCTGGACCTGAGTGGTGTGTATGAAGTCAGTCAGTCCTTAATTAGTGTGAACTCATGAAATGCATTAATTAAAAAATAAAAATAAAAAATAAAAATTCTGAGTTGCGCATATACTGTACTGAGACCTACCAACACATCTACTCACCTTTGCTCTTAGAGTTTCTATTTTAATTCAGCAACAACAAGATTGGTCCAAGTTATATCTAAAAACTAACTGTCATATTATTTGGACAATATTTTTGATTTATGCACTCCTGTAAATGTTAAATACTTGAATTATGAAATCATTCTGTAAATTTAAAGGATTTACTTTAGCTCCCTATTCAGACATTTTACAGTAAGGCACGTAGGTAGAGTTTCAGTATTTACCTGGACAAAATTCAAATAATTACGACAGCTATAGGACCACATTCATAGAGAGGAATGTCAAAGTTAAAAATTGAATTGTGGTCAGTGAAGTTTAGTCAACGATTAAGACTGAAATACAGAGGCACAAAGTCATGGAAATATATATTTATTGTTTACAAGTAAATGAAGAAAAGCCAAAGCATCAGAATACACCTTAATTAAGACTGTCAACTTAAAAAAAATCAGGTGATGAGTCTGCTATATTTTGAATTAACAACAAAAAACAATTATGTCACAATTAATAAATAATAAAAAAAAAAGACACTTAATGACTTAAAATTATATTTGGACTCAAAAGACTCAAAAATTCAATTATGCTATCAACAGATAATTTACATATTCATAGAACTAGCTGACAAGTAAGATTTATTTTCAAAAGACAAAAATATTAATATTTTGATGTACCTTGTTAAAATTTGAATGGTGTCTTTTCCAAACCCAGTATATGTTTAAAAAGTTGTGGTT
The DNA here is from genome assembly GCA_033238685.1 of Lates japonicus. Taxonomy (NCBI): domain Eukaryota; kingdom Metazoa; phylum Chordata; class Actinopteri; family Centropomidae; genus Lates; species Lates japonicus. Next base: position 2,049,822 of record BRZM01000078.1, on the reverse strand, counting down.
GCACACACGAACAGAGCAAGCATTAGATATTCACTGTTGACTAAAAAAATCTAGAAAATCATGAGTCAATTGATGAACATTGTGAAGCACTAAGCTTAAAGTAAAGAATGGATCATATGACTACCTCTCTGTGAAAGAGGTCAAATCATAGTAATAAACTCACAAAGAATTATCACCCAACTCTTTAGTATTTATAGTGTCTCTCAGTTCATTATTTTTTTTTTACGGCTCGCTACGTCACTTTTTTGGTTCACTCTCAGTACTCTCTCTCTTATCAGCATTGTTTTCAACTACTGTTCTAAGCAAGTAGCCAAAGTACTGACCATAAATGCAGAAATGCTACTTTTGTTCTGTAACAAATGTGTATATGGCAAATGTTTTCCAGCACATTAGCATAAAACTTAGGCCACAATAATAATATGTTGCTACATCTGTCATCTTGTTGTGGAGCTCTTCTGCCTCCAAGTGGCCAAAAAGTCAATTAATGTGACTTGCAAAATGTGGAAAAATAAGTGGAAAAAAACCTTGAAGGTAGAATAGAAATTGTATTGATTCTTAAAAAACAAACAAACAAAAAACAGTGGTGTCTCCTCTTTTCTTGGTCCAGTTGAAGACTTAACAAGTATTTATTTTCTGATAATCTGCAGGACAAAAAAATAAACAAAAGATTGAAGAGTCACTGTTTTGATGCTAAAATTAGCCATCAGTAATTGTTGGTCTATAATTAGTTTTAACAGATTTAGGCCAAAAATGAAAAATGCTTTTGCCGCACTCTTACCTCATAAAGAGAAAGATCGTTGAATTGAAATGCTGCCTTGCATAGCAGTGTCTTGTCCTAGGCCAAAAAAATAAAAAAAATTAAATGTTTTGTTAAAGTCCATCTGATGATCCATAAGCCCCATGAATATGATTGTGATTTATTTATATGATATTTTAAAATGTGGGATGAAGTTAGATCATACGGTAACTTACTTGCTTTATGTAGCTTGGGATTTTTGTTGACTCTAAATATAAGAAGTAAAAATTTGTTAAAATGTGATCGGTTAGGTGCTGCTAAAAACTCAAACACTTAAGACTAAAGTATGTTATGTTTGGGGAATCAAAAAAAAAAAATCCTAAAATTCATAATGAAGGAAAAAGAAAGAATGTTCAGTATTCACTTGTAATTCTTACATGTCACCGTGACCAACCATCACTTTTAATTATACCACCATAATTTGGAGGATTTTCAAACCTATTTTCCACATACTTTTTTTTATTAAAATAGTACACTCCACCAGCAACAGCTCCAACAACGACAAGACAAGCGATTACTATTCCAGCGATGCAACCGTCCGAGCAACTTGAAGGTCTTTCAGCTGAAATACAACAGGATAACGACATAATTCTCACATACTCATCATTTCAAAACTATAATAATTTCTCCCTTTTGTGATTTCTCCCCAGTCCCTGGGGACTAGGGCAATTAAATACTTTTTGAAACTACATAAACACTTTTTTTTTGCACTTTATTCTCTTTATATATCTATATCTATCTATCTGTCTGTCTGTCTATCTATCTATCTATATTTTTTTATTATTTTATGTGCATATATGTATGAATGGGCAAGTAGAGTGAATGGTATACAGTTTTTGTTGTAACAAGAGACAAATTTTGTTGTATGTTCACATGTGTAGACAATAAAGGAATTCTACTCTATTCCATTCATAGTTGACCAGATATCAGTACCTACAGTATTTATTTGTTACAAAAACTGAGACTGAGACTTCATATTTGGCAGTGTTTCATAAGCTTAAAATAAACCTGTTACATGTAATAGGTAAAAAAGATCTGTGAGTAAACTCGTCAGGTAGCCTGCTACTATTCAAATTATAATAATCTGGTATAATGATGTGAGCTAGTTGAAGAAAAGAAAATCAACAGTATAGAAAAAGAACACCATCTAGGTACCTTTTACAGTCAGTTCATGCACTGCAGATGATGTTCTCATAGTTATACTATTCATTGCTCGGCAGGTGTAGTTTCCGCTCTCAGAAAGTTCAGTGATGACTTTAGTGAGCTCGGCAGAATAGCTTATTATCTCTGTCTTATTCCACATCCAGGTGTAACTAGCAGATGGTGTGGACTCAGCAGAGCAGGTTAATTTTAAGGTCTCTTGCAAATATATCACAGTTTCACCTGTGATTTTAACATTTTCTGGTCCATCTGAAAAAGACAGAGATTTGTAGTGTTATTACAGAGCACAAATAATTTAATGTTGTTCATTAATATACTACTAAATCTAAAATCTTATGTCAGGTCTACAAACAAAACATATCAGGAGTACACTGTCATTCATGGCACTCAGCATTTTGCCACCCTGTGTCTGAAAAGTAAACACACTGTGCAACATGTTACTTACAGTTAACAACCATGACGTATTTAGCTTGATCACTGCTGACAGGGTTGCTGATTTTACAGAAATATTCTCCACTGTCTGTTTTCTTCAGAGGTTGAAAAGACAACACTCTGCTCTCATTGTAAAGCATCATGTTGTCAGTCAGGATCAGATCTGAGCCATCCTTCATCCACTGTCTGGTGAAGACAGAGCCAGCAGCCTCACAGGTTAAGTTGACTGAGTTTCCGTCAACTGGCTGGTTTGTTGATGATTTGACAGAAGCACTTGATATTCTCTCTGTTGGACAAAAGATAAAGGATTTTGTAAGAGAAAAATGAAAAGAGGAGTTGGTTACTCAATTACTGAGAGCTGACTGAGGAAATAAATATGACAAATAATCACTGTTTAAGTTGATGTGGCAAATTTGTTGCCTGTGCAGATTACTCATCTAGGATATATCTTCTGGCCTACGTCCACTCTCCTTTTAGCTCTGTATTTGGTCTCCACCAACTCCTCAGGGAAAAATCTGTCTCTTTAGTTGCTAAATGCTTCATTATATTCACCAGCTAGTTAACTTTGTTTGTCTGAACAGGTAGTGAACAGTGGCCTTTTAGAAATTGGATTGGGTTGGAAAAACAAAATAATGGGCTGAAAGATCCTAAACAGGTTCACAGCTCAGGAGAACTGCTGAGACGGGCATTAATTCACCCTGGGTTGATCACTGTGAGTGAACCCCTCCACATACAAGAAGTCATATAATCCATTGATAATGTAAAGATATTGATTATAATCAATGTACATCATTGGTTAGATTAAGGAATTGACCAAACTGGAGTTATGTTTTTGCATTATTGTCTGTCTTGTTTTGTGTTTGTTATTAATTTAGCATTAAGGCACACATAGTACACATTTTGTCAGTGCAGTTTATGCAGGTGGGCAAATAAGTGCTGTCTCGCTGACCCATATTGCAACTATATCCACAAATCCTCTTGAATCCAACTTACCTAGTACAGAGACAACTGAGGGTTGAGATGTTTGAGTTCTCATAGTTATGTTGTTAAAGGCCTGACAGCTGTAGTTCCCACTCTGACTCATCTGAATGTTCATCAGTCTGAGCTCTGGTCCTCTAGCAGTCAGCAAGTCTCCGTTCAGTAACCACTGAAATTGGGCAGCAGGTCTGGAGACAGCTGAGCAGGACAGGATGATGTTTGACCCTTTCATATAGTATTCTTGTGATGGAGACCGCTTCAAATTTGTATTATCTGGGCCAACTGAATGTAGGTGAAAGAACAACAGCAGAAGAGAAAAATCACAGAGATTAAATGTTAGTTGCATGAAAAATTAAAAAGGCACATTGCACTGGATTCCATTAAGTTGAAATGGATGTGAAGTTGTAGTGAATGAAATTGAAGTTGAATGTGTTGCTATGTTGCTTTTAGATGTTGTCAGATACAAGACTGAGTGTGTAGGTTAGTAACTCACAGCTGATGGAGAGGTTTACTGGTTCACTGGTGACATCACTGACAGGATTGAAAACACGACACCTGAATGGTCCCTGGTCATAGCGGGTCACACTGATTATAGTGAGGATGGCGCCTCCATCAGTGAGCTGAACTCTGTCACTGGCTGTAACCTCAGAGCTGCCGTTCAGCCAGAGGAAAGAGAGTGAGGATCCAGAGGAGGAGCAGAACAGACTGACAGAACTGTTGAACTCTATCAAGTCTGAGCTGTTGGCAGTCACTCTTACATTGGAGACTGGCACTGTGGGTGAAAAACACAATGGTTTACCCAGTTTTTGTTTTGCTTTTTCCCATCACCTAACATTGTTCGATAGAGCGCAGCAATGCAGCGACTGTGAATAGTCCCATGTTAATGATAGCGTGATAAAGAGCCGTGGCTGAACAGTGAAGGTGTGTCCTGATGATGTAACAAATTTAATTAATCATAATGTGATAATGTTAGCACACGTGAGACAAACAAACCAAACAAATTACAGAATTAAAAACCTAAGTAATCACTGCACTAAGTTGTACAACACAGCATCAACCTGAGTTTTTGGAGCTTTTCCTAAATCCTCCTAAAAAACTATAGAGCTTTGACTTGGACTCTAGTTAGATTTCAGTTCTGAAATAAGGGCCTGAGACTTGACCTGCATTTGTTGCCATGTAATTTGGCATATTTTAAAATGAATCACCTTACTACTACTTGTTGTGGATTTGCTTTTTCTTTCTGAGGAAAACAGTGGTTCAAAGTTTCCAGTTTAAGAACATGCTAACTTAGGTCTCCAGTAAATCAGCACAGAAACCTATCAACTTTGAGCTCACAGTTAAAGGTGTCACAAAACTTACACACTATAACACTCTTGGTCTAGCCATATGTACTCCTACTATTATTATTATTATTATTATTATTATTATTATTATTATTATTATATTAAATGATATTCTTTGAATATTGTCTACTCTGCATTAAAACACTGATTCACCATGCATCTGCTCACCATGCACATCCAGTCTGGTGTGTCCTGACAGAACTCCTCCAACAGCTGGTATAATACTAACTCTGTATTCTCCACTGTCACTGACAGCTAAATTCCTGAACTCCAGAGATCCAGTAGATCTGAAGAGGGTGATCCTGCCTTCATACTCTGGTCCAGTTGTGTTTGAAACTGTGGTTGAGGTTATTATATCGTTAACACCAAAAGTCCAGGCCACAGACACAAACTGAGTTTCTGGTGGAGTCAGTGTTGTGGTGAACGTCACAGTTCCTCCCACAGCTGCATTCAGAGAATCAGCTGGTAACACACCAGCCCCACTGGTTAAACCTGGAGGACAGAGGCACAGATTACAGGACAATGAGGGCACACTGTGATCATACTGCATGCTTTATCACATTTCATTAAGATAAGATAAGGTCCCACAACAGGGAAATTTACAATCACAATTTACAATTAGAAAGTCTTGGACTGAATTTCACACAGAAATCCCAAACTTTCACTTTCTGCAGAGCCAGACACTTTACCCAAGTAAATCATTAAATCATGCTGTTTGTTGAGCCTTTATACATTTTTTTAAAATTTAGTCCCATGTTCTTAAAAGATGGTGTTGCCCCAACATTATTAAGTGGTAGAAAGTATGGGCAGTAACAGTAATAGCTGCATGACACATAAAAATACAAGAAAAATATGATGAACTCTGTTGTGAATAGTTCACTTTTTTTTCTTAGCATTATTCTTATGCTATATTGTGTTTAAAATGTTTTTGTTAGTTGGCTCTACTTGCTAAAACTTTGTTAGCTAGCAGCACTATGTCGATACACAGAAATTGTGAACTAAACTAATTAATCTGTAGGCATTGATATGACTATCAGTGAGAACTTTATGTCATCTAATGTGAGAACATGTAAACTATCCATTTAACCCATCTCAACTTAATAACTTAATAACTCAACTAAATAAGCACAGCCCCAAAACCAAATCAGGCAAAGTATACAATATCCAAACACTGATAATATATGACAATGTTATATGTTAACATTATGATAACCAAATAATATTTTGATATAATGATGATGTGTTAAAAAGTTTGTGGGGAACTAGTGAAAAAAAAAACTGTCTTGTATTTATTGTATGAAATGGTGATCGCTCACCTGAGATGACTCCCAGGATGACGACATATATCACAGCTGTTTCCATGTCATCTGCAGTATCTTCAAGAAAAGAATGATTTGTCTTGTGCTCCTTAACTTTCCCTCCGCTGATATCAGTATGCTGGGTATATGGCAGGATAAGTAAGTAATCAGTGATTTCCTATCTCTGAAAAGTTCCTCCCACCTGCGCTGTTGATCATTAACAGTGTACACTCTGAGCAGAACAACTTTAAACTTAAACAAATTTTAAGTTTATCTCTTAGGTTTTATGTTGTCAAAAACAAAATTTTTTCAGAGGGGTCTTAGTGTGGTTGCAGGTTTGGTCTGTATTTCATAGCGCGATGATAACAGAACAACTGAGGGCAGGTACTGAATATACTGCTTCATAATATTTGCTCAGTCCAGTTTAACTTCCCTCAGCTCCCCGATCACAATTAACAGATCATATACAGTGTCATTAAATGTAAATGACATCCTGCATGCATCCTTATGGATTGAAAATACCTGTTGCAGTTAAACTGCAGCATGTTGTGTGTTGAATTTACAGTTTTACTTAGACAGAATGCTTGGTAACGTCTTTTGGGAGATTTGGAGAAATCTTTATTTTTGTTTATTTAAGCCATCTACCTGAGAAATTAAAACCGTGGCCATAATGTGTTAGTAAGTCACATCTCTTCTCATTGTTGGGAACTTCAGCATCTCAAAGTCCTCCCAGTACGGAAAACGTTCTAATGCAATCATATCGTAAACATCCAGCAAATAAAGTCATAAAAATGTCATCTATCACGAGTTGATATGAAAACACATACAACATTAATTTCAATATCAGAGTTTTTATGGACTGAATGTGAAGTCAAGACATTACCCACAAACAAATGTTCATCAATTTTTTACAGTATCTTAGAGTTTAGCCCAAAATTAAGAATAAAAACCAGAGGCACATAGTCATGGAAAGCCCACATGGCATAACAGCCAACTTCACACAAGTATTTATTGTTTGATGCTAATAAAGGAGAAGTGCTGACAGATAAATATAACTTTACAGCTGACAGGATAAAGCAATAAGTCTTACCTATTAGATTCTGGATTAATCAAACTGAACTATCTGCACAAGACAACACTTTGTTCAGTGTCCTTATCCAACAGACTTCTAGCACAACCCCAGGTACACCACAGGAGGGCAGCTTACCACAGCTTTTGGCAGGAAGAGAGTATGTAGGAAGGTTTTCAATATTTACCAGGACAAAAGTCAAATAATTACAGCGGCCATCAGACTAACTAATTATAAATTGCTGTAAATGAAGTTTAGTCAACAATTAAGAGTGTAATCAGGAGGCACAAAGTCATGGAAAGCCAATCCTAAAGTTTAACACAAACAACTTCACAACAGTGATAGAAATCTGTTATTATATTTATTGATTGTTGCAAGTAAATGAAGAAAAGTCAAAAGTATTAGAAAACAGCTTTCTTAAGACTGTCAACTTCAAAAATCAGGTGATGAGTCTGCTACATGTTGAATTAACAAATAATAAAATATATATATATATGAGACATCTGACACTTAATGATTTGCAATTATATCTGAAAGACTGTTACATATTCAATTACTTACATTGACAAATACATTACATATTCACAGAACTACGTATTAGTTGACATGTAAACATTTAATTTCAAGAGACTGAAATATTAATATTCTGATGTTTTTGTTAAAATTTGAATTATGTCTTTTCCAAACCCAGTATTTGTTTAAAAAGTTGTGGTTGTACGCAATAGCAGAGTAGAATAAGAGCAAGCATTAGATATTCACTGTATGTACAAAAATATTGAAAATTGTTGATGAACATGGTGGAACAAAAGCTTGAAGTTTAAAATGGATCACATGACTACTTCTCTGTGAAGGTGGTCAAATCATAGTAATGAACTCACAAAGAATTACCACCCAACTCTTCAGTATTTATAGTGTCTTTCAGCTCATTGTTTTGGTTTTACAGCTCAGAACTTCACTGTTTTGGTTCAGTCTTAGTATTCTCTCTCTCGTAAGCATTGTTTTCAACTATTGTTCTAACAAAGAGCTCTGACAAAGCTACTTAATGCCTCCTGAATGTCTGCTAGCAACTTTGCCAGATCAACTTAAAAGGTGATAATGTCAGTTTTGTGTTTACAGATTGTTTGTTGTTTCCACTGCCCAGAAGCAGCCAAAAAATATAGTAGCATATTAAACTGTAGGTATTTTTCTTCAAGAGCTGATAGAGATCAAACCAGAGCTAAAAGCAAAGTCAGTAGTGGACCAGAAGTGCAGCAGAAATGCCACTGTTGCTCTATACTGAATGCATTAATGGCAAGTGTTTGCTAATACATTGGGCATAATATTTAGTAGGGCCACAATATTAATGTCAGTTCCTATTTATCAGCCACATTGGTATTGAGCTCTTTTGCCTCCAAGTGGCCAAAAAGTAAATTAAAGCAGCTTTGAGCATATTTACACTGCTGAGTGTCAAACTGCAGATACATTTGGTAATCCTGTAACTTATGTGTCATTTCATTCTAATTTATTAATGTATTTTTAAAAAAAACCTAAAGGTAGACGAGAAATTGTATCTGTTAAAAAACAAAACAAAAAACCCAGCAGTGGTGTCTCTTCTTTTCTTGGTCCAGGTGAAGACCCTACAAGTGTTTATTTTCTGGTCATGTGCAGGACAAAAAATAAATGAATGATTTAAGAGTTGCCATTTTGTCTTGATTAACTGCATACTAAAACTACAGTGGTTTTTATCAGATTTAAACAAAGAATTGAAAATACTTATGGTACTCTCCCTTCAAAATACATTTATCCTTTTTCATTAAATCAGAATAATGAAATCAAAACTTACCTCCTAAAGAAAAATACAGTTGTTTATTTTACGTTCTCATATACCACTGACATGTTCTCATATATATTATCTTCTCGTTCTAGGAGAAAAATTTTTTGTTACAGTGCATCTGATGAGTCATTAGATCAATATATGTTACTGTGAAATTATTTATGTTGTAGTAATAGTCTAAAGACAACTTACCTGTATTCTGTGGCTGGGGATTTTTGTTGCGTCTAAATTTTTAAAAAATATAGCATTGTTAAAACTTGCATTGTTACATGTTACACAAAACTGTAACACTAAAGAAATTAAGTGTGTTAGGTTTGGATAATTTAATTAAAAGCATTCCCAAATTTTTGTTAATGTTTGTTGAGTTTTATCACTGGACTCACAAAATTAAGTTTTTTACTTTATTTTCTACTTACTTGTTTTTATAAATATAGTAGCCTCCACCAGCAGCAGCTCCAACAATGACAAGACAAGCGATTACTATTCCAGCAATACAACCAGCAGAACAACTTGGAGGTCGTTCAGCTGAAATAAAACAGGATAACATCATGATTTTCACACCATTTTGTAAACAGAAATGACCTCATCTTCTCAGAACTGTATAATAATTTCTCCCTTTGTGTGATTTCATAGTTGACCGAATATCAGTAACTACAGCATTTATTTGGTTCAAAAACTGAGACCCTCATATCTCCTTTGGTGACTGAATATTTCTGTTCAGAATGATCAATGCACCGCGTTGCTTAAGCAAGGAAAGCAAAGATCTGCAAAAATCTTCAGAAAGCCTGCTACTCTTCATATTATCAGAGGTATAATTATGTGAGTTAAGTGCAATATCAAAGAGGATCAACAATATAAGCAAACAACACCATCAAGGTACCTTTTACAGTCAATTCATGCACTACAGATGATGTTCTCCCAGTTACATTGTTCATTGGCACATGTCATGCCGCTGCTCATTGACCTTGAACTCAGTCATACAGGCTTTTGCTCCTTCTTGGCCACTATGTGCCTCCAATGATCATCATCTGGCACTGGTATCCCTGCACACTAGGAATTTGCAGTCTAGACTGTTCTCATTTGTGGTTCCCTGATGGTGGAACAAGTTCCCAAATGCTATCAGAACAGGCACATTCCTCCCTGTCTTCAAGAATCTTTTGAGACTTATCTCTTCCGAGTGGGCCTCCTCCTCTAACACCCTGACATGCTGAAATAGCACTTACTATGCACTTGTGGTGCACTACTTTAATTTATGTCTTCTTTGCCTTATAGATTTAACTTTGCTTCGAGGTCTCCTACTTCACTGAAGTTTTAGTGTTGTCCGTCATGTAAGTCATTTGGGAAAGCATCTGCTAAATCAGTAAATGTGATGTAATATAAAGGAACAAAAGATACTGAGTGGCTGAGAACACCTCATCCTTGCAAGAGGTAAACTATTGCTTTGAACTGTATGATGTGCCACGTGTATTTGATTGTCCACACTCATCTGTTATTCTAACATTTACAGTTTGAAATAAGCTATACTCCAGCTATTTCATCGATATGAGCTGACTCTAATACAAGGTCAGGTTGAAGATAGTGTGTCAATTCACACACATAATAATGAAAAAGAAAAATGTTTTATTCCAACTACAAGACTATAGTTGCAATCTTTGCCATGGAATGTGCTTTCAATTCAGCAGTCAATTGATGGCAGTGGAAACAATCTGTGAACACAGCACATAATCACTGTTTGAGTTGTTGCCTATTCAGGTTACTCATCCAGGATATAGGTTCTGGCCACCTGTTCAAGATAAGTCCAATATTCACTCTCCTTTTAGTTCTGTGTTTGGTCTCCACCAACTCCTCAGGGAAAAATCTGTCTCTTTAGCTGCTAAATGCTTCATTATATTCACCAGCTAGTTGTTAACTTTGTCTGTCTGTCTGAACAGATAGTGAACAGTGGGCTTTCAGAGATTTCAGAGAGTGGGTTGGAAAAACAAAATAATGGGAATCACAACTGTGTCTGTGAGGTCAAGCAATCGTGTGTTTTTCTTGTCTGTCTTTAAAAAAAAATTCAGTTAACATTACAGCACACAGCATTTTGTATATAGATTATGCAGGTGGACACACTAGTGCCATCTCTCTGACCCATATCACAACTATATCCACAAATCCTCTTGAATCCAACTTACCTAGTACAGAGACAACTGAGGGCTGAGATATTTGAGTTCTCATAGTTATGTTGTTAAAGGCCTGACAGCTGTAGTTCCCACTCTGACTCATCTGAATGTTCACCAGTCTGAGCTCTGGTCCTGTAGCAGTCAGCAAGTCTCCGTTCAGTAACACTGAGAGGTGGGCGCTTGGGTCTGGAGACAGCTGAGCAGGACATGCTGATGTTTGTCCCGCTGCCACCAGTGACCTTCCCGCAGTGGAACCACTTCAAATTTATATTTATCGACCAGCAGATGGGTGAAAAATATGGTCTGTCTTAGATGCATGAAAGATGAAAATGCATATGGCACGTACCCTGACTCATCTCAACTGATTAGTATGCACATCTGCATCATTATACTACTGTTACTACTATACATCATATATATGTGTATATATATATATAAGTCACCAGAAATACAAACAGCTGTGCAAAGCAATGCAATAGAACTGAACTTTCTAAATGAAACGGGAGAGTTTAATGACTTAATTGACACCGTACTGTTTGTGGTGGTGTTTTACTGGATTCGGCTAAGTTGAAAAATATGTTTCTGTAACACCTTCTTTGAGTATTTATCAGAATCCCGAGACTGGCGTGGGTTAGTAACTCACAGCTGGTGGAAATTTCCAGTGGATCGCAGGTGACATCTGACGGGACTGAAAACCACGACACCTGAATGATTTCATGGTCATAGCCAGATCACACTGATTATGGCGGTGGTGCCTCCAGCATCAGTGAGTTGAACTCTGTCACTGGCTGTAACCTCAGAACTGCCGTTCATCAGAGGAAGGAGATCCAAGAGGTAGGGACAGACTGACAGAGCTGCTGAACTCTATCAAGTCTGAGCTGTTGGCAGTCACTGTTATATTGGAGACTGGCACTGTGGGTGAAAAACACAATGGTTTAGCTGTTTTTTGTTTAGTTTTTTCGATAAAGGGCAGCAATGCAGAAGCTTTGAATAGTCCCATGTTAATGATAAAGGAGGAGCAGAGGAAACACTATACAACAAAATGTCAAACACAGTAATACTAGCTTAGTTGCAAAAACCTTTTGGCATTCTTGAAATCTTAAGATACATTTCCCCACTGCTTTTAATCAAGAGCTTGATTCCCTGTGACCCTGTGATATCTTAGATCAAAGAGCAGCAGAGAAGCCTTGTAAGGCTGTGACTCACGCACACATCCTAGAGTGCAGCTGACCTTAACGGAAACTGAAAATGCAAGTGTTGTTTATTTTTGGTGACTATTATAGTCTTAACATAATAACATAATCTAAATGATTTTTTCTTTCAATCTTAGGGATTTCTCAAATATGTCACATCTATACATATTACCAAATACAATTATTTCAGGATACTGTATGAATGAGCATTAAAACACATGAGAAACATCTGCTCTCCATGTACATCCAGTCTAGTGTGTCTATTGAAACTCTAGCTTGAATAATAATAACTCTATATTCTCACTATATTCAGGCTAAATTCCTGACCTCCAGAGATCCAGTAGATCTGAAGAGGGTGATCCTGCCTTCTATACTCTGGTCCAGTTGTGTTTGAAGCTGTGGTTGAGGTTATTATATTGTTACCATTAAAATTCAGGCCACAGAGCGCAGAGCTGAGTTTCTAATTGGAGTCAGTGTTGTGGTGAACATCACAGTTCCTCCCACAGCTGCATCAGAGAATCAGCTGGTAACACCAGCCCACTGGTTAAACCCACAGGAGAGGCACAGATTACTACAGGACAATGAGGCACACTGTGATCATGCACTGCTCACATTTCTGACTAGAAAGTCTTGGACTAGATTTGCCCCAAGTTCTTTCACTTTCTGCAGGCTGAACACTTTACCCAGGTCACTTGGTGAGAGTCTCTACTATATATATGTTTATTGGTGTACATCTAAATGCTATTATCTAAATGCTATTGTTATGCTGTTATTTAGTCTCATGTTCTTTAAAAGGGATGTAGGAAGAGGTGAAATTTTGGAAATACAAAAAAATATAATGAACTGTTGAATAGTTAGTGTTTTTCTATACATTGCTGTGGTTAAATGTTTTGTGGCTCTGTTGCTGATGTGTTTCATCTAACAAGCTGTCCAGCTAGCTGGAATATGTTGTCCTGGCCAGCTCCTCCAGAATCATTAACTAATTAGTCCGGTCAGCATTATTATGACTATCAGTGTGAAAACCATATAAACTATCAATATTATATATTAACTTCTTAAGTAAGCACAGCCCCAAAAGCAAACCAGGAAGCGTATAACATATCAACTGATAATATATAGTAATTACTACTATATAATGATAACTTTTAACAGTTGAACAGTCAACCAAATAACATTCTGACATAGAGATGATGTGTGTTAAAATATGTAGAACTAATGAAAAAAACTTTCTATTTATTCATGCATGAAATGGTGATCACTCACCTGAGATGACTCCCCAGGATGTGACATATATCACAGCTACTTATGTCATCTGATGATCGAAAAAAGACGTTTGTCTTGTGTCATAACTCTACCTCTGTGCAGAATAAGGAGTAATGAATAAATCTATCCAGTTCTCACACATACCCAGGCATTTGTTGATCATTAACAGTGTATACTTAACATTTAATTTGGTTTATCTAATTTTGATGTATATGGATCTATGTTATGAAAAACATGAGGTCGAGGTTTGCTCAGAGGACTCTGCCACTATGGTTGCAGGCTTTTTCTGTATTTAGTGAGATAACACAATATATAACAACTGAAGGCAAGTGCTGAGTATCCTGCTTTATGATGTTGCTCAGTCCAGTTTAACCCCTCAGACTTCCCTGATCATAATTAACAGACTACTCCATATACAGGTGTCATTAAATAATGTCCTGCATGTTGTATGAATGTGTGAATTTACAGTTTCACTTAGACAGAATACTTAGCGTATATATCTGGGGGAGACTTGGAGAAATCTTTATTTTTGTTATTCAAACCATCTACGAAATTAAACTTTATGTAGCCATTATGTGTTGAAATCTATTTTTAGATTAAAGTCTCTCTACTTGTTCTCAGAACTTCCAGCGTCATCAAAGTCCTCCCCAATACAGAAAAATTCGATACATCTAATATTTATACGACATTCAGCAAATAAAGTCATATAAACAGAGGCACAAAGTCACTAAGCCCATATGGACCAACAAACACCAACTTCCCATAACAATTGAGATTCTGGAAATATTAAAAGTATTTATTGTTTGATGTAAGTAAAGGAGAAAAAAAAGTGCAACATTTTGATGGTCTGCTACATTAATAACAGTTATTAACTGTTAACTGTGTTGAAAGATTCCATGTAAGTTATGGTGATGATACTAGCATACATTGCAGAGCAAAGCTGAGCTCAGATGCATTGATAAAAAAAAATAATAATACAGTTCACCATTGCTTTTAGGTTTCTGTTTTAATTCAGCAACAAGATTGGTCCAATTCGTCTAGCAACTACTGTCACATTATCTGGACAATACACATCTGCTTTATGCACACCTATTCAATATTAAAGATGATGTTAAACTCGAAACAAGATTTAAATGTGCCCTGTAGCCTCAGTACCACTTTGGCTGTTATTTGTCAACAGATTTTGCTTTAAGACACCACAGGAGGGCAGCTTACTGCAGCTTTTTGGCAGGGGGTATTCCTTAATTCAAACAGTTGCTTTAGCTCCATATTTAGACATAGGTAGATATTCAGTATTTACCTGGATAGTCAAATGTTGTGACCACTGAGATATATTCTAGTCAAATTATGATAACTAACTTCAATTCTGCTGTTAATGAAGTTAAGTCAGCAATTAAAGAGTAAAATAAACATACTTTGACAGTGACATAAATCTGTTGTATATGTCAAATGTGTCAGGATACAACACAAGACTGTCAACTTCGAAATCAGGTGAGTCTGCTACACTGAATTAACAAATGATTAAAAATAATAAAGAGAGATACGACGCTTATTGACACAGTTATATTTTAAGACTTACATATTTTATTAATTGCATTGTATTCCATTACATATTCAAAATTCATTAAATACTGATTCATGTGTTTACAGATTGTTTCCACCTTTAAGCCAAAAAATTGAATTGCTGTAGGTTTAAGAGCTACATACAGTATATTACCTGTAAGTATTTTTCTCAAGGTTATTGAGATCAAAATAGAGCTATAAAAGAGTGACTAGTGGACCATAAATGCAGCAGAAATGCTACTGTTGTTCTGTACTGAATATGTAAATGGCAAATGTGCAGACTATTGGTAAGCCCTCAATAATTTTAAGTCGGACTGCTACATCAACCATGTTGTCATGGAGCTCATCTCTGCCTCAAAGTAGTCAACAAGTCCAATTAATGCAGCTTTAAGCACATTTATACTGCTGGAGTGTCTGACAAACTTTGAATGCATTGGTAATCCTGGAACTTGACCAAAGTGTCACCTCACCTAATTTACTAATCTATAAGGAAAAAAACTAAAGGGGCGAGAAATTGTATCTGTTCTAAAAACAAAGAAAACAACAACAACAACAAAACAGCAGTGGTGGCTCCTCTTTCTTAGTCCAGTTGAAGACTTTGTAAGTGTATATTTCTGGTCATCTGCAGGACAAAAAGTAAACAAATGATTAAAAAGTCACTGTTTTGATTAACTGCATGTAAATGAGTCTTAAGTAATTGTTGGTCTATAATCGTTTAATTTAAGCAAAATGAAAAAATGTTAGCTCTCCTTCAAAATACATTTATACTTTTTTCATTGAATCAGAGAATAAATAGATCAAAACTTACCTCCTAAAGAGAAAGATTGTTGAATTTATTTGACATTCTCATATACTAGCATTCTCTTTTGTACTCTTCTTATTCTAGAAAAAAATAGTTTTGTTACAATTATGTCTAATCCATAAGCCCAATATATATGACTGCGTTTATACTATGATAGTTTAAAGTCTAACTAGGGTGAACTTAGATCATATGACAACTTACCTGCTTTATGTGGCTGGGGATTTTTGTTGATTCTAGATATTAGAAATAAAGCTTTGCTGAAATGTGATCAGTTAAATGCTACTCAAAACTGTAACACTAACCAAGTATGTTATGATTGGGTTATTTAATAAATTAGATTCCTAAAATGTGTAAGAAAAGAAAAAAATATAGAGTACATCCATTTATTCATTTGTAATTCTTATAGGACATAATTGTAGTTTTTCTCAAATGGAGCTGCACCCTTAATTTTATCACCTAGGAGTTGAAATGTTTTTGAGAGGGTTTCATAACAATAATGACAATCTGACACAGTTAAATATTTGCACATGACAATGTATTAGTTGTACAGAGATGAGATGCAGCTCCACTGAGGAAAAACATAGAAGTCAAAGCTAAAGTCAGAATATATAGAGAATATAAATTACCAGACCAAAAAACAAAGCACACTCTGGCACATTGTTTTATCACTGGACTCTCAAAAAGTTGTTTGTTGTTTTTAGAAAATGGCGATCTGGTCTGTTCAACAATTTCCTTACTTTTTTATACATGGTAGCTACCACCACCAGCAGCTCCACAATGACAAGACAAGCGGTACTATTCAGCGATGCAACCAGCGAACAACGGTAGTGCGTTTAGCTGAAATAAAACAGAGAGAAAACAACATAATTTTTCACACCATTTGAACAGAAATCAACTGTATAATAATTTCTCCTTTATGTGATTTCATAGTTAACCCGAGATAATAATAACTACAGTATTTGTGGGTACAAAAGTGAGACTTCATTTCTACTTTGCCTGTAGAATACTCCTCTTTGGCAAATGATCAATGCACGCGTTGGCAAGTAAACATCCTACTAATATTTTATTGAGAATATTGAGGAGACTTTTGCTTTCAAACTAGTGTTGTCTCATAATCTTAAAATAATGCTACATAGCCTGCTACTCTTCAAATTATAATAATCATATAATGTGAGCCTTAATGACATGAAGCTGGTACGATATCAAAAAGTATCAGCAGCATAAGCAACTCTTCATCAAATTACCTTACGAATTAATTCTTACCACATTGTTATTTCCCCCAATTCCATTAACATGGCAGGTGTGTTTCCACTCTCAGAAAAGTCAGTGACTTTAGTGAGCTCAACAGAAATATTTAAGTCTCCATCTGTTCAGTTTCAGGTGTAACTGGCAGATGGTGTGGACTCAGCAGGCAGGTTAATTTAGGTCTCTGCAAATATACTCCACAGTTTCACCTGTAGTTTTATATTCTGGTCATCAGAAAAACTGAGTTTGAGTGTTATTACATGTACAAAATAATTGTATTTTCTCCTTTACTGGGCAAAAGTAACAAAAGAAAGAATATAAAACATGTTCAATAATTAATTTAAAAATCTAAAATCTTATACTAAATTCTGATAATATGAATTACATTGTCATTCAAGCCTCAACATTTGCCATCCTGTGTCTGAAAAATGAAACACACTGTGCGACATGTTGCCTGATTAACAACCATTGGCGTATTTAACTTCATCACTGCTGACGGGTTGCTGATTTGCAAGGTGTTCTCACTGTCTGTTTTCTTCAGAGGTTGAAAATAACACTCACCCTCATTGTAAAGCATCATGTTGTCAGTCGGGATCGATCCATTGTCATCCACTGTCTGGTGAAGACGAGCCAGCAGCAACCTCACAGGTTAAGTTGATGAGTTTCCATTAACTGGCTGGTTTGTTTGATGATTTGACAGAAGCACCTGATATTCTCTGTTGGACAAAGATAAAGTTTGTAAGAGAGAAATATGAAAGAGGAGCTAAAGTTACTCCATTACTGAGAGCTGACTGAGAAATAAATATGACAAATAATCACTGTTTAAGTTGATGTAGCAAATTTGTTGCCTGTGCAGATTACTCATCTAGGATATATCTTCTGGCCTCGTCCCTCTCCTTTTAGCTCTGTATTTGGTCTACCAACTCCTCAGGAAAATCTGTCTCTTCGTGCAATGCTTCATTATATACACCAGCTAGTTGTTATTAACTTTGTCTGTCTATCTATGAGCAGGCTAGTGAAGAGTGGGCTTTCAGAGATTTTAGCTGAAACGATGCCTGCTGTATTGAAATGATAGAACTGACAGTGAAATCAAACCAACAGCAGTAAAGCTGGGCTCTCTTGAATCCAATTTACCTAGTACAGGGAACAACTGAGGGCGTACAAGATATTTGAGTTTGGGTTCTTATTTTTGAAAAGACAAGTTCAATTGCTGCCCTTAAAAACATGAGTAAACTTAACGAGCGAGCTCTAGTATAATAACCTTGAAATTCCTAGTTGAAAAAGTGTGGAATTGTTGTTTTGTTGGTAGTTAATAATGTTATATTGGCCTTTCGTGCTGTGGGTGAAAAGAAAACACAGTGGTTTCATTGCCACTGCTACAAAGGGAACATTTTTTAAGTGGAGGAAAGCAATGAGGTTTTATGATTTTGCTCTATTGGAGTGTTTATATTTATTTCAGCAGTTACTGCAATTACTGGAAATAGTGTATTTTCCCTATTCGGCCATATTACGTTCACCAAATAAAAATCTGGGAGTTCACGTTACTGTTGTTAGCTGACATTTGACTGAATGGTGGCTTCATTGCCAATCATTGCAAATAATATGAGATGTAGGTGGCAATAAAGATGTCTATGTGCAAACTTGGTAAGACTTTGCAGTTTTAACAAAATTTCTATGCTCTTGGCCACATCACAAAGTCATTTAGTATGACCTTAAATATTATTTATTCAGAGACCTCTCAGTTATCTCTGCATGAGCAAAATGACAGAGGTATCTTGAGTGCAAGTGTATCCATGCACTGTTTCTTATTGTTACACAAATGTTTTGTACTACTTTTTTACATTTAAGAATGTTTTATCTGATACTATCACAGGTACATGTTTCGTTTATTCATTTCTTTGTACAAAACATTATATTCATACTTACCTAGTACAGAGACAACTGAGGGTTGAGATGTTTGAGTTCTCATAGTTATGTTGTTAAAGGCCTGACAGCTGTAGTTCACTCTGGCTCATCTGAATGTTCATCAGTCTGAGCTCTGGTCCTCTATCAGGAAGCTTTTACATTGGAGACTGGTACTGTGGGTGAAAAACACTGGTTGTATACTGTAGTTACCAGCATAAGATAAATGGGCAGCAAGGATAACACTATTGTGAGGGTGCATTAAACCATGTCATGATGAGCAGTCATGGCTGATGTTTAAGGTTTATGTTGCTCCTGCTCCTAAAAGACATCTGCTCTTATTAGTTTATGGCAATAATACACAGACCAAATATGAAACAACAGTAATGAAAATCTTAAAGTCTGTTTAACTTAAGCTATTATTATTCATTTCAATTCTGTAAGATATCTCTCAAAGTTTTTGCTAGAAGTAAAAAAAACTCAATATACTTTGATTTATAATTTGCACATAACAATCATATGGCTAGAGATCAAGCACCCTGTGCAACTGCATTGAACACTGTGCTATACACTTTCATTTTTTCTTTTTTGTTGTTCACACTGTGTCCCAGAGGCTGCCATTGAACTATATGATATTCTCAGTCAATTCTTTGTGGTGGGGGGCAATTTCACCTTTAAATATAACGAAGTTCAGTTTAGTACCACCACAAAGAGCTTAATCAACACCTTTCTCACACAGTCTCAACAAGAAGTCAATTATGATAAGCCTGTGAAGGTAGGATTTATTACAAGACTGTTAAAACAAATCTTTTATAGGTATTTTTACACATATTATATATATACACATACAGATACTACTGTAGCTCTTACAACCACACCTGCAGAAATAAAGACACGGTAAACATGCACCTGTAGCTGTGTGCAATGATAACTATTCTGAGACTCAAAACTTGCCCCCATAATTTACATAATCTTAGAGAGGACAATAAAAGCTCTAACAAGCTTCTTTAAAATGTGAGTGATTAAACACATTCTATTTACAGTACAGTGTGGCAGTCTTTCCAATTAAAATCCTCAAGTTAAAACTTTGAGGACACAAACAAATCTATTTGCTCCTGGATTTTAACATCTACTCACCATATATTTTCAGTCTGGTGTGTCGTGACAGAACTCCTCCAACAGCTGGTATAATACTAACTCTGTATTCTCCACTGCCATTAAGAGCTAAATTCCTGACCTCCAGAGATCCAGTAGATCTGAAGAGAGTGATCCTGCCTTCATACTCTGGTCCAATTGTGTTTGAAGCTGTGGTTGAGGTTATTATATTGTTACCATTAAAAGTCAGGCCACAGACACAAGTGAGTTTCTGGTGGAGTCAGTGTTGGTGAACATCTGTTCACTCCACAACTGCATTCAGAGAATCAGCTGGCAACACACCAGCCCCACTGGTTAAACCCTGGAGGACAGAGCTGAATTAGGACAATGAGGCACACTGAGTCATACTGCATGCTTTGTCACATTTATTAGAGTCGCGGACTAGTTCACACAGAAACATTCTTTCACTTTCTGCAGAGCTAGACACTTTGCAGGTAAACAGGGTCATTAAATCATGCTGTTTATTTGAGCCTTTATACAGTGTATCTATGTGTTTTTTATTTACAGTCTCATGTTCTTAAAAGATGGTGTGGCCCCATCATTGGAGTGAGTGGTGGAACGCTGGGCCGTGGCAGTAATAACTGCATGACATAAATGTCTGAGAGGAGAGTGAGGTTTGGAAATACAAAAAATATGATGAACTCTGTTCCTGAATAGTTAATGTTTAGGAAGTTCTCTTTGCACATAGGTCATACAGACACAGAGTACTACAATGTGACCACCAGTGAAACTAATGTCATCTTTTGTAGAACATACAGTTGTGTTCAAAATAATAGCAGTGTTTTTTAAAGCGTGAGTAAAGGTCAAAATCCTTTTAATATTTTTATTTCCATTCATTGGGAACACTGCATATATTTTGTCAAAACATGAAGAAAATGTATCAATATTTTAATTACAGAAAATGAAGGAAAAATTATATTGGGCTGTTCAAAAAATAGCGGTATGCATTTTTTCGTTACAAGCTCAAATATTTACTCAATAAACTGAAAAAAAGCGTTAGTTAGCATTCCTGTGAATCACTAAACTAATATTTGGTTATTATAACCACTGTTTTGAGAACTGCTTATCTGTACATAAGTCAACCAACTTCTGGCACCTGTAAACAGGTATTCCAGCCGGGATGATTTGACAGCCTTCCCCAATTCCTCTGCATTTTTGGTTTTGCCTCAAACAGCATTTTTGATGTCACCCCCACAGGATTTTTCTATTGGATTAAGGTCCAAGAGTTGGGCTGTACTCCATAACAATTTTGTTGGTCTGGAACCAAGATGCTGCTTTCGCTACTGGTGTGTTTGGGAATTAAGTTGTCTTGTTGAAACACACCCATTTTCAAGGGCATTTCCTTTTCAACAAAGGCAGCATGACTCTTCAAGTATTTTGATATAAACAAATTGATCCAATCCAAATTCTAATTATTCACAGTACTCACAGGTAACTTCAGACTGTCTTTGATCTCCTGGAGCTGATCTGTTTGCCACTCTGGCTGTTCAATCCATTGAATGGTAGTCTTACGTTTTCTTCACGTCTCTGGTTTGCTTTCCATTTTAAAGCATTGGAATCATTTTAGCTGAGCAGCTCATTCTCTACTTCTTTATATGTTTTCCCTCTCCAATCAATGTTTTAATTAAAGCACGCTGTTCTTCTGAACAATGTCTGGGTGAGCCATCTTTCTCAGGTTTTTCAGAGAATTGCATGCAACATGCTGGCTTCATCCTTAAATAAGGGCCACCTGAATGACACCTGTTTCTTCACATGAATGACCTCACTGATTGAACTCACACACTGCTGTGCTATTTTGAACCGCGCCCCTTTCAACTAAATATTCAATTACAGACTCAGGACATGCATATAAATAAATGTTGGGTATGTTGGTTCTCTGACTCTACACACCTACTGGTAAAATTATTTGCCATGTAATAATATAATTTCTGCAAAACAGTGATTGATCTAGTTAGTCATATTTGGACTGCTATTATTTTGAACACAACTGTATAAACTATTAATTTAACTCAACTTCCTAAACAAACACAGACAAAAAGCAAACCAGGTAGAAGTATACAACATCCTAACACAAATAATTTATAATAATTATAGTAACATAATGATAACACTGCAACAGCTAAACAATCATCCTGATGATAACATTTTGACATAGAGATGTGTTAAAAATTTCTGGAGCAATTGAAAAAACAAATGAAACAAAAACTATCTTGTATTTGTTGTGTATGAAATGGTGATAGCTCACCTGAGATGACTCTAGGATGACGACATATCACAGCTGTTTCCATCATCTGAATGATCAAGGAAAAGAATGATTTGTCTTACGCTCCTAACTCCCTCCGCTGATATCAGTATGTTGTAGCAGGATAAAGGAAGTAATGAGTGATTTCCTACCTGAAAAAGTTCCCTATATAACACACTGTTTTTGCATTGTTGATCATTAACAGTGTACACTCTGAGCAGAACAACTTTTAATTTTAAAGTATATCTGTTAGGAGCTATGTTTTTATGTTATGAAAAACATGAGGTCAGAGGTTTGTTAAGAGGGGACTTACTATGGTAAGTCTGTATTTCATAGTGAGGTAACAAAATAACAGCTCCCTGATCACAGTTAATAGACTCATATACAGTATGTCATTACACATAAATTACATCCAGCATCCTGTTATTGATAACATGCTGTGTGTGTGTGTGTGTGTGTGTGTGTGTGTGTGTGTGTGTGTGTGTGTGTGTGTGTGTGTGTGTGTGTGTGTGTGTGTGTGTGTGTGTTATTTTTCCGATCATCTGTAGGACAAAAAAGATTGGTCGTGTTAGCCCATTAGGCATTATGGTTCCCCAGAGAGCTCAATGCAGAGCAGCTCAAGAAAAAACATACAAATACTAAAACACAAGTCAGTATAAGACAACATCTTTACCACTTCAGTAACACAATATTTAGAAAAAAAAAAAACTTAGTCTCAGTATTTGATGAAGTGACTCAAACTGGCAAACCTGATATTTATTAGTCAAAGATGAGAATGACAATGAAAAACAATTCACTTATTTTTAAAAGTGAAGTTCAATTGCTAGCAAAAACATGAGTAAACTTGAAATAGCTGTTAGTGCGGACATAGATAACATAGAAAAAGTTATCTTAACTTAAAATTGTTAGTTGATAAAGTGTGGAATTGTTGTTCTTGTTTGTTTGTAGATAAAGCAGAAGTTTTGTTGAATAGATAATGTAATATAGCTAGTTGGCTTAACTCATAGTGTCAAGTTTAAATAAATCATCATTAGTTAAATATCTTGTACAACAGAGATTTGAAACAAAGAGATTACCTTCAAGTGGGTTTACTCACATTTAAGGCAGCAACAGAGTACTTATACTGTGCCTGAGCAACAACCACAACAACAACTTCCCTGCCCAGGTGTTCATTGTGTTTTAGTGTCACATGGTTGTCATATGTTCAGTTTTTTTTTTCTGGGTGACTATGAGTTTTTTCTGGTTGTTGTTTTCTATTTGGTTATATTAACTGACTTTGCAGCACATTTTCTTTACTTGCATGTAAGTTTTGTGGAAAAAACCCTAATTGTGATTTTTCTGACAGATATTACGATTGCAGTTTGATTTACATTACAGTTTTGAAAGTCAAGCACCTACATGTAAAACGTGATGGGTATTGTTACCATTTAAGAGATCAATTAAATATTAACTGCTCTGTGTACCCAAGGATGAGAATGAAAATATATGAATCCAAAAGACCATATTTATTACAACAAAAATGGTATACACGTACACATAATGAACCATAGAACAATTCTTACAAAACAATCAGTAGCACTACGTTCGCTTGGCCTCTTTGCAGTAAATTTACATTGGTCATACTGCTGCCTGTAGTGATTTTTCAAATGCGCACTGATACACTGGGGGGAATGACAGAGTGACCGACACACAGGCGATAGAGACCAGACAAAGCTGATTAAAACGTTACAGGATTTGTCTCGGTAGAAAATACAAAATAAGATACAAACCTTATGTAATGTAAGCTAGTTTATTATGCCATTTCCTCATTTTTCTCTTCCTTCTCTCTCCTTCTCAAACTCAACGGGGTATTTTCAACTTTATAATATCAGCGGCAATAATTTTTCCGCAGTGGGCCGCCCAACTACAAAATATATAGCGGAAACACTGCAGACTTGTTGGCATCTTGGTCACAGCTCGGTTATCTCTCTTGCTGGCTGTTGACACAACAGGTTGCCCAACGGTAACTTGCACAATAATTGATGAATTCGATGCGGCTGGTTATGTGCCACTATTGCAATGTGTTATCTTAAATTCTCTACTGGCCTCTTAGTGTGGACTGGTGTTAAATAATCTGTAAATATAATCACTTTCGTACATTTTGTCTTGGTGATTTGCAATATTATTCATGTTTCCTTTCGTCGGATTGTTTTCCGCTCATTTTCACCACTAGAGGAGATGTGGCGGCATCTTTGACCACCATGCATGGAGCTGAAGGGGCCGTGGATTCCAGTGGGTTGTTCTCGTCACAGATGAAACACGTCAATACGGTTTTCGTGCGTGAGTCACTTGTTTAGTGATCGGTCTCAGTCAGGTTTTTCTCACACGTCTCAGGTGACGAAATGGATGTGTTATTTTACTATATTGTCTCTGCGACTTGCGGGTAAAACTTGCAATTCAAGAGCTTTAACGTATTCAGTAGTACTTCTGTTAAAACTGCTCATCTAATTTAAGTAAGTCAAATTTATTCGGCGGTTGTTGGCCAGGAGTTTACGCCTTAAAATCTCACGCTCAAAACCACGAGTAATCCTGCATACTATGTTGTAATGCCGCTAATAAAGCTTAAATGATAAAATTAACATGAGCTGCTTCAGTTGGTTGGCAGACTATGACAATCACAGCTTTTTTCTGGTTTTCTCGCTTTTATAAATAAATAGACATCCACAATCTGGAAAACTGTCTTGATTCTTCTTCCAGATCCATGAGAACATAGAGAAAACAAACAGCTGGAAATCTAATTATTTTGTCTTAAAGTAGTTCTACTTTACAACAGAGTTTCCCATGTATTGCGATCAGTTATATGGTATAAGTAGTGATGGGGTCTGTTACAGTCCGTCTTATACACAATTGTGTCCTCAGGTTTGTCTGGAAAGACTGGTGTGTTGTGATTCTCTGAATACGGTGTGGGAGGAACTGTGATGTTACAACGCTGAATCCATCAGCAACTCAGTTTGTGTCTGTGGCCTGGACTTTTAATGGTAACAATATAATAACCTCAACCACAGCTTCAAACACAACTGGACCAGAGGATGAAGGCAGGATCACCCTCTTCAGATCTACTGGATCTCTGGAGGTCAGGAATTCAGCTGTCAGTGACAGTGGAGGCCACAAGTTAGTATTATACCAGCTGTTGGAGGAGTTCTGTCAGGACACACCAGACTGAAAATATATGGTGAGTAGATGTTAAAATCCAGGAGCAAATAGATTTGTTTGTGTCCTCAAAGTTTTAACTTGAGGATTTTAATTGGAAAGACTGCCACACTGTACTGTAAATAGAGTGTGTTAATCACTCACATTTTAAAAATATCTGGATGTAGAACAGTTTGATCTGGGTGCAGTTGATTGACTGATATTGGTGAAATTTTGATATATGGTTAAATGACACTCTGGACATGTGAACGAAAAGTGATGTGTCTGTGCAGATTTTGGGTGCTTGATATAATGCGTTATTGTAGCCAAATTATAAATCAAAAGTATACCGGTTTTTTACTTCTAGCAAAACTTTGAGTAGATATCTTGCAGAATTGAAATGAATAATAATAGTTAAAGTTGAAATTGTGACTTTTAAGTTTTTCCATTACTGTTGTTTCATTTTGGTCTGTGTGTGTGCCATAAATAAGTGATCATTTGCAATAAAACATCATGATGATTATCTCTCAGTTGGTGGGGTCAGGGTGATGCCTCAAGTGGGTGGACCATTCAGGTGTCGTGTTTTCCAATCCTGTCAGTAATGTTACTTGATGACCCAGTGAACCTCTCCATCAGCTGTGAGTTACTAACCTACACTTCAGTCTTGTATCTGACAACATCTAAAAGCAACAAAGGAAACACATTTTCTGCTGTTGTTTTTCACCCTACATTCAGTTGGCCCAGATAATACAAATTTGAAGCAGTCTCCATCACCGAAATACTATGTGAAAGGTCAAACATCAGCCTGTCTCATGCTCCAGCTGTCTCCAGACCTGCCCAATTTCAGTGGTTTCTGAATGGGGAGCCAAGCTTCCTGATAGAGGGACAGAGCTCAGACTGAATTCAGATGAGTCTCAGAGTGGGAACTACAGCTGTCAGGCCTTTAACAACATAACTATGAGAACTCAAACATCTCAACCCTCAGTTGTCTCTGTACTAGGTAAGTATGAATATAATGTTTTGTACAAAGAAATGAATAAACGAAACATGTACCTGTGATAGTATCAGATAAAACATTCTTAAATGTAAAAAAATTACAAAACATTTGTGTAACAATAAGAAACGGTGCATGGATACACTTGCTCAGATACCTCTGTCATTTGCTCATGCAGAGATAACTGAGAGGTCTCTGGACCAAATAATATTTAGGTCATACTAAGTGACTTTTTTGTGGTATGGCCAAGAGCATAGAAATTTTGTTAAAACTGCAAAGTCTTACCAGAAGTTTGCACATAGACATCTTTATTTACCTACATCTCATATTGACATTTGCAATGATTGTAGTAAGCCACCATTCAGTCAGAATGTCAATTCAACAATAACCAGTAGCGTAAACTCCCAGATTTTTTATTTGGTGAGCGGCGTGGTCATGGCGATTAGGGAAAATACAATTTATTTCAATGGTACGGTAACTTTGCTGAAATAAAAATATAAACACCTAACAGAGCAATCATAAAAACCTCATTGCTTTCCTCCATAAAAATGTTCCCTTTTGGCAAGCCAGTGGCAAATGTAAAACCACTGTGTTTTTCACCTACAGCACGAGTTGCTAATATAACAGTAACTACCAACAGCTCAGACTTGGTGGAGTTCATCAGTTCTGTCAGTCTGTCCTGCTCCTCCTCTGGATCCTCCCTCTCTTTCCTCTGGCTGAACGGCTGCTCTGAGGTTACAGCCAGTGACAGAGTTCAGATCACTGATGGAGGCACCACTCTCACTATAATCAGTGTGACCCGCTATGACCAGGGACCGTTTAGATGTCGTGTTTTCAATCCTGTTAGCCGTAGCAGCAGTGATCAGTGAACCTCTCCGTAGCTGTGGTGCAACATATATATACTCTTTTATGCTGCTATGAAGCAACTTAAAGCTGCATATTTTAGCTTTGCTTGGCAGTTGGTGTAATTAGGCTTCTCACTGAGCTGAGCTGCATGTCACGCAGCATTTTCTGCTGGCTGCTAACATGACTTTTTTTGTGATTTTTTTTTTAACTCCCCATTTACTGCACACTGTAGATGGCCCAGACAGTATTAAATTGACAATATCCCCATCACAAGAATACTGTATGTGGAAGGGTCAAACATCAGCCTGTCCTGCTCAGCTGTCTCCAGACCTCCTTCTCTGTTTTACTGGTTTCTGAATGGAGCCAAGCTTCCTGATACAGGACCAGAGCTCAGACTGATGAACATTCAGATGAGTCAGAGTGAGACTACAGCTATCAGGCCTTCTTATAACTATGAGAACTCAAAATATCTCAGCCTCAGTTGTCGCTCTGTACTGGGTAAGTTGGATTTAAGAGGTTTTGTGGATATAGTTGTGATATAGCTCAGAGAGATGGCACTAATGTGTCCACCTGCATAATCTGAATTGGTTGACATGTGTACTCTGTGCTCATTAATTTTAAATTAAAAACAAACAAACAAACAAACAAAAGAGCAAGACAGACAATGAAATGATGTTACAGGCACAGTTGCCATTAGACAATGTCATGTAAAAACATAACTTTAATTTGATAATTTACTTATATACTTATATAATTAATATCTGTAATGATGGATTATATAATGACTGAATGAAGGTTCCTCACGATCCTTGGGGTAATTAATACTGTCTCATGGTTCTCCTGAGCTGTGAACCTGTTGGGATCTTTCAGCCCATTGTTTGTTTTCCAACCCACAGCTTTACAAGGTTTGATTCAATTCACCATATCATCATTTCTGGCCACAGCAGGCATCTGTTTTCTCGTCTCTAAAGCCACTGTTCACTGCCTGTTCAGACCCAGATGAATAAAGTTAACAACCTGCTGGTGAATATAATGAAGCATTTAGCAGCTAAAGAGACAGATGGTTTCCCTGAGGAGTTGGTGGAGACCAAACACAGAGCTAAAAGGAGAGTGAACTTTGGACTTATCCTCAACAGGTGGCCAGAACCTATATCCTGGATGAGAGTAAGCTGCACAAGCAACAAGTTCACTATGTCAACTTAAACAACAATTATGACGTCAATGTCGTGTTTACAGCTTGTTTCCACTGCCCCTAATTGGCAAAAATTTACAAAATGAAAAGCGTTACATGAAAAGGTGGTAACTGTTTGAGAATCTTGTGATTGTAATAAAACACTTTTCTTCTCCATTATACTGTGTGTGAACTGACACACTATCTTTAGTCTATTGTATCATGTATTTCACTCATATCAATGAGATGGCTAGAGTATAGGTTGTTTGTTAAACTGTAAATGTTGGAATAATGGATGAGTTTTGACAATCAAACACTTGGCACATGATACAATTTGGAGCAGCAATTAACCTCTTGCGAGGATGAAGTGTTCTAAAGTTCTTCATATTTATTTCCTCAGTCAGCTCTCAGTAATTGAGTAACTGTAGCTCCTCTTTTCATATTTCTCCTTACAAAATCCCTTTATCTTTTGTCCAACAGAGAATATCAGGTGCTTCTGTCAAATCATCCTTAAACCAGCCAGTTAATGGAAACTCAGTCAACAACCTGTGAGGCGCTGGCTCTGTCTTCCACCAGACAGTGGATGAAGGATGGCTCAGATACAGTCCAGAGCTGACAACGTGCTTTACCAATGAGAGCAGTGTTGTCTTTTCAACCTCTGAAGAAAACAGACGTGGAGAATATTCATAAAATCAGCAACCCTGTCAGCAGTGATGAAGCTATATACGTCATGGTTGTTACTACTTAAAAGTAACATATTTGCACAGTGTGTTTTACTTGCACCAGACACAGAACGGCAAAATGCAAGTGCTGCAGGTGACAGGTATACTCCTGTTATATTTTGGTTTATAGCCTGAAATAGCATTTAGATTTTTATTTAATAATTGAACGCTTACAATATTACTGTTTGTTTCTTTTTTGCCCAGTGTGCTGAGGAAAATACAGACCTTTGTGCTGTAATAACACTACAAATCTCCTATGGTACTTTCAGATGGGCCAGAAAATGTTAAAATCACAGGTGAAACTGTGAGAGAAATATATTTGCGAAGACCTTAAATTAACCTGCTCTGCTGAGTCACCATCTGCTAGTTACACTGGAAAGATAGGATGAATGCTCAGGAATTCTGCTGAGTTCACAAAGTGCTGACCTTTCTGAGTGGAAACGCTACACATGTCAGCGATGAACCCAGTAACTGGGGAACAGCTATCTGCAGTGCATGAACTCACTGTAAAAGGTACTTAGACAGTGTTGTTTGCTTATATTGTTGATACTCTTTGATATTTCAATTAGTGTGTGAAAATCATGATGTTATCTTGTTTTATTTCAGCTGAACGACCTCCAAGTTGTTCTGCTGGTTGTATTGCTGGAATAGTAATCGCTTGTCTTGTTGTTGTTGGAGCTGCTGCTGGTGGAGGCTACTATATTTATAAAAGCAAGTAAGTGGATAATAGCTTTGAAAAATAACCAGACATTATTATTATTATATATATATATATTGATTATCAATTACAATTATGGTGAAACTTAATTTTGTGAGTCCAGTGATAAAACTCAACAAACATTAATACAAGGTTGATATTCAACAAAGGGTCATAAGCCAATGTGCTGCTTTGACAGTCTTGAAATTTATGTTCTTTAGTTAAGTCAAGTCAATTTTATTTATAGAGCACCAAATCACAACAGAAGTTATCTCAAGGCATTTTTCCATGTAGAGCAGAGGCCTGTACTATGAAGTGAGGTTACTGGCTTATCAGGGTAACTTCAGGAGTAACTTAATGATGTCAGTTGTAACTTCCCAGTTAATCCGTACTACGAAAGCTGGGTAGGTTTTACCCGGGGTCTGCTGCCATGGTAATTTATTATTTAATCTCTAGACTGCTCCGAGCAGGTTATGATCATGGTTAACTGGATTTTATCCTGCATAAGTACCCCAACAGGTGGAAGAACCAATGCATATTGGCACAGGGACTGAGAGAGGCTGACTCTGCAGGACAGGGTTGTCTAAAGACTGTCAGTCTCCAAAGAAAAAAAAAGTATGTAGTGGATGGTAGAGATACAGTATATGGACCAAAGGATGGTGTGTTTTATTTTCCGCTTTTTCTATTTCAAATTTCAGTTATTTTACTTTCTCTTTTTTTCTCACAGTCAAGTGGCAGAATTTAGCATCATAAGTTGCATATTATCAATTTGAATAATCCTTTAAACGGGGGTAGGGGGGCATTATTGTCCAGAAAGACAATATAAAGTAGGCCTATTAACGATGGGAAATATTAATGCGTACCACTTTACAGAATGCTTATATTTCATCCAGGTTCAGATTTCCACTGGTGCTGCAGTTGAAATACTGGTAAAATGAAGTTCATACTGAACATAACAGCTTTACATTCATACATATACAGCCTGAGTGTTCCAGGCAGAACATCATTAACAGTAACAGCTCATTTTCAGAAATGTGACCCACGTGTTAAATGTAAACAAAGAATCTGAAAAATTATCACATATTTTACGTGTCCTTGCATCTCATATTACAAATTAAGAATCCAGAGAATATTTGACAAGTGTCCCTGGCTTTGTTGGCAGCCACGGTTTTACATTTTGCCACTACAGTCTCCATAAATAAACCAACAGAATTGACGTACGCTCTTCATCTGAGAAATACAGTGCACGTCCGTTTTATATGCGCGTACAAACTCCAATTAAGTTAACACTGACTCAATTTACCAACACCTTAGCCACCGTCATAGTACAGTTTTACACAGACTGAGGCAGCAAGGGTTGGTCTACCCTGACTTTCTTTGATAACCCCAAGTTAAATCAGAGCAGGTTGAATTCCCTTTGTAGTACAGGCCTCAGATCTATACCATACTCTTCATAATATTTACAGAGAGACCCAAAATATATTCTTTATATATATATCCTGACTTTTGCTTTGATTTTTGTGTTTTTCCTTAGTGGAGCTATGCCTCGTCTCTGTACAACTTGATAATTTTACTTTTACTTTCCTAAAGGTTGCAGTATATGCTGCAAATAGTCAGATAATTCATGTCTAATGTGCAATAGTAATGACTCATTTCCTCTGTAAACAGAAAAATGACAAAAAAATCTAATAGAGATACCGACACCAGAACAGGTAAGTTAGTTACAAGTGTGTTGTACATGTGAGTGTGTGTGTTTATTCAGTATTATTTACTCCCTTGATTGAATTCTTCTAAAGCTGTTTATTCCTCATGCTTTAAAGGAGGTGGAGGCCAGAACAACGCAGGATTCTCAGGAAGTCAGGTAAAAGTCATCAGTGGGTTTACATGCACTCAAGTAACCAGGTTACTCAGCAAAATCAGGCTACAGAGGTATCTGGAATACATAGTACATATTATGCTTTTGTTCTGTTTTAGAAACATAAAGTGGCAAAAGTTTCAATTCTTCAGTTCATACAAGCCTTTATTCATTATTCATTACTCAACATCATTAACAGTAGTAACAGTGGTAATAATAATAAGTAATGAAAATCTTAAATTATACTATTAGCAGAGTTAGCAGAACTTGTATGGGAGATTCTTTTTACAGTTTGTTATTATACATATATTAGTGGCCAGTCTGTGATCAGGTTTGTGTAGAATGACTCAAAAGGCTCCCTCCCCCATCTATCAGACTTGCAGTTACCACAGTGCTCAACATCAGACTTTGAACCAGGAAGAAGGTATTCAGTTGACACAATGGAGTGGAAATATATGTGTCTTACTCCCACACAACAGCTTGACGCAGCTTTTCCCGTTCATACTTATGCTTGGTTTTGGCAATGCCAACCAACTGTTTGATATTTTATCTGTTGTGATTTAACTGTAAATGTATATTTCACAGAATTTCAAACAGAGATGATGAGATTCCCTGAACTTTACTCAAAACAACTACCTAATACTTTTTTCCCTCTTTTTTATTTTCTAGGAGCTGAACTATGCAGACATCAGGTTTTTCCAGAACAGAGATGGTGGGGCAGTCCAGCTGGGGCCACAGAGTAACTCATCAGAATATACTCAGGTCCAAGTAAACAGCAGGTCTCCTGCAGCATCCTCCCTTCCTACCTATGATGTCCACATGCAGCGAATGCAGATTCCTACTGCTCAGTCTGGTGCTAATGGTACACAAACGTATGCTCAGGTCCGCAGTAACTGATCACATTGAATACAGTGGATCAGCTGGTCAGGTTAGACGAGGCCAGAAGCAGCTAATATATTAGAGTAACCTGCACTTCCTCTCACTTTTTTACGGAGGACTAATTTAGACTTAGTTTACCGACTCAGAGCACTTCAGCAGTAGTTAATAATCAACCACCTCTGACAATTATTGCCATGACTGAGGTCAGAAGACACAATGTTGCGAGGCCGGCTCTACGCAGGGGCAAGAGGGGGCAGCGCCCCCTCAAATAAATGTCTTGCCCCCTCAAATCAAAATTTTAGAAGTTGAGAAAGCACATTTTTACTATACTCACAAAATTAATACATTACAACTTGACAAAATTATCTGCAGTAGCGGAAAAAAATGCTGAAAAGGGACACAAAGACGATATAGTATCAGCTTCTTCTCATCTCTCTGTCCCTCCGCTGTGTGTGTATTCACAGGCTGGTCAGTGCACACACACACTCCTCCCCTCAGTCCTCAGTAAACATCCAATCACTGTTAGCATGCAAATGAGCCAAGACGTAGCCGGACAGTGTGGTGTCAGGTTTCAGCGCGGCCACAGAGCGGGAAGACTTAGTTGCATAAATTGTATGTAACAGCCCTGGCAGTTGGTGTGTCTTCAGCAGCGTGTGAGAGTTCCTTCTCCACATTGTCACGGGTTCTAACCCCCTATCATCGCACCATGTTACACAAGAGAAAGAGGAATTTGGTGATCTTGGCCCATGAGAAGTCCATAACAAGTAACTTGGACATGGATGAATGAGTTTTTGCAAAGGGAAATAGGAGACTGTTGTTGTAGAGTGGAGTGGAGAGAAAAGAGAGGAGTGGAAAGAAAGGAGATTTTTGAACTGTTCGGTTGCTAACAAAAACAAAAACAAAACATAAAATGTTCTGTTCTATATCTGTTGTGTTTTCTAAATTAGTTTGAGAAGTTTTTTTTTATTATTATTCATAAGACTACCTTTCAGTTTTGTAAATATTGATTATTGTGTGTGAAGTCTTATTTTAGGTTAAAATTTATTTGAGAATTAAGCCATCCAGTTAAGATATATGTTATGTTGTTGGTTGATAAAATCTGGATGAAGGATATTTTATTTTATTTTATTTTATTTATTTTATTTACACTTGAGGGATTGCCACCTTATTGTGGTCAGGGGGTTTGCGTGCCTCAGTGACCTTAAGAGCTATACCAGCAGGAGCTTAGTCTTCAGGTGGGACACCCAAGTTGGACAGGTCTGAAGGTAGAGGCCTGACTAAGTGCAATCCACTTCTCTAGGCTGGGGTTGGACACATAGCTAACAACCCAATTCAATGAAAAGAACATGTTACTATAAGCACAGGGGAAAAAAGTGCTGGAGCATGATGTGTACATATGATGCCCCCTTCACATTTCTGACTGCCCCCTCATATATGCCTGCCTACAACCGGCCCTGCAATGTTGCCCTATTTATATATGAATATTTTTCCTATCCTTTAGCATTATATGTGTACAGTCGATGCAAACTTCAGTTATAAATATTCTCTTAGTGTGATTCAGTTGTTTTGCTTGAGTTTGACACTGGTCTGGTGTAAAATTTGACTGTATATTTTGTATGCTTTGTATACTGGGTGATTTCAGTTGAGGTGCCAGTTTGCAGCTTGTCTGTTCTTAATTCATTTTTATATCTATTCAACATTTTAAACACAACAACAGTTAAAACAAAATTATACACACACACAACCACATATACATATGGATACACCTTTTGACATGTACATTGAGTTGTAATTTGCCATTTGGGAGGGTTCTTGTTATCTGTCAGTACAAAGGAACAGTTGAAAGAGCAATAGAGACTGTAATTTAATTCCATGGTGATAAAGTTCAACTTCTTTTATTATCCCATAGAAGGAAGGTCTAGCAGCCACAATAATCCACAATAATTAGCATGCAAATATAAGCAATAACAAGACATTTTCTCTCCTGTTGCACTTGAAGCCAATGAATAAACAATAGTTCATAGCCAAAGTTGTAAAAATCTCCATGAGATGTCTGCTGGTTATTTGCTGGATATCTACAAGTGCAATAAATGTGTAAAGTCTTAAAGTTTGTCCAGCAGGCATGCGGAAACTGTGGCCTTATTCAAGTTTACAGTAAATGTTAGTTTGTATGCGATAAGATGATAAGGTTCTTTCTTTGTCAGCATATCCAAAAGTCTCAAAACAACAGGGAACTAATTCAAATAAGTACTGTATTAGAGGCAGTATTTCTACACTGACATTTTAAAAAAGGGTTTCATTTGTTAATAAAGCAGAAGACTCTGTTTTTTAGGGAAGTTCAGTTTGTAGCTGTTGCTGATAATGCCATGACATAGGACTAAAAAGCATCAGACCACTACAGGAAAGTCGAGTACATGCAATAAAGATGTATTTGTGTTTGAATATTTATTTAGTTTAATAAATAGAGCCACACACTGTTTGGCACGCTCTGCTTCAAAACTAATTATTATCCAGCAGGCACTGATGTTATCCCATCAGGTGCTGCTGTGCAGATGTCAAGAAAGACACATTTAAATAGATGTATAGAGATGGATTGGATAAATTGGATCTGATATCGCTTAAATACAAATGCATGGTTGAAGTGGTGTTGGAAGCTCCTTTTTGCAACATCCGGTAACATGCAAGGCTTCAGTTTAAGGCACAGAGTCATTTATCTGAAGCCTGGCTCCACATTAACTGAATTAGATTAGTTCCTCTTACTTTGTTTGACCAGCAATGCTGTTAAATAAACTGTCCATAATCTTCATGGTTTAGTGTTGCACAGTACATATTACTGAATCAGACTGTATAATTTGGTTATTGTATATGACAATGATTTGCTTTTGTTTCAGAACAAATGAGACAGTGAAAAGGCTGACTCCCAACCCAGTCTGTGAGTTTGTCCTGGTTTTCCATCCCCCATTAGTTACTCATTAGTAAAGATCAAACTCACTGTGACTTATTCACATGGTTGACTTCCCCTACATTTAAAAAAAGTATTGGTTTATAAGTGTGACTTTTTCTAACCTTTTATCTTAATTTGTTGACCAAATTCTCATTGGGTTCATCTGTTTGACCTGAATGTAGCTTTTTTTTTTCTGTCACACCAAAGTGAATGTGTGATGATGATTGACCAGCTTGCCTTTTTGCCAAAGACAGAATTTGTAATTCTCAGGTCTAGATATTGATTTTGTAATAATTTAATTGCTTACTCAGAAGAATAAACTATTTTTTTTTAACTTACTGAAATGTGCAGCTCATGTTCCACTCTAGTGATGTTTGTTCATTTGCATATCCACACACATCCCAATAGTCTCTTTCTTTTCTCTCTTTCTCTTGTGCATAGAAGGCACTGTGTCTGATTCTGCAGTAACTTATTAGTGCCTCTGTTTTCATATTTGCAGAAGTTATGGTATGTTCCATAAATACAGTGAGCATGAAAAGAGTCTGATGAAACAGTAGCTTGTGGTTGTTTTTTCAAGATACCTGCAGTAAATAGTGAACCATAAATGCAGCAAGAGTTTTGGAGAGGAAGTCCAGTGCACATACATAAAAATGACTTCTACAACAAGGCAGTTCTTAGTGCAGGGTAGTCAGAGTTTCTGACTAATAACTGTCTTGACTATAACGTGTTTGATATTGACAATTACTATGTGTCCTTAAAGTACTTTCTAAAAAATAGAGACCAAAGAGGAAATATGAAACACTTATTTTACTCTTTCTTTATTAGTCCATGCAAACTGGTAAAAGTTGTTTTCATGTTTGCATACCCGGCAATGCTATACATTCAAAGGAAAAGTCAGCAGGAATAGAAAGGAGGAATTGTTGGCAAAATATATGCAAAATAGAACCCATTCCCAGAAATGAGCCTGCATTTAAATAACAGCCATAAATTCAAAGTTCAGTGTGAGTAAATATGTTGTTCCGTCAATCTAACTTCATCACAGCAATACAACCTGAATAACAGTGCAATAAAAGTACTATTTTAATGAATGAATGCTGTAAATTATAGATTATGATGTTGTTCCTTTGTGCTCTTTAATGTCTTACTTACAGGTAAGTGAACACTGCTCCTAAGAGACAGGTTAGAGTGTTTGACTCATC
Source organism: Lates japonicus (assembly GCA_033238685.1). NCBI lineage: Eukaryota > Metazoa > Chordata > Actinopteri > Centropomidae > Lates > Lates japonicus. The sequence continues at coordinate 2,012,930 of BRZM01000078.1, read as the reverse complement.
AGCTTTCACTGTTTGTCCCTCTAAGTCTTTCACCAGAAAAGCTGCACCTGTTTGAATGCAGACAGTATTTACTGACTTGTCTTATCACAAGTGATAATGGGCTTTCAATGTAATAAAAAGTAATACTTACTGAAATAAATATTGTTTTAATAGGGATTTATATTAGGTGCACTTTACATTGTATGTCTGTCAGGTAATAGGAGTCCAATGTGACACCTCTCAGGTCAAATAATGTCAGATGACATGATAGAAGGTAGAAGAAAAGAAATGACGGTGTTTGACTTAAGAAACTGCTGCTTTATTACTATATAAATACCTGTTTCAAGATCTGCTGATAGGCTGCTGTGTTAATCAAACAATTCAGGTCACTCACTGTGTATCCCACTTTACATACTGGAGGAGCAAATTATAACTGAGAAACTGCCGTGAGACAGTGCCATCTAGTGTTTCATGCAGTGCTCTGTCCAACCCAGCTGTTTCTTCTTGTCTTGTCACTGTTTGTCCTGATCCATATTCATAGACTAAAAATAGAAGACGCTGTCACGTCACCACAAAACCTGCAAAACTCACAAAAACTAACCCTAACATTTTTACTGGAGTTTCAGATTTCCTGTCACGGTTTAGGTAAACTTCCTTTGTCATGGATTGTGCAATGATTTCATCATCAAGTACATTCTGGTGTTAGATGAAATTTGGATATGACTGATCTGAACTATGGTGTAGTAATAGGTTAAGAGGATAGCTTCCTGTATAAGTGGTGTGCGTAAACCCACCGTGGAGTCGAACATTAACGACATTACCATGATGTCCTACTGGAAGAATCTTTGCTGTGTTTTGTTGGTGGTACTGATGGGTAAGGGTACTTATTTTTTTATTTTTTTTACATAGACAGTTATTCCAGTGATTCATTTAAAAGTCTTATACATGAACAATTAGATAGTTTAGTTTTATATTAAGAAAGTTGGAGATGTGAAAGCTAAGTGTTTATGAGGATCAGAAAAATTATCCCGTGTGGTAATGGTTTATTTTTTATTCTGCTAGCAAACTGACTGTGCTCCTTGTGTATCTTACTGCATATAACTGTATTTAATCTTCAGGAGTCAATGATGTATTTAAAGTGTGAAGTGATGTACAAGTTAAAAAATGGCAAGAGAGGATTTGCTTCTCTTTAATTGAAATGTGTTTAAATGTTAAGGATTTCACCCAGAACCTTCTCGAACACACAATACAAAACCGTTTCTGTGTGGGAACTGATAGATGCTTTATTGGCAGGCATTTGTAACACGGGGGAACAACAGCTTATGGAAAAGCAAACATGTCGTCCATCATAGGCCAACAAAAACTAAATGGTACATCATGCATTGTCTGATACTGACTCCTCCTCTCTCCCAGGTGTATCAGGTTTGGGGGCCAAGGTGAAGATTTCCTGGAGCGGCGAGGTGACCGCTGGTACCAGCACCACTTTCACCTGTTCTTCTTCTTGCTTCCCAAACTGCATCTACACCTGGTCCTTTAAGGGCCGTACAGTCAACGGGAGCAAATTAACCTGGACACCAGATGGACTAGACAGTACAGCGGAACTGCAGTGCACTGTCCTCAATCCAGAAACAGGACTCTCCAGCAGTGCGACCTCCATTTTGGAAATTAAAAGTCAGTACAGTAAATCGATTGTTATACCAGTTATACAGTGGTGACTGATTACTTTTACACATTTACTGTATTTCTTGAGCGACTTCTGCTAGTTACTAGTTACTTTTCAGATTAAAATTGTACATAAATAGCATATGATGAGTTTTTAAAACCCCTTCATCTCACAATCCTTCAAATTTATCTTGTGCCCCTTTAAGGAGGAACCAATGATGTCATGATACTAATATGTCAGTCACAGGGGAGAACAAGTACGAGTAAATAATCTGAATCCAACACTGTAGCTGTGTCAGAAATGAACAGAATCCACTGTTATATATAGAAGCTACAGAGTTTGAGTTACACATAAATCCTCTCTATCCTTTGTTACAGATCCAGTGTCTGTGAAAGTCAGTCCACCAAACAGTGTCCCATCTCTCAACCACCCACTGAATCTGGTCTGCCATGATGCGACATCAGGTGACCTCCATCGCCCATCGGACCTGGTCTGGTACAAAGATGGACGGAAAGTGAGCCTGCGTGAGAACATGCGGCTGCTGCAAAACAACCTCACGCTTCACTTTGACTCACTGTTGCCCTCTGATGCTGGATTCTACCTCTGTGAGACCTCTCTACAGCAGACGAGAGTTTCCAGCCTGGGCTACCTGCTCAACTGTAAGTATTTAAGGACAGAGAAATAGTCTAAGCAAACAATGTAGAAGAAAGAGTTTATTTTGCTTTTCACATGCTTGAGTGAACGTTCTAATCTTTTGTAGTTGATCCATGGAATGTCAGCATCAGCGGACCTGACGTTGTGTTTCCCGGCAGACTGAGTCAGTTCACCTGCCTGATGAGCTGTACCTTAAATGTTGAGTGTACTGTCAGATGGTCATTCAAAGGGGGTTTCCCCATTGGAACCTTCTTGTCAATCCATGCAAATGAGCTCAAGTGGACCCCTTCTATACCCGGTACTTTCCAAAACTTCACCTGCGTTGTAGAAAACGTAGCTGCTGGACTCTTTGCCGAGGCCACCAAGACAGTAGAGGTTAAAGGTACTGAATGCTCTTGAGTCTACTGTCACATCCTTGTCAAATTTTTCCAGTCTTATGACTTGTTTTGTTCTGTTTGTCATCTTCACCATGATACAGGCATTCCTGTCTCTGGATCTGAGGTGATGCAGCTCCACGGACTGTTTGCAGTGATCCTCAGCCTGGGCCTGCTGGTACTTCTTGATTCTGAACTTACTGTTTAAGCTTTAACAAACACAATTGCCCTTTTTACTTATTTCTATTACACCCCTGTTCTTATTCATAAAAAATACCTGTTAAACCTTGTCATGTCAAAAATAGACTGCTTCACCAAAATCTACAAAGCCAAAGAACACAGTTAGAAAAAGTTTGGTGACCTCATCTTCATTGACTCATCAGTTATTGTGCAACATTATAGGTGTAACAACATATTTTTTTATGTGACAGGCAGAGTCAGAGCTAATGCCCATTTGACAATAAAACCTGATAATTTCCCAAATTACACCAGTACATGTCGTGTTGTTTCATCATGACTTTGTGGTAATCTGAACACAACGTTTCACCCATCGTATATACAGACACAGTAATTCTGTTTGTATGGGGGATATTGCAATATTTGACTCCAGTGATTGACTCCAGTTTCTCAGCAATCAGCTTACTTATTTTGTTGACTACTTCTGTTTACTTGTTATTTTACTGATGCTCTTACTATTGTTGTATCCCCCTTGCTGTTATAACACAACAAATGTCCCAGCTGTGGGAATAATAAGGGATTATTTTATCATGTTGAAGTATAACTCATTGTATAATTAACTTCTCTGATGGTCACATGCTAATTCAGAACTGTCTGTCTGATGACAATGCCCATTCTTGGTGTTTCTTCCTCAGCCCTCACAAAGTGGATTTAGCATAATGAGGCTTTGTCTGACTTGAAGATATCCTCTGACCTTGTGTGTGTTACTGATTCACTCACATGTTGAAAAGAGGTTTTTGTGAAGTCAGCTTTTATCTAGAAAATAAAATGTGTGAACCCTGACTCATTTCCACTGATGTGTTTGTAAAGCACCACGGGTTACGGACTCACTGGTCTCTCTCTTACCTCTCTGAAACTGAACAAATAAGACTGATAAGAGAATCACACAGAGCAAACAGATGAGGGAGCCAGAGGCCTTCAGTGTGTTTGTATTTACAGTTGACTTGTGTGATACAACAATATTATCCATCTTCTTTGTGTTTCTTTTGTCCGGGTGTTAATTTTAGCCCTGTGTTTCAGGTGAAATGGGGAAGCAAAACTAGGAAACAAAAATAGGCATCATTCAAGTTTCACTTAAATATTGCAATATCAATCAAATCAGTCCACATAGCAGTTGTATAATGGCCCCATAGATGACACTCCATTGCACACACACACGTAGTAATACATTTCAGAGACTATACTTTGATTCAGGAGTTGTAGATTGGAATGAAAAACAAACTATTTTGCTGATAAATTGAACTAGTTTCCTGTTTTCTGTTTCTTGGCCTTTTCCTGCTTTACTTTGCATTTGTTTTTGGGTATACTGTATAATGTCCAAAGGGGGCACTGTGATCTCAGATACAAGAGATAAACTCTTGCCTTTAGTTTAGTTTAGTTTACGCCTCCATTGTTCCCATAGGCTATTTGTCACTCTTTTATGAAGGCAGTCTCCAGCCTGCCTTGTTTACTTTTATACATTTCATACACAGATTTCCGTACAAATTTGCCACAATTTGAATATGACATGCATTCAAAACACAATACATCAGACCACATAAATCACATAGTGGGATGATGACAAAACTGTACATTTTATATGCTCTATAAATAACCCAATCTGGTCATCAGTCTCATCTATTGTGTGTCAGGTACGTAACACAGGTGTGCTCAGATAGTGAACTTTGCACCACCACAGTTCAAATAATGCCACAGGTGTTTACTGAGTGATATTGTGTGTAGTTAAATGGTTTGCTTGCTAATGCTTCAAAAGACAGATTTCTCAATGTCTGAAACAGATAAGAGGTGCATTGATTGAATGTTGAAAATACAGTCTGTCTAAAAAATTAAGATTATAGATGGTTGTCATTGGTTGCTGTGTCACTAATTGCAAGATTCAGCACACTGAGTACACAGAACGCCTCAGTAAATATGCAGTAGACAAAGCTACTGCAGGTGTGGGTGTTTTCATTTTGAGTGTGAAACTATTGAAAACGCGCAGTATCGATATGAAATCTCTGTCTTTGACATACACATACAGAAATAAAACTGAGCTGAATGTGTCATTTAGAAAAAAATAGCAAAACTAAACAACAACAACAAAAAACAAAAACAAAACACCCACAACCCACCACTCCCAAAACATGCCTCACATACCTTCTGTCATAATTTGTCATTGTCCTGATTGGCTATTTACAGAACTTCACCCAAGATGGTAAACGAAAACTGTAATGCTTCTTTTGTAAGTTTGACAAGAGTGGACACCTAATAACCTCCAACACCTGCAGATAAGAACTTGGGTTATTGCTACAGGTATTTATGGGTAGGGGGCTGGACATATAATGGACATGTATAATAGGGCAGAAACAGTGAGGATATTCTCAGACCATCGATGCAAAATGGAGAAGAAAAGTGAAGGAACCTCGGTTATTATATTGCTGGTTTTAATACAAGGTAGGCTTTTTACAGCTGCTGAATTTGTGATGATAACAGTGCTGATTAAAAATGGAAGTGTAATGGTGTCTTTTGTGTCGTTTATATTACAGTAACTAACAAATGTTGCTCTCCTCCTCAGGTTTTCTGGCCTCTGGTGCTGTGGAGGTCCAGCCCTCTGTCAACCCTGCTGTAGTCGGGGACACAGTGACACTGTCTCTGTCTCCACTGGCAAATCTAAGGAGCGGAAGGTGGGCAGTGGGAGAGTCCCTCATCCTCACCTGGCTGGGGGACCAACAGGCAGTTGTCCCCACTTACAGTGGCAGGGCGTCAGTCAACCTCCTCACCGGAGCTCTCATTCTGACCTCCGTCACCGTGGCTGACTCAGGAGTCTACGTGGTGCAGAGCGATGACCCCCAGCTTAGGGCCAACGCTTCCATCACTGTTCTGGGTGAGACTAAACAGATAACTGATGTTCAAGGCCGAGACTAACTGATTTTAGTGGTGAAAATACTCCTGATTTAAGTCATATTTTGTAAGAGTATGGTATTTTGGAACTCGTCCTAGAAATGCCTACACACATTTTATTTTTATAATTTTTCTTATTAGTAGCAGTATTTGATGAAAATTTAATATCTTTTTTTAAGTACTTTTCAGTGGATGAATGCTTTCTTTCACAGAGACTTAAATCCTTTTTCACCGTGCATGTCCTGCATTATATTTAACCTCACCTCACCTTACTTTACTGGGTTTCATTTTGGGTTAGAGTTCTGGAGAAAGCTTTGATGAAACCATAGACATTGTTGAGTAAATACCGTAAACTCCATGTGGGTGTATCTCCAACATTTACCTAAAAAAAACAACACAGTTTCTGACAATGTCACACAAAACTAAATCTGTTTTACTGGCAAACAGAAAATGTAATAAAATAAGAGACATAGAGCAGAGGCAGCAACACAGGGCAGGATAAGATAAATTTTATGAGCACAGAAAGTCCTCAGGACAGAAAACAGAAAAACAAGTACCATTATAATAACAAGAGTGACATTAAGAAAAGTAATCAAAACCTGAAACCAAACTGATGGAGGAGGAGCATCACTTCACTTTTGCAGTTCTTTGCAATGAACTAGCAGAGCTAGACATGTAGGGGGAGAGAAAAAATTGCTGATGAATTGTAGCTCTACCCTTTTTACTGAAACAGGTTCCTGGTGTAATGAGAAAGGTGGATTCCAAAACAGTGTTCAGACAGGACTTAGAGGAGTTCATGTGTCTGCCTCGTGATATTTGGACTGACAACCAGAAATATTACATAGCTGACCATGTACTGCGGCAGCCTGCATGTGTTTTGGTGTTTGTGCCCTTTTGCTCACATGACCTTGTTCTCTGGTTAGTCTCTGTCTGTATCTGCGTATGTCAACTCTCACCTCCATCTTGTTCTTTTCTATTCCCTCAGTTTCACAGAGCCTGTTTCTGCTGTGCTCACAGCACATCACTGCTTACCCATACAAAAGAGTCACAGTCAGTATGTTATAAAACCTACAACTATATGCTTTGCATATAAATATACCATGCTTTGTATTTTGCTAACACTTTTAGTAATGGTTAATACTTTTGTTTGACATTTTGCCTCTGTTTGGCAGTCAGTGTACAGATACAGGAAAAATGAGGAGGCAGAGGTGTATAATGTGACAAAGGATCTTTCAATGCTTTATAAATCAATAATCATCCTTGGTAAGAGCATCTTTTGTCTGGGGTTTATCCTCCAGCATGACTCTTGCTGTTCCCATCTTATCTAGCTCTTTGATTCAAGAGGAGTATCCAAACAAAAATGCTTTGGTCTGCAGTCTGTAGTATTGTCAGTTCAATAATAGGTCAAGTGTGCTGTTGTAGATACAGTATTTATTTGATCAGAAAGTCATATCAAATTATCGCAAGCTGGTCATAATCAAGTAAGACCCCAGTGCATGTAACTGCTTATACACTCAGTGTCCACTTTATTAGGTACACCTGTGAAACATTAACATTAATTTCTTGTATGGATGCTGTTCCTCTATTGCTTGCCCACAAACCTCTTCCATCATATCACATCTCCATCCTTTTCTCATCCACTTGTCTTCCACAGAACGCATTACAAATGTAACACTGAAGGCAAATCAAACCGACTTTGTGGAGTTCAACAGTTCAGCAGTCGTTGTGTGCTCTGTCTCCTCCGGATCCTCCCTCTCTTTCCTCTGGCTGAACGGCAGCTCTGAGGTTACAGCCAGTGACAGAGTTCAGCTCACTGATGGAAACTCCACTCTCACTGTAGTTAATGTGACTCGCTATGACCAGGGACCATTCAGATGTGGTGTGTTCAATCTTGTCAGTAACGGCACCAGTGATCCAGTTAACTTTACCATCAGCTGTGAGTAGGACAATGTCATCTTAACCATAATTCACATAACTGACCCATGTATAATCCTCCAGCTCCACTAGAGCTCTAATCTGCTGTATGCCTCTCTTCTACTGTCTGGCTCTCTGTTTCTCTCTCAGACGGCCCAGATAACATGGCTCTCACAGTGAACGGACAGAACACGACTTCCTTTTTAGTTGGGTCCAATCTGACAATGCTCTGTTCAGCACAGTCAAATCCTCCAGCTCAGCTTCAGTGGGCTTTCAGAGGAGAGTTAGTGAACACCACAGGTCCATTGTTGGAGCTGTGCAGGGTCACCGAGGATCAAAGTGGTCCATACTCCTGTCTGGCCTTAAACAATCACACCAACATGAACAGAAACATCACCTCACACCTCATGATTGCAAGTGAGTTTGTTAGTGTAGTATAAAACAATCAACTTCCATATTTCTCAGTTCGTTCCCGGCTTCACCCTGCCCATGGTTTGTCTCTATAGAGTCTCCGTTCTCAGGATCTGAACAACAGGCAGTCAGTGTGTGGCTACTTCCCCTGCTGCTATTGGTGGGATTCCTCCTCTCATTGCCAGGCAAAACTACATGTAAATAAATTATATTTTACGTTATATATATTTTACATCATACTCCTCAAAAATATTTTCATTTATGGATTGGACTTTAAATTCTCCATATTTTCCTTAACATTTTTCTCTTAGAAAAGAAAAAGGCAGAATTATCCCTTTAAAATTGTGACATTTCTACATTGATTCCGATTAGTTGTAGTCTTGAATATGATATAATGAGATAATCTTAAAATTTGCACCCTGTTGTGACATAGCTGATGAAATGATTATTTCATTATTAATTAATATGACTATGCTTTTCTCAATTAATCAATTAACCACTTACTCTAAAAAAAAAAAAAAACACCGTAAACACACGGATACAGTAATATAACAAACATGACTAATAATTTGAATAAATGCTTCTCTTTCACAGATGTTGGTGGCTCATCCAGTCCATGGATGACTTTGATGCAGTGAAATAAATTGGATTCAATCACATTGCAAAAGCATTACTGATATCAAATATTATGCCTTTGTATATTAGAATATATTTGCTAATCAAACAATGTCCTGTGGTTGATAAGGAGCTACAGGGTATTGAGCAGAAAATACTTCGTATAACCACAATCTCAACCACATACCTCAAACAAAGATTAACTGCACTTAACTGCCAAAAAACTATTTCATTGTATCATTAATTACAGCACAGATTTTTTTTCTTTAAGTGTTGTACCTTCAGGTCTTTGTTTGCCATCCACGTACTGCATAGCCTGTCCATTATTTGAGTTGTTCAGAACAAAGCTGAGAAAAGTCCCCTTCATGTAGCAATGGTTGATTTTTAGTCTCAGACAATAAGGAATTGTTCCGTTTTGTGGCTGAGCTCAAAACAAACATATCAAAAGCGTTATCTACTCCCAAAACAGGAAAAAACTTTTTACTTTCCAATGAAAAACACCCTTGCTATATTCTTTAGAGCTATTTTGCATATTTAAGAGTTTTAACTCTCATCTAATGGAAAATAAGAAAAACCTTCCTATTTTGTAGTTTGTTCATGAACAAATAAAATATTTATGCTTTGGGTCTATGGTTACAGTAAACAGAATAAGAGGAAGAGAAATGTGAAGGAACAGATGGTCTGTTGTTCCCCTTTAAATCATGCCATTATTGTCATCATCAAATAACTCCAAGGTCAAAAATGTCTGATGGAAACCTAAACACATTAGTTACATTTTTTTTAAAATATGCTTACACCTACACACCTACAGTATGGGAGGAAGTTCTGTGTACATTGTGCGTCAGAGAACAGTGTTCAGTAACATTTGTCAAGATTGAGTGATTCCACTGAATGGGTTTTTGATCATCTTAACTTCCAGTCATGCAGTGCACTTAAACATCCCCATGCCCGCCTATCATTGACAGAAAGTTGCAGAATGACAGAGGTTTACAGTAAATGAACGCACCTTGGTCTGTACTGGTAAAACCTCAGAGTGGACGAGGGCAAAACAAGGTGTGGCCAGGAAAAAAAAGGTGTGTGAGGTGGCACGGTGATGGTAAACTAGGGATAAGAATTTGCATCAGGAGAACAGAAAGCCGGAGTGATGCAGAGCAAATATTTGTGCATGAGAAGGCAGCTGTGACCATACAATATCGCCAGATCTGAATCTACCACAGCTAGAGTCAAGTCCATTTAGCAGAGGAAGACATTTCCCACCGAAAAGAACGAGCAGGATGAAGTCTCCATTGATGTTTCTCTTAATCCTGACCACAATCATCTTTGCAACAGGTAAGGCTGAGATATATTAAACTTGAATTCATTTTACACTTTTTTTATTATATTGATTCTCAGTTCAGATACTGAGGGCCTCAGACAGTTTACAGATCTTGATGATTAAAAACATTTTTACATGTATTATTTCAATTAATGTTTGTGTTTTTATCAGTTGTTTAACCAATATTTGTGTGTGGATGATGAGTACATTTCGGGGTGACTGAACACATTGTCATTGACATTTCCTTGCTTTTTGTCTCTAGATCATGTGTGCTGCCAGAGCATATATGCCTCTGAGAACCCCTTACCCGTGGGCAGCAATGTCACACTATACAGCCAGGCCGTTGTCACTACAGGTGTATGGATGTTCGAGACCAACCTCATTGTGATGATATTTCCAGGAAGTATAATCATACGTGACACTTGGCGTGACAGGGTTTCGTACAATGCGACCAATTCAGCGCTGACTATAAAGTCACTACGACTGGGAGACTCTGGATTGTACACATTGCAGACAGTGAATTCCTTTCATGGTCAGTTAACGCTGTCAGTCCAAGGTAAGAACAGTTTTTTCTTCACTTTTCATGTTTACACACTCACTCAACTACGTCCTCACATTCTGCAAATGCACAATGAATACAGTTCAGTCTCTACAAAAACCAAAACCTGTTAACCTGTTAATATTCCAAAGACAACAATGAGCAGACAATATTTGCATAATGCAGTGTCTACTTCTATGTTTGCAAAGCTCTAATTTGCAAGACAAAAACATAGAGCAGTGTGGGAGTTTGTTCCGGTCACCTTGAGTTTGTTTACAGCTAGTAGAATGAGTCAGCTTTGCTTGGGTCTCAAGTTGGTCTCAGGTCTTTAGATTTGAAGATGTTTAGTGATAAACCAAAATGTTGGCACTAGATTGACTGTCAACATGACTTCAGTATATCCTCAGAGGTACATGAGCTGTGATCCCACATTTCAACAAACCTTGACAAGCAGCTTGTTATTTTCCTCTCTGTAGTGCCTATTTCCAATGTGACCCTGAAGGCAAGAGCAACCAACCTGGTGGAGTTCAATGACACAGCAGTTCTCATGTGCTCTGTGTCCAGTGGCTCGTCCCTGTCTTATGTTTGGCTGAAGGGCCACCATGAGGTGACAGCCGGCGGGAACGTACAGCTCAGCAATGGAAACGCTACTCTCACCATAGTCAGCGTGACCCGTTACGATGAGGGGCCGTTCAAGTGCAATGTGTCCAACGGTGTCAGCAATGAAATCAGTCCCTCTGTATATCTGAACATCAGCTGTGAGTTTTAATGAAAGAAAGATTACATATAGACCTGTGTTTTAAAAAGGAACTCCAATTCTAACATTAATTTTTAAAACAAATTTTCCCTCTTGTTGTATCATCAGATGGTCCAAGTAACACAACAATGATAATCATGCCCATGGTACCACACTACATCTACAGGACAGGGTCTAATATCACGCTGTCATGCACAGCAGCGTCCAGACCCCCAGCGATGATCCAGTGGATGCATAATGGGATGTACCTAAATGAATATGGCTCACAGATTCAGCTATACAACGTTACAGAGAGCGACTCAGGAAGTTACAAATGTGTGTTTCACAACACAGTCACATCCAGGTTCAGCAGCGTGAGTTCAATGCTCTGGATTTTAGGTAAGGATGGATTTGTAGCATTTTTAGAGGGTTGTTATTTTTGTTCCTTCGATTTTGTTTCTCCAAAAAGAACAGGATTGATACCACTCTCATATTTGTCCATTCAATATGGAGCATTATGGGGTTAGCTGAGCTTAGCATTAAGACTGGAAACAGGAGGAAAGGATGAGGCTGGATTTCAATCAGCCATAACCCTCATATTTCATTTTTTTAATCAATGCACAAACATGGAAAATCAAGGAGTTGTGGCTTAGGTTGTAAATTGGCCAGGCACATATTTAAATCTTGTCATCACCATGACATTGCCAGGAAACCAGCAGAGACTTTATGGTCTTTGTGAGTAATAAACAAGCAAGATATAATGTGGTAAGTAATGAATTTAAGAGGTGGTGGATGGTGGATGGAGTTTGTTATATTAGGAGTGAGACAGCCAGCTGCTGGTTGTGGTTGTTGCCTTATATTTAATAGGCAGATATGAGAGTGGGATTAGTCTTCTCATCTAACTCTCTGCAGCACAGGAAGTAAGCTTAATTCCTAAAATATCCATCAATTTTTTCAGATTTTCTAGTGGCATATGTTATACTCACTCAACCCAAATACTGTAAATATGTGAACTCAAATTGCTCATTTCCCTTCTCCTCCCACAGATCCACTAGAAGTAGTTGTGGTGAATCATACCGGTGGACCACCAATACTTCATGAGCCATTCACTCTGCATTGTGAAGTGACCGGAACTGTTGACAGAATTCAGTGGTGGAGGAACTGGCAGCTTATTTCCCCTAATGATACAATCATATTCAACATGAACAACAAGACAATGACATTCAACCCAGTCCAATATTCAGATAATGGACAGTACAGGTGTCAGGCTTTTAATTCTGTAAGCAACATGACCAGCAGCCCCTACACAGTCGACGTAAAATGTAAGTATTTCATTCTCTTTTGCTGTCATCAACCAAAGAGGAATTAGAAAATGTGGCCACATCATCACAATAATTCTGCATTAACTGAGTGGCTGTAACAGTCATGTGAAGGTGATTTAAGGTCATATCCATGTGTTTAGATGGACCAGGGATGCCAACTATCATGGGACCATCTGTGGCGAAGACAGGATGTAGCGTCACATTCAGCTGCCACGCATCATCAAACCCTCCCAGCCACTACAGGTGGTACTTCAATGATTATCCAGTGGCCAATACATCTGAGTATGTAACACCTCCTCTTACCAGAAATATGAGTGGGATGTACACTTGCCTGGCCTACAACGACATCACCGGCCAAAACAAGACTGCATACATGATGCTCACTGTTGTTGGTGAGACTTTGCTGGCTATTTTTATGTTTCTGTAAAAAATATTTCTCTTACTCACAAGGAGGACAAGTGGCTTAGGGGAAGATTAAACAACTTGTGGGTTTTTGCTTTGTTTCAGACCCAATAGAAGATGTCCAAGTAGAAACAACAATGAATCCTCCCAAAGAGGGTTATCCATATATGCTGACATGCAATGTGACTGGACCTGCAGAGTATATTTACTGGATGAAGGATGGAATGAAACTGCACAAAGACAACAGAACTGTTTTCAACATGGATAACAAGACAGTCACCTTCAACCCACTAAAACGCAATGATACGGGATACTACAAGTGTATGGCTATGAATGCTGTCGGAAACATGACCAGCCCTCCTCACAAGCTCCTTGTGAACTGTAAGTATTTATGCTAATGTACGTGACACATTTTCATAACGGACAGTTTTATATAATGTAGAGCCATTTAAAGAAGGAGTATTTATAGTTGCTGAAGCACAATATCATAAGAACCTATATTTCCTTTGCTGTTGCAGTTGGACCCGAGACACCCGTCATTTATGCACCAAGTTTTGCTGAGACAGGACAATTCGTGGCCTTCATCTGCTCTGCCATGTCAGTGCCTCCCAGTCAGATCACCTGGTGGTTCAATGGCACCGAGGTGGCCAACACATCAGTGTTCACAACTCACCGTTTGTCTTTAAACATGAGCGGAGAATACACCTGTATGGCATACAATGATGTGACGGGAGAGAACAGCACAAGTTCCAAGATGCTCACAGTTATTGGTAAGAAAACTTAAGTACTGGGAGGAATTAAATGAGACTTAAGCAAATGTGGCTTTTTCAGCTCAATTTGTGTGACTGTGTAAATGTTGTAATAGGATGACTCGCAATCATGGTGCCTTACCTTCTTAACTCACTGTTTTGTGTCCACAGAGGCCATAAAGTCAGTGATGATCAAAAACGACACAATTCCAATAGACACTGAAAGCTTCACTCTAACCTGTGAAGTTGTTGGGCCCTATGACATGATCTACTGGATGAAGGACAACATGTACCTTGACATGAACGGCTCTGACGCCAACCCACACATGCACTACCACATTGAAAACGACACGCTGCACTTCACTCCAGTGACAATGTACAATGACGGGTCGTATTGGTGTGTCGCTGCCAATCAGGCTGCTAAACATAAAAGCCCCACGTACATGCTCCTGGTGAATTGTGAGTATTGTAGGAAACAATGTTAACTGGTTTATGAAAACTACTAAATGCAAAGAATGATGGCATTTTATTTTATATTTTGTATCATCATTTGGGTTTATGATCATTTATAATACACAAACATCACCTCCCCACTGATAAATAACCTATGCATGTAAATTTGGCAGGACAGCATTCCATGTTCACGTTCAGAATTCATATTAATTTTTGTGATAAAAATGAATGAATGTATAATATTTTCCATAATAATGCTTATATTGCATGGTTAGAGTTTAGTTTATTTAGACCTGTAAAAGTGACCATTTTGTGCCATAGCAACATGCTATAATAATATTCATCATGTTACTGTGCATCATTGTGAGCAGCTCTCCCTGTCTGTTTGTAGATGGTCCTCTGAGTGTGACCATCACTGGTCCATCCACAGGAACATCAGGCCTCAGCGTGTCTCTGAGGTGCTCTGCTGATTCTCGACCAGACTGTGACTTCTACTGGTTCATAAACAATATGTCATCAGGGGTTATAGAGAATTCGTCATACGTCAGCAAAGAATGAGAATGTAGGTTTAGAACTTATCACACCGCTGTACATGATTAAAGCTTGTGTGCTTTCACCGTGAGTGAGCAGAGGCTAGCAGTCTCAGATTTGCAACGATACATTTCCTCATTATCTCTCATCTTTACCATCTCTCTCCTTTCTTAGGTCACGCCTGCTATCCATCTCATGTAGAGGTCTTGATGCTGATTGTCCGTTTGTTTGTCATTCAACTGAGTCCCAACACCAGAAACCATTAAAAAGGCCCCTGCTACCTAAGTCTTTTAAAACAACGGAATAAACTACTGATTGAATGCATGCTGATACTGAAAAATTATCCTATTATTAATACTATTATTAGTAAAATATCATCCAGAGTTAGTCTGGATACAAATATTAAAACTGGGCAAATGTATGTTTACCACTTGATTCACTGCACTAATAATGAATGCAAAAAATAAAAAAAAAACAAAAAACACTTTTACAACCAAAAGCTAACGGAACAGATGCTTACCAGGAATTGAGGCAGGACTTTTTTTCTATATAGCACAGCACATTTAATTTCTGACTGTTTCATAAACACCAAAAACTTTATGGTCCCATTACCTCTAACAGTGGTCACCAACCCTGGCCATGGAGAGCACTCGCACATAGTTTGTGCACCTCTTAGCCCCTAATAATTGACTTTATCCATCATTCAAGGTCTTCAAAAAAGTGTGATACTCTCTGGAAACAGGGACGAGGACCACTGTGGTAGTGTAAGTTTGTGCCCCTGGTTGCTCAGTTCTCAGCAGGTTTATCCAGCATGGACTTGAGATGAGCGTGCAGGGGTTCGCACACAGCCTGGTAGCCCTGGGGAGTCAGATGAAGGTAGTCGTACATGTCCTGGTGGGAGATGCTACCATTGGAGTGGACAAAGCCGGGGTCCACGTCGAGGAAAGAGGCGTGGGGGAGGGTCGACACGGCCTCCTGGACCAGCTTGTTCACGTTGGCATTTCTATCCCGCAGAGGGTTTGGCGATTTACCTCTGGGCAGTACAGACTGGAAAACAGAAGTATGCATGATATTGTTAAAAAAAGATGGAACATTCCCTGGACATTTTAAAAATATTTTTACAAATAAAAAGTAAAAGGACTGCTTCTCAAAATGAAAATTAGGCTCAATCACTTTGAAACTGCTCTGAAGTTTGTTTCATCATCAAACACAAATCAAGGTCACCTATAGTGCAATTTAAACTTTCTTCCAAACAAATGCAGCATGCTTTTTTAAAGAATAGGTTCATCCTAATAAGTCCATCCTAAAGCAACACTCAGAAACTGGTTGAAACTGGTTTTTCTTGCGGTAATCATTCCTCTTATTTACTCTTGCCATTAAAAGATCAATTTCTAACGCACACTCCAAAGTACAATAAGAGATCAGGACAAAAACTACAATCCTTGCTCTGAGCAAAAGTTCATCTGGAGTTAATGTGAGGCTTCAGCAGTCTGCATTAGACAAATTAAGCAAGTATCTTCCAAAGTCAAAGTCTTTTTGATAGAAAAATCCTTCTTTTCATTACTATCCCTCTGCTGCAGCTCAGCACAGAAACGCTGTCTGGGAAAACACAAGGAGGAAATGTTGTATTTAAAAGACTATTAGTCTAAAAGACTTCCACATGATTTGATTACTTCAGACTGCTAAAGCTTCATGTTATGCTTTGGAAAATATTTTTGCACAAATCGAGGACAGCTGATTTTGTCCCCCTTCACTGCCATTGGAAACAGACAGGGATCTCTTGACTGAATGAAAAAATGTTTTCATTTACAAATGGGTACACAGGCATTGAGTTTAAGACAGACCTAACCTCAACCTAATCTCAGAAAACTGAGATGAAACTAAACATGACGGTGCACTGTATTTGATGGTTGCATGAACTTCATTTGTCATTTTCAGAAGATGAACACTTCCATTAAGGAATGTATCAGAGAAAACCTACAAGTATAAGCGTATGGGCATGGGGGAGCTTGTTCTTGATGACTTGGACAATAGCCATGATCCCTCCACAGATCTGTTCAGGAGTGTGACCATGATTGTTGGTGCCTACCCACAGCACCACAACCTACAACAACAAAAAGAAAGAGAGATTGCATGACTAAGCAGATGTCATTGACGGTTTGGTGTCAAGGTACCTGGAATTGGAATCTTGGCACAAAGTTGAGCACAATGAGTCTACTGTATGAATAAACAAGCATGATCATGTTCTCTATTTCTGGCAGCGTTTTGGACCTTTGGGCTGATGTTATCCAGTTCACCGTTGCTCAGTCTCCAGAGCACATGTTGTGTTGCATCACCACCAACCCCAAAATTGAGGGCATGGAGAGGAGAGAACAGCTGCCTCCATATCTGCAGACAAACCACAACACGTCCACGTGACCAACACTATTTGAAGGTATGTATAGATATCAACAAGAACATGACAAGCTGTTAAACACTGTATGCAGAACAGAGACATATAGGACTGTGATCTGTGTTTTACCCCAAACTGGTGCATGAGCTGAATGAGAGAGTCTCCGACAAACAGGACATCGGGTTCTTTGTCTTTGCTGTCAGACACAAAGCGGTTGTGCTAGAGGGAGAAAAATGGAAAAACAAATGTGACTTTTCTGTTTCCAAAATCAAACATCCCACTAGATGCAACATCAAAGGTTACTCTCAAAGATGAGACATGTCAGTTGAGGATAGCTTAAAAAAAAAAATAGAATTAGAGGTGCAGTGGCAAAAGACATTGATATCTACCTTAATAATTGATAATAATTTTGGCTTCTTTTTTTTTTAAAGCAAACCTATAAAATATTTGTCCGGCCCAACTTCTAAAATGTGTAATACTTTAGTTAGCCATACATGATAAATACTATATTGAATAACCATTTTCCGCTATGATACTTCCCTCACACCCACAGTCATCAAGTTATAAATTCACAAAACAGCGACAATGCAGACTGGGAAAACCCGACAAGTCATGGCTGTTGTTATGCTGTAGTTATGTAAAACTCAGGGGAAAAGTAAATAATCGGATAATAATAATGCTAAGTTCACACACCAGAGACATCCATCGTCCATCTCCCTGGGTGTCCACACAGGGGGTGGGTGTGGCGGCTGGATTAGGGTCTTCTGCACTCATGACTTGACTCGGTCTGTGTTGGAAAGCAGTCACGTAGGGGTTTTGGTACTTTTGACAGCGGATACAAACCGATAAATCAATATCCTATAGCTATAATTCCTGCCTAAATCTATGGAGCCTGGTAGTATTAGCCACAGTAGCTAGCTTACTTGCAGAAACACAAGACAGTTTAACAGACAGATAACGGTCACACCCTGGTTGTTATCAACGTTAAATCATGCAAGCCTGTATTGTGTAAAGTTGGAAAAGGCAGCGTTTTATATAGCAGTTACAATTAGAGATATTACTAAATATAGACTACCATCAAATCAAAATATCGTCAATCTCCAGTTCAGTTTCAGGAAGTAAATTTTTACTACAGTTGCATGTACCATTATGCTCCGTGGGCAACAACATGTATATTTTTCTTTATGTCAGTATTATGTAACATTTTATTAGTATTATGTGTTTTACAATCGGTTTTAAAGCATAGGATACGAATAAAGGATAAGTAAAGAGTGTCTCGAGTTTAGAGAAATGTAAAAGATGAGATGGCTTTACCTCCTCGCCCGTGGAAGTGGATTCGCCCTAGTCGTTGGTGTTCGTGGGAGTTGCTGCTGCGCAAAGAACTCTGCGGCCAGTGTTGCCAGATTGGGCGGGTTATCATAATCTGGACGATTTGATGTGTGGTTTCCAACTATGAAAAGTTAGGCTATATTCAAGAGGTTATCAAACTGTAGGAGAGGTGTGGACGGAGAGAAGTGAGGTAAAGATCCCATGTGAGGTGCAAGGGGGGTTGGGGACAGGTGCATACAGGTGCTCTAAAAGCAGCTGGAAGTTAGTGCAACGCATATATCATGCAGATACAAGTCAGAAGCTCACATCAGTATGGAGTAAGTGTGATCTCAATGACTGACTATGGCATGATTGGCTGATCTGAGAATTTATGAAACTGCTCAACTCTTGGGATTTTACTCAGAATGGTGCAATAAAACCAACAAACAAAAAACATCCAGCTAGTAGTTCTGCCGATGTGAACACCTTGTTGATGAGAGAAGTCAGAGATAAGGCTATGGTAATTCAGATAACCACTTTAAACGTCTGTGGTGAGCAGAAAAGCATCTCAGAATCCACAACACATTAAAAAAAAACGCTTCAAAACTTGCTTGAGAATCATCGAGTTTTTAGGTTTTCTTCAGTATAAAGGTAATCCAGTGACAGTTGTCAGGACACCCAATTGTACGTAGCAAACATGAACTACCAATAGAGAAATCGGCGCACATAATCTTACAAAATGCTAACTAACACAGGCAAAAAAAAAAAAAAGCCCACCCACAGTGTAAGTCATCGTTGTACGCCCTGTTTCTCAAATCATTTAACTATACTCAAACTTATATAATATCTAATATCATATTAGATAGATGTGTAGAATGAACTTTTAAAATTAGGTTACTTTGACCATGGTTGTGCGGATTCTAGGCTCTGATTGTGCTACGTTTTGTCAGTCAAAACTAACTAACTAAATAACAAAGTCTTCGGCATGTTGCCGAGCAACGGCAAATGCGACAAGAAATGACTGCAAACAGTTTCGGTAAGTACCGTTTTTCATTAATGATTTTAAGTTTGCATAAAAATGTCTCTACAACAGATTTTATATTGCTATTGTCTCGTATGACATGTGCCTAACGTTAAGGTTAGTTACTCTGTTTAACTGCGGCTGGATACTGTCACTTCAAACAGGTGTGCTTAAAGTTAAATTGCACCTGGTGGTTGACGTTATTGTCACCTGTTGGCTAGCTAGCTAACAGTTAGGCTACTTTACCGGTTGAATCCAAATGTGTCTGGAACCGCAGAGACAGTTGCATGGATATTGTCACACCCTCATATTTGGTTATATTATCAGTTTTACTCAGTCTTTAAAGAAGGTAAGTGAAAGTGTTCTTATATTTCCTGGTAGTTTGCTTCTGACACCTGAACGTTTTTATTAGTGTTGGGCCATTATTAAGATATGCCAGATAAAAGACCAAGTATTTGATATTATATTGATGGTTTTTTTTTTTTCTTTCAAAATTCCAGGTAGGCTACAGTAGGGTCACATTTGTAATCTTGGAGTCAGAAATTGTAACCTCGAGACATTTTGTTTATTACTCACTTGTAGAAAGTGTGAGGATTCTCAAGATTCAGAGGACTCAAATATTTTGTAGTCCAAATACATCATAGTAAATGTTGTAGTTATTAATGAATTTGACTCAGTGAGGTCTGATACTGTACATATACTATTTCTGTCAAGTTTTGCACCAAGAAAAGACTAGATGTCAACAAACCAGTCTGAATATATTGTGGCGATGTAAGTTCTGCAATGTAGAGAGCCTGTGATATTAGCTCTGCCTGTAATGGCAAGTAGATAAACTGTGATAAAATGTGTCAGTCAAGAGGGGCGAGGCTAGCTCTTACCACTGTGGCCTTTTCAGATTAATTTAGTTCACAATAAGAAATAGAGACTGTGGCTGTGGTAAACCAACAGCTGAAGTGCTAACATCTTAGTATAAGGCTTTATTGCAGTGCATCAGCTTCTGTGAGATATAAATAAAGGGCTTAACATGCCATGTTGCCGTAGACATGTGTGACACTGCTGGCTGAATCTGTCTTACAGCAGCTGAAGACTGTACATTAGTAATTTGCTTTAAAATCTAATAGCTTTTTGATGTGTAGCAACATCCTGTAGTGGTTACCTCACACTCATCTGTTTTCTACATGCATCATATTTTCTTACAGATGACTAATTGTGGTTATGTTTTCACAGAATTGGGTGCAGCATGCGCCGAATGTGTGGCAGGGCTTCATCAGACAGAGAAAATATCTTACGTATTTTCAACAAACAATCAGAGCCAACAGATAAAAACTGTTGCTCAGTGAACAGATTCACTGCAGGCTGCAAATGTTTAAACAAGACAGATGGGCAGCACAAAATGAAACGACTGAGGACCCGAAAGGAGAGGAGTCAGATGAGAGGTGGTGAGAGAGAGACCTCAAAGACCAAATCATATCACCATCACTGCCGTCGCCAAAACAGTAAAGACACAGCACATTTCCATAGCTGTTGTCATAGTAGCTGTCATTGTCCTTCAAGAAGAGATGTACCATTTCCAAATGTTGTTCCTGCTGCACAGGAGCCCAGCATCATCACAGACAGCCGCCTGATAGGCCACCACGGCCTGTTCAACCATGAGGTGAAGTCTATTCACATTGAACGCTTGTTAAGTGAGCAGGGGAAGCAGGAGAAAAGTGGACAGAAAGCACAGGAGAAGAACCATGCTATTTCACACCCATCCTTAACACCTCACATTCCTTCTCCACTCCCCAGCAATGATTTGTTGGGTGCTGATACTGATGAGGTTGTGCCATTTGAAAAGAAAGCGGAGTCTGCTACAGACACCCATGATGATTGCCAGGAGAAAGAGAAGAAAATCAGTCATGGATCAGATATTACACCTGGGCAGAGACCACAGCAACAACCTGACCTCTCATCTGGAAGCTACAAAAGCCTCGATGTAGTGATAATCAAGAGCATGAAGGCCAATTCTGTCATGCCTGAAAAGTACAGAGAGTCTCAGCTGGCTCCCACTATTTCTCGAGACAATGTGAAGATGTTAAACAAGAACATAAAGACACGTATGGCTTCTACTCTCAAGCCCATCGCAAAGAACCAGGAGCCTCCTGCTCATCAGACACAAGCTCATGGTCTGAGCCCAAGCCCACTTCAGTTCTTCAGCTCACCCACTGCTGACAACTTTGGCATACAGCACAGAAGACAAGACCCTGGCTCTGTATCGAAGTGTGTCAGCACGGTGGCAGCACGCTTGTGTGACCGTCTGCATTTCCCACTTATGAGAAGGAGAAACCTGGTGGCAGAGAGCAGGGAGGTGCTGCTGAAGGCTCTGCGAGAGAGGCACGGACCCCGGCTTCAGGAAAACCTTTTTAGGGAGCAGCAACACCTCAGCTCTGATACTGATCTCACAAAGGCAGTCCAGGATCACATTCCGGAGCCATCCATGAGAGATGAAGATGAGCTCTTGCCTACAGGTAGGCACTGAAATAACAGTCAGAGTTGTTGGTACCCATATTGGTATTATCTTTTTATCTCAATATTTATAATGCCATTATTGTGGAAATTGTACAATGATAATTGTCCATATTACCCATCTTTAAAGCTGCCCTGTGTTTTTGTAAAGAAAGTTATGTTTACATTCAGTGTTATTTACTTTGACACACTGAGTGTATCTTTGAGGTCTGACAAATGTGTTGAGTGTGTTTCTTTCCTCATAAAACATTTGCAAGGCCAATTTTTGTTTGCATTGTTTACATCCATGTTCACTAGCTTGAAGCCTTCTTCTTACTTGGCTTTTTTTGGCACGTTATGACAGCTGTTGATCGTTTGGAATAGCAGGAATGTGTATTCTATCTCCTGAGTATTTTTTTGAAGACAGGCTTGAAAAATTGTGTCAGGAATCAGATGAGTACAATCCTTAATGTAAATTTCTTGTTTTACAAAGCAGCGATAAACACCGCATACAAAGTTTCTGGCCACTTTCTCAGTTCTGTGTTCTTCTTTTTAGATATGTCAGCGTTTCAAGCCAAAAATGCACGTCAGCCATGTTTTGACACCCACAAAACCACATCTTTCAAAATGATGGGAAGTATGCATTTTAACTGGGAGTCCAGTCTACAGCCACATCAGAACCTGGAACAGGTAAGTTTTTTAATTTACAGGGCCACCCCCTTATTTATGTTAATTTCACATATGGCTCAGCTGTCATCCTTCCTTTGACCATCATCCGATAGTTTAAGATTCCCTTACTCTGGAATAAAATGCTTTCTGATGTTTCATGTGAAGATTTCTGAGTGGCTGACAAGTCCTGTGGATACTTCTGCCAGTCTTTTGGATGATATCCTCAGACCTAGTTGCTCTCCTCAGTTCTGCATGGACTTTGAGCCCTCTGGAGCTTCAGCATGTGATCATTTGTTCACTCTCTCTCCTACCTCATGCTGGGCAGAAAAAGCCTCAGCATCTCAGTTCTGGGAAGACAGTTTCAACAGGCCAAAGAGCAAAGAGTTGTTTACTTTTGATTCCTTTGACAACAGCTTTATGAACCACACCAGAGCAGCTAGAGAGAGGAGCCATGGGCCTGAGCACAATGACAGCAACATACAGCCCTTCTTTCCTTACCAAACACAGCTGCCAGATAGACATTCAGCAGAGCCAATGCACTTTGCTCAGGAGAAAGACCCCTCTGAAACTGACAGATACTCTTTTACTCCCTCCTTCCCCACCCAAAGTCATAATCCTAATCAGAGCAACCGTTTCCAGACTTTCAACCAATTCAGTCACCCCTCAAGTTGCCCTCCCCTCAGGTCCTACCACACTGACATGACGTTTTACCCCCCATCTCACATGCTTGAAAGAAGCCCAGCACCTCCCCTTTCGTCTTTACCCAGCCCCGAGCTCTGGTCCTTCCCTCCTATGAGGCTGTATTAATGTGCAGTGAAACTCATGCATGTGAACATTTCTTTGGTGAACAACAATGCTATCTTAATTCATCCCATCAAGACTTTTTGTTCACAGTCAGCAAAAATATGTGTTGTGTGCTCATATTTTATTAAAAACTGGGTATTAAATGTAGTAGCAATAGCTGCATCTCCAGAGTTACCTTTTTTATTATTTAGTGGCATTTATTAGATAAAGAAAGACACAATTATGTATTATTTGCATCTTTGGAGAATTTTTTAATTTACAGAACTGTATATTAACACATATCTCCATTAACACAGGCACTATATTGGGACTACTAATAGCTAAGGATATGCTATTGTAAAAGCAGTTTTTTTGTGTGTGTGTGCATATCGGCTACATTTAAATACAAGAAATCACATTTGTACAATTGTGCAGCAGAGAATTGCCAAGTATCAAGCATTGCTAAATATAAAACTATACTGATCACAAGATATTAAATTACACTGCTGATTCATGCTTGTATAAATGATGTTACTGTTACTAGTCTTACAATGCATCGCACTATACATTCACACCATATTTTCATGACCATCTCCCTGCAGCAGAGAACTGAATTATTCATTTAACATACTGAGTTTATCTCAACTAAATCACCAATACAATTCTCAAATTCTCCTCTTAAGGTAGCAAGTAATAGTTTTCATCTGATGTCTCAAAATGTTCAGTTTCTTCACTTTTGGCAGTAACACAGTCTTCACTTATGACATTTCCTTCAGTGACTCTGCTCCCCGTTCTCATTGCCCTATGTAGCTGATTCCAAAACAGTTCTTGGGCCTGCACTGGGTCAGTGCAGTCTGAGCCAGGCCACTGCAGATAAGTCTTTTTTAACATGACTTTCCTCATGCGGTGATAGGATGACAGTTGCCTCTCAGAGATTGGCTCCAGAAACACAAGCAGAAGAACATCTCTGTGCTCATCGAAGAGCCGGTAGCTGGCGAGCTGGATCTCCAGAGAACACCACTCACTTTGAAGGAAATTCCTGCTCACCACACAGATAGTTTTACGGCTGCTGTACACAGCAGAGACAATGTTGTCCACAATATCGCGTCCCAGTTCAAAGTCCCTGTGATGTAGGCAAAGTTTAAAAGACGCATTTCCCTCCAAGTTGGGCACCAACTGGTCCATGACCCACTGTTCATCAGAGGAATTGTAGGAAATAAATGCATCATATTTGCAGTTTTCCTCCTCCTCTCTGAGTCTGCGCCACTGCTCACTAAACCAAGAACGGAACACATAGTAGCTGTACTTCAATTTCCAATAGAGTTTGACATAAAGTAAAGGAGTGACTGTGAACAGGAAGATCACAACCGCAGTGCTAAAGAACAGGTACTCCCCTAGATCTATGTAACAAACTTTGGTATCAAAGTTGTAGAAGTTTGATTTTGCATTATGTTGGCATGGCAGATTGTAGAGGTAGACTACCTGGACATTTTGGTTATTTCGTGTCCAGTTTTGCAGCAAGCTGTTCTGGCAGGTGCAGCTTAAAGGAAGACTACGTATGTCAAGGTAGAGGAGTTTAGGTAAACTTTGTAGTGCATCTACATCCATGCTTTGCATCGCATTGCGGTTGAGCTGCAGTTTTCTTAACTGTGTAAGATTCCCAAAAACCTCCTTTGAGAAGTTCTGAATGCCCATATTTTCTGCAGCCAATGCGGTCAAATTTCTTAGATTCTTAAAGACTCCTGGTTGTAGTTGTGTCACCCCAACACAACAGGTATCCAGGGTGAGGAAACGCAAGCCTGTCAGATCGTCAAATGTATCAGGAGCAAGATAAAAGATTTTATTGTTGGTGAGATACAGAAATTTCAGTGAGTAGAGGCCACGGAAAAGAGTGCGGGGTAAAACGGTCATGCCATGAGGCCGTTGTCCATCCAATTTCAGATCACTGAGTTTGCTGAGATTCATAAATGGTGACTCCATATTTTCAGTTAAGAAGCTAATCTGATTACTTTGTAAATCCAGTACTGTGAGTGTATCTTGAAATATACGATAGAGGGAACTGTCGATCTGTTTGAGGTTGTTTCCATCTAGATAGAGTTTGGACAGATTTTTTAGTCCATCAAGGCCTAATGGCTCAATGTGAGTGATCTTATTACCTCCAAGGTCCAATATACTCAGATTGCTAAGACTGTGGAAGGTCTTATTGAAAATTACAGAAACACGATTGTTGCGTAGGTTAAGGGTTTGCAGTCTAGAATTTTCTTCGAAGGTTTCAAGGAACAAATCAGTCAAGAGGTTATTGTCCAACCGGAGTGTCTCAAGCCTTTTTAGCCCTTTGAGAGCTTCTTGATCAAGATAAGCTATTGAGTTTATGTTAAGTTTTAGTGTCCTGACATTTGGTGTATGACAAAAAGCGTAAGGACGCACTGTGAGGATGCGGTTGTAACGATAGGACAGCTCTTCCAGATTTAGTAAAACCATATTTTGTGTTTTACAGGATTGGAGGGAGGTGAGATGGTTATGTTCTGCATTGAAGCTTCTTATAGCTGTCTGTCTATTGAGAAAGTTAAGACAACCTATGCTTTTCAGTTCACTGCGGGATAGATCCAGAACCCCTTTGATTTTAGGACAATAGTACAGTGTGTAGTTTGTCAGATTCTCAATCCCGTTCATACCCAGGTGCAAATTTTTAATCCATCTCACCTTTCTTTTTAGCAATTTGCATAGCTCCATTAGCAGGCTGTCATTTTTTAGACCCGTGCCAGAGAAATCAACGGCACCTGCTTTGACGTTGCTTATGTTTAAAAACTCCACTACCTTGACACTTGTCGAACGCAAACGCAGATAGTTTATATGTCTCAGATCCACTCCTTGAAAAGCCATCGTAGGGAGCCTAAAATTGTCTGACAAATCAAGCACCTTGAGGAATCTGAGAAATGAATGTTTGCATCCTAATGTAGACAGATTATTTCTACATATATATAAAATAGTGAGGGATTTGGGTAGCGACACATTTGAGTGACTAAGAGAGGCCAAATTGTTATAGCAAAGGTCTAGTATCCTCAGATTCATTAGATGTGACACAGACTCAGCGATCCCTGAGAAATTTGTCAGAAGGTTTTGCCTCATGATTAAGGTGTTTAGATTGGGAGTGGCAGAGAAAATGCCCAAAGGAAGCTGCTTTAATTTATTGTTTGCCAGTGAGAGAAAGGTGAGGTTGTGAAGGTCCTGAAACAGAGAAGGGTTGAGTTCTGTTATGCTGTTAACAGACAAATTTAGAGACTGAAGTTGATGCAACGTTCTGAAAGCAAATTGATCGATGGTCACTAAGTGGTTTTGGTCAAGTCTGAGGTATTGAAGCTCTTGTAGATGAACAAAGCTGTCGTTGGGAATGCACCCCACCTCATTCATGGAGATGGTGAGATTGATGACAGATGGCGGCAGGTCATGTATAATGGTAGACATGTTCTTTTTCTTTCGATTGACACAGTTGAAACATGTTGCATTTGAGTACGGGTCTTCGATGCAGTTGTCAAAGCTGTAACCACCAATGAGCTGAACAGCAGCAAGAAGAGCTGTAACTGACAACAACTGATGACCCATTTTGTGTTGTTGGGCTTTGTTGGTTTGGTTTGTTTGAATATGTTGAAAAGACCTCTGGGTTGTTCATTAGGTGAGCGTGGTACAGGAATCTGAGGATAGAGAGGAGGATATAATACATATCACAAGTGAATTTATTTTTCAAATCAGGCTAAAAGCAACATTCTTGTCAGCAACCTATGTATGAAAATTCTTACTTTCTAAGCAGAAAAAGCCAAATACTGACCTGTTATCACAACTCGTATGTATAGAGTATATCACAATTTGTACTATTCATGTTAGTCCTGTGTACTTTTGCAGAACATATTGAACATTGGCTAAATAATTTGAGATATGTGTGTGTGTGTGTGTGTGTGTGTGTGTATGTGTACAATTCAAAACAAGATGGCGACAATCTGTCTGATAAAAGTATAAGAGGAACAAAACATAATCAGATTTTATGGTTAAAACCTGTTTTTTATGCTTAGTAATATTTCTTGCTTGATATAGCCTACAAATTTGACAAGACAATAAAGATTACAACAGGACATTATCATTCATATTTGATTTTTCAGCTTTCTGGATGTTCATTCATCATTTTAGTTGCAGACAGAGTGAGTGCTGCTGTTCGTAGCCCGTTAATGTTATCAGAAACTGATACATGCCAATTGGTGTGACACTGTTCCTACAGACAAAATGGACATTCCTGTTTTGGAGTATGGAGTAAGGAGATTTGACCATTGACCAATCATAAGACTTTTAGATGTATGGTGTTGTTTGCAATTTTGTTTTGCACAGCCATGTTTAAGCATTGAAATAAACTGTTTTATACACCAATAATTTTGTTTTGTTATACAGTAAAATAAACCCATTGTCCCCATATGGCAACTTCATTTTTTTCAAAAACTACTTCCTTTTTAAAGACTTCTTTTTTTTTTCTTCTTTTTTTTTTTTTTGATAATGAGGTCCTACTAATGCCAAAAAGCTAGGAAAAACTATAAATGCATACAAAATCAATGCTTGGGTCTTAGGAGGTTAAAATAAAACTGACATGGAGCACCAAAGTACAATGCTAGTATATCCAGTGCTGTGAATTCCTACACTAAATCAAGTGGTTTTGTGTTGATGTTGGTGTGTCTTACCAGAACCAAGCTCCAGTTTCTCCTGATTCCTTTAACAGGCTGAGATCAAGGCATCCTCTCCTAAGGACTATACCCAATGTGTGAGGTGTTTGAAATTTGAACCTTTAAGTAACAAGGATAACTCAGTTCCTCTTTCATAACAATTTCATATCCTTTTTCACTCTTGTGGTCCTCCTCCACCTGACATTTGTTTCATACATGATGCAGTTAAAAACATGCCATGTAAAGGTTAACACTGTTGGCTGATAAGCAAATGATTTGGATTTTAATCCTATGAGAATGGGCAAGTAATTATAGCGACATTTTGTGACAATCCTCTTGAGTAACAGCGGCATTAACACAAACAGAAAGACTTCTTAAATAATCCATGTACCTTTTCTGTCCTAAAAAAGTAATTGCCAAATATCTTACCATATTTGAAGTTAAAGTTGATAACAGTACTTTGTCATGACAGCCTTACCTGCTCAAATGCTCATCTGGCCTTGCCTTTTCAGAAAGCTTTGTTGTACAATGACTGTCTTAGATTAGACTGTCTTAGGCACTAAATCAGAAAAAGGAAGTTGGTGTGACCCATTCTTTCCCTTCCACATTCAGTTCCAGCTAGGCTCATATACAAAAAAAAAAAGCCTAAATCACAACATGATAATTCCACAAGGTTTTATTGAAATACTGTTGCTTGAATGCATTAATTGAACATACATAAAATACTCTTTTTATTAAATGAATACAGTGATGAGTAGGTCACTGAATAATATAGTATGCAAACAATATTCAGGTACAATTGCATTCCAAAATAAATAATGTGTGTAAATTCATTGCTATAAACTTGTTTGTTGACTGTTGCTGTCAATCTTAGCATTTCCTTCTTTCAATGTTTCATTTTGATGTATTCACTAATTTGTTGCATAATGGCAATTTCAACACAGTGAGTTGCTGTTTAACTTATAATGAAAGGCAAAGGTTGTTGTATTTTCTGGCCTATTGAAATATTGAATTATTTCTAAGTTGTCTTTTTCTTCCACCTCTGTGAGTTTCCAAATGCCTGCCCACATATCTGATTTGTTTGAATAAATATATTATAGATATTATATACAATATAGTATAATAGTATAGAATAATAAAGTGAAACAAAATGGCAGTTCAGTCTGATTATCTGGTTGTTATTGTTACATTGTCAATCTTGTTCTACTGTATATACTTTGCCAATCCCATATTTAATTATGGTTGAAGCAAATTTGAATGTGAAATACAGAAATGGTGTCCAGACCAAGAAATGTAAATTTCCACGCATGCTCTCGCCTTTTAATTTAAAAATTAGATGCAGTATCTCTTCTTTTTTTTATCCTCTCATCTTCTGCTCCCGTGCCATCTGACACAGTCCACACAGAGGCAGGCAGGCCATGACAACCCAGTCATCACACACTGAGCCCTGGGAAAAAGCACAGGCGGAGTAAACTGGTGACAATCATCGTCTCATGCATTTCTGCCTTATTCAGTAGTTGGACAGCTTGAGCATACTTACCTCAATGCGGTATCTGCTGCGGATACTTGTCCTTAGAGCAATCATGGCGCCAGGAAGGAAGGGCAGGCAGCAACTGTCCCCATTGTCCTGAGCCACCTTACAGCCCAGGATACAGGGGACAAATGTTGCACAGAGACCTGGAGGTGAAAGATGTATTGTCATATTGGAGTTCGTTTTAAGGTGTTAGTTCATTTCTGCTTATGTACGTAAAATCGCGTACAGATGCCGCAGTCTTCACAGCAGTCGCACACATTTGAACTCCAATCTGATAATCCGGAGGAGGACACAGTGTACTGTGTTACTGTAACCTGAGGCTGCGAGTTGATTGCATTTGACTGGAACGCCATCGCTGCAAGTAAAAGAAATATAATGTGAGGAAGAGTCGAAATGTAAAATGTCACACAGATCACATTTGTTAATAATCATGATTTGTCGCAACAATCGCGTGGTTATACAAAGTCACAATATCATAAAAAATGTAATGTCCAGTCCTGTGTCATTGAATCTTCTGCAGGTTTTCATTCCAGCCAAAAACAATTTAGCTTATTTCACTGATTGTGCAACATAAATCAGAGAGAGAGGCATTAAAGTAGTAGTAGTAAAGTAGTAGTATCATTTAATGTAATTCATTGTAATGAAAACCTGAAGACATTTCCGTGTAGCAGGACTGGACAAGTTTTGAGGAAACGTTGCTTCACAAAATCTCACCTGATCTCTCCTCCTGATCTGACACTGTAGATGGCCAAGTGCTAAATCCAGAAACAGCCCAGCAAGGAAATGGCCACAGCTCTTATACCCGGTGTGACATCAGTCATACATCTGAGCCCAGTTTCTATGCTGATATGACAGGGCAAACAATAGCCATTTTGGCTGATGGAAACATGTGAGGACAAAACTCAAATGTTTAGTTTTGGGGCGTAGCACGCCTTTAAAAAGGGTGCACCTAACATGACGAGGTTTTTATCAGCATACAGAAATTAAAGAACAAAGCAGGCATATAGTGCATATTTGTATTTTAGCAACTTATAAACTAGGTTTTGCCTTTAGTGCAGGTGTGGTGTGTGTACACACTGTGGGCCCAACTCTATGAATGGGAGCTGTGACCCTCAAGCACAGACCTGAGTTTACTGCGACAGGTTAGAGCCACAATACATCTAATTGTCAGGTGCATATGTGTTATTTATATATTTCTGTGGCATGTCCAAATGTACGCATGGGTCAGCAGAAAACACTGGTGAACAGCACCTGACACGTGTGAGTCAGTGTTACGTAAGAGAGCCTCCTTAAGAACTTTTTTTTTTTTTTTTTTTGGTTGTGTATCTAAGAACCCTCACTACCTGTAGACTCAGTACTTATCTTAATGGAGTTCATACATAAACCACAAGACAGAAAAGTATGAACGTGATCAAAGTAAAATAATAGGACATTTATACATTCAATCAAAACAATGGTCAAAGATACCAAAGAAATTGTAGATAAAAGAAAATTGGCCTGTAAACCTAAGATCACTGCATTCCCACTGATACATTACAGACATGACTAAGAAGACCTTTATCTCTAAATTTTGACTACACATCATATTACCTATGTTGGTCACTAGTACACTCAAACACCTATAAATATTTTGCTCTCTGATTCTTTAAATATTTGATGTTAATAATCTGTTCTGGGTCCTGGAGACCCTGAGTTCTTAAACAGCTGAAAAACACACTTTGATACACATCAGTTTGATACTCAAGTCTTAAGTTCTTCTAATTTTATAAGAAGTTCTTATAAAATTGATGATGTGTCTCAGAAGTAGTACTTCTTTTTGGGGTTTCAGAGATCTCTGCTGTGAAACCTGATTAAATACAATGGATTTTCATATGCTTTTTATCTGTGATTGGTGTTTACATAGCACCGCCCTCCTAAATCTCAAATATGTCTGTCTGATTTATTGTGATTAGAGATTGACCGACAGGGTCTGACAGGGATATAGACCTTTCTGGGGTATAACTGACCCTAAACATAATTTTATGTCACTGTATAGGATAATATAAATTTCTATGTTTGTGAAATATTTCTTTAGAAGCAAAGTGAATATGTATTTGTTTATACATAACCCGTGTAACCTACTCAGCTATTTCCTTATTTTGGTGTAGTGACACTTTACTGTCACTTCTCAGTTTGCAAGCCCAGTGTGAGGAGAAGGATTTTATAATATACTATACTGGGTCTTAATAAGATATGGAGAAAAAAATGCAATAACTGAAAATTTATTTTGTAATTATTAGTTTTATTTGTACACATAGAGCAGACACAAATAATGTTGAATTAAAGAACATATCAACAAAACACAAGGGTTAAACATATTAGCAACATTTAACCTTTAGGTAAGTGGGTTCTTTCTTTTTTAATTTAACATATGTATTATATAATCTCATCATGTGCACAGGTTTAGTAGATTGTGGTGATCGAAATTACTTAATTACAGAGTCACTTCTTGGTCGTACCATTAGCCATTATTGGATTTCACATTTAGGACATTTTTGGCATAGATTCCTGATTTTTTTTTTTTTTTTTTTTTTTACCCATAAAATAACCAAATACATCCAGATCAAATGGCACTGAGTTAGTAGGGTTGTCTTAAATCATGCTCTCACCACAGCTGGTATTGAGAAATCTGAATAGCAGATGATATTAAGAAAAAAATCTCAGATTGCAGTAACACCTGCCAACACAGGACAGGACAGATACCAGCTGTATTGTTATGCTCTGCCATGACTCATTCCCTGCATGCGTAATTTCACCTGCCTCTCGAAGATTAATTAACATCTCAAATGTACACATTTGAGCTTCTCAAGTGCATGTTTTTGACTTTTATCTCATGGTGCTCAAGTTTTCAATCAGATCTTGGTTAAAATAAAAGAAAGAAAGAAAGTACTTTTTAAAAAAGTTTTCCTCTGTAGACTAAAACAAAATTTCATTTCAAAACACCTTTGGAACAGAACAACATGTCATTATGGCTGCTGATGAGAAGGCAAATGCCCCACGGGTAAAACATATCTTACAGATTTGGTTGAGATACATGACTTTATAATAGAATGGGACAGATAAATTATCCATGTTGAGCTATCGGTAATTTAGAAATACTGTCTCTATTTTACAGTTTGTCCACCAGAGAGCACTTGATGCTGACATATCTTTTTCACATTTTTCAAACTTCCAGATATCAAAAAGCAGCCTCAAAACTCTGTAGTTTCTTATATAAATTAGTATGTACACACTTTCTTAGGAGCAAAGGCAAGAAAGAAATATGTTTCTGAGAACTGTTCATGTCATATAAACAAGTAAATGACTATGGCAGAGAGCAGCAAAACATCAGTGATGTTGCACAATACTATAATTTACCAGAAGACCCTCGGTCGGGACAGAAGTAACCACAAGTTTGTTCAGTTCCTCTCACATTCAGCACATCACTTGTTTTTGAAAAGACATATAGTAATACTGAAAGGGGATTTTGCTAATTCTGTCCACCCCATCTCTATCTGGTCTAGTTTGTGGAAGTAGCAAAAAAGGGGCTTTGTGACTCATGTCTGCATTTCATCTCTTAAACCAGTCTTGTCTCGTCGTCAGCCTGTTTAAAATACTCTCTTAAACAAAAGTTTTCGTCTTAACCTCCTTTAAATTTCTCCCCTAAACCCTTCTAAACTTTTGAGGTGAAGTTGAAGTTGCAATGTGGAGGCCTTTGATTCCACTGCTCTGAAGCGTTTGCTCTCAACAGTCATGTGCAGAAAGGTGTGAGGTCAAGAGATTATTTCAACTTCAAATGTGTAACCACACATATTTCCTGTTGCAGTTCTTAAGTGTTTCTAATCATCTATAGCATTCCGTTCTGTGCCGGCCCCTCAGTCTGCATTCTGTCTTCTTTGCAAGATCTCAGAGGGTAAGTAAATCTTGTCCACCATAATAAATTGATTTGCTCATTTTGGTTTCTTGATTGAGAAAATTTTACTGCATATAAATGGTGAAATAGTTCTAGTTTTCACCTCTTCCAAGCTCTGTAAAGAAGATTGTTTTATACAGTATCTTGACAGTATTCTGAACTGAAAAATTCTGAAAATTTTATGATAAATAAGTTACTATAATAGTCTGGGTATAATGCTTTATATCTCAAAACAAGCTGAATGTGAACATAGTGGAGACTGTGAAATTCCTGCCAACCAAGCACTTTCACTTCTCCTCCATTTGTGGAGGATTGTTTTCTAGTTTCTGCTTCTTATGGGTTGAATTCCCAAAACCTTTGTTCCCTATAAGCATTGTGCATGCTATAATATAAATTGGGTCTGCATGTAGGTGCACAATCCTGAAAATAAAATATTTTTTCCATATGGAGTCCACCAGTCATGCGCTGTCTGTTTGTAAGAGCTGGCTGCAACCATGTTTTAAAAACATATGTCATAATTTCCTTGACACAGTCATCTATTCCTACTATAGCTGTTTGCGTCTGTCTAAAATGTGCAAGGATTCAGTTCCTGAAATGCCAACTTCTTCTTTCTGATTCTCCCTCATCTGGGTGAGTGTAGACTGACAGAAAAAAGATGTTCAGCTAATGTGTTTATGAGAGGATTGTGCTCTCTTGACTCTTGGGGGGATTCAGGTGTTCTGCTGCCTCCTTGTTTGCTGCAAATATGAACGTCACGCCAACCACAGAAGATTACTGGGTGAGTGGCTGTTTCTATCATATAATATGTGCATCATTGGCCATCAGGAGACATAGTGTAGTCTGAGACCTCTGAAAGTTGTTATGTTGTAACATGAGCAAGTAAACCACCATGGAAGATAACATATTCCTCCACCAGATATTTTTAGATGATAGTTAATCGATTTATATTAAAACAACTAGTATATACAAGAATGATCTTTTAGTGTTTCTTTATGATTAGTCCTAATATGGAAATAAGACTCTTTTGACCTTCATGTTAAAAGCTGTCCTTAATAAGGCTCAAGTAAATTAATACAAAGGTTGTGAAATGATGAGACGTGAACTACTTTTCTTGAATAACCCATCACCCTCGAGTATCTGACAGTTTCTCTCGTCAACAGGACTATGAATATGAGGACAATTACACCACATCCCAAGAAAAGAGCAGGTCTGATGCAGCCCCATGCTTTCAGGAGGACATCTATGGGTTTGCACAGAAGTACTCCCCTGTTGCATACTGCCTGGTGTTCCTCCTGGCTCTTGTGGGCAACGTGCTGGTGCTGTGCGTGATCCGCCGCTACCGAAACTCACAGAGCGGCGGCGCCTGCGCCTTCTCCCTCACCGACACCTTCCTCCTCCACCTGGCCATTTCTGACCTCCTGCTCGCCTTCACCCTGCCCCTGTTCGCGGTGCAGTGGGCTCACCAGTGGGTGTTTGGCTTGGCTGCTTGCAAGATCTCTGGTGCCCTCTTCTCCCTGAACCGCTACAGTGGCATCCTCTTCCTGGCCTGCATCAGCTTTGACCGATACCTGGCCATCGTTCACGCCGTCAGCTCCGGCTGGAAGCGCAACACCTGCCATGCCCAAATTGCGTGCGCCATCATCTGGGTGGGCTGCCTGGGCCTGAGTGGGGTGGACATTACCTTCAAGCACGTAGCGTCTGTCAACACTGTGGGCAAGCACCAGCCGCTCCTGTGTGTGATGTGGTTCCCTGATAACTCCACACAGTGGATGGTGGGCCTGCAGCTGGTCAGTGTTATCCTGGGGTTTGGGCTCCCTCTGTTGATCATGCTCTACTGCTACATCCGCATCTTCAGGTCTCTGTGCAATGCCACTCGCCGCCAAAAGCGCAAGTCTCTCCGCCTCATCATCTCCCTGGTGTCCGTGTTTGTCATCTGCTGGGCACCATACAACTGCTTCCAGCTGGCAGACAGCCTGCACAGGTTGGGCGCGGTGGCTGGAGACTGCCAGTTTAGCCACGTAGTCGACATCGGGACTCTGATCACTGAAAGCGTGGGGCTGTCGCACTGCGCCCTGAACCCTCTGCTGTATGGTTTCGTGGGGGTGAAATTCAGGAGGGAGCTGACAAGAATGTGTAAGGGGCTGCTGGGGCAGAGAGGCTGGCTGGGGATGGAGGGATGGAGGCAGAGGAGGCTCAGGAGAACCACTGGCTCTTTCAGTTCTGCAGAGAGCGAAAACACCTCCTTCTCTGTCATGGCTTGACACTGGTTAGAGAGACAGGAAGAGAAGAGGGGGATGTGTTGTTGTGTGTGAGAGATAGGGGTTTAATGTGGGGTGAGGTGTGAGGTGAAGTCAGAAAAAAGGAAGAGCTGAATGAAAAATGCATGTTCAGTTTGATTAAGACTTAAATATGTTCTCAGATGGAAAGGTTTCCTGCCTGTTTCAGCTACATCAGGTTGTTGGTATAGTGCAGCTTACAACACATTGTTTTCAAGAATACTGTAGTAAAATTCTGCAATGAGGGTGGAGCACAGAGTAAAACAAATTGTAACATCCTGCATGCAGATGCTATCACGTCATCTTCTCATAAGAACTTGTCCATCGGTCAAATCCTGAGAAATATGTACATTTCTTCATACTTAGAGAAATGCTTGTTCAGCACTTAAGATGCAGCCTGTGGCTTCAGTAGGTCAGACTCATTTCTCATATCCTCACTCAGTGGGTTTTTCTCGTCAGATTCCACTTTCATATAGTTTGCATTAAAACAAGTTTCAGCTTATGAAGCAGTGAAAATGGTTGTATAGTTTGAAAAGTTGCCTGTGTTGAAATTCTTGTTTTTTTACATTCCATTTGTTTCACCTTTACAGTTGTCCTACCAGCTGTGTGTTTCAAAAATATTACTCTACTGCATTACTACAAAAGAGGAAATGAACATTATCCTTTTAAAAAAAGAAAAAATGTATGTGTCATTAAAACCCAACCACTTTGTAAAGCATTTTTAAAATAATATTTTGTAATAAAAGTATCATGTCTATTATGCAGCAACATCTCATCTCATGTTATTTCCCTGCCTGTTTAGTCCTGGCAACTTTCATCCAGCACAACATGAAGCTGCCAAGTGCACTGATACATCTCATGGTAAATGCAAACATCAGTGAACATAAACGTCCTTTAAAAATAGATTTAAGATGAATGGAGTCAGAATTTAGAGTATAAGGAGTGGTGGAAAAAGTGATATATTCTTTTACTCAAGTATCAGTACTGCAGCTAACTATACAGTTAAGTAGTTTAGTCCACTGTTTCCCAACCTAAAGTTTGGGTCCCTCCAAAGGGTTGCAAGATACATCTGAGGGGTCATGAGATGATTAATGGGAGATGAGAGAGTAAATGATAAAATGATACACATATTTGTGTTATCACTTTCTTTTCTCTAATCACTAATCTAATCCTTTTGTTTGTTTGTTCTTTGTTTTCTTTAGTTTTTTAAGTGAAATATAATGGAAACCTCTTTGGGGGGAAATGTCTCTTTGGTGGAAACAGCACAACTAACAACTCACAGACATCTGAAACATGATGGTGTGTACTTAAAAACTTGGAGAAAAAAATATTTTCTTTTTTTACTCGGACATGTTACCTTTCTTTAGCTGTCTTTATAACTGAGAGGGTAAAACCAGAGCCCCACTAATATGTCTCCCTTATACACTGGTGTAAAAAGCCATCCTCCGTATTTTATTCGGTTTAATGACCATGATAACCGGGTGAACCTGCAGGCTGGAGCAGGCCTCAGCTTTTATCCATTGTTCACTTTGAAACACAAACACAACAGTTCCATCTAGTGGAGAGCGGCTCTCTGTGCGGCGCATTGTCTGACTCTGCTTTGTCTCCAGCGCTCTGTTGTGTGTGCTACATAGTTGCGTCAAGTCAGGCAACGTGAGAATACGGAAATGCGGTAACTTGGCTTTCAAAATGAAGCACCTGTTTTCCTCCCTAATGGCCTAGGCCATAGTGACCGCGCCATTTTATCGTATCCTGTGCTTTTCACTACAAATTAAATAGGGTTATAGATTTTTCTGCCTCTTTATCTCGGATTCGTGTGTGTAAGCGCTGTGGTGACTTTGATGAAGGGTTTTATTTTGAAAAACAATCAACGGTGACGCTGTTTTTAATTGTGAGTTGGGGGATTTGGCAGAAGTGGTAACCTTCGAGCAGGGTGACGGGTGGTCAGACGAACCAACACCGTCCAGCGGGGGAGCGACTGAGGTGCATGTAAGCACATTGCGATCTCTACTCAGTCAAATAGGCTATAAGATACAGTCGGTGTGTGTGTGTGCGCGCGCACTGTGTCCGTGTCATAAAACTTCCAGCTGGTGAACGCCGCTTTTCACGTTGTCTGTTTTTTTAAGTTCTCCCTGCGGCTTTTGTTTTTGCACTTCACCCACCGACCATTTAAAAACAACGGATTCTCCCTTAGGTAAAAGTTTGGTGTGGTTACTGAAGTTTGCGCGCTCACAGAGAGTTTTGGTGTGTTTTCCGACTGGACCGTGACAGGCGCCCGACAGTTGCGAGAGCTCGTTCGCCCTCCCTCCAAAAAACACATCGATCTGTCCAAAGCGGGTTGACCCCGGTGTGAAGAGATACGTGCAGGTTTCTGTGTTTGTTCCTTTTCTTTTAGTATTATCGGTTCCCAGCGCACAGACACATTATTGCTCTCTGACTTTGCAGCTGAAGCCCTTTATGGTGAGTGAGTTACTATATTTGCATATTTATTTGTGTTACTAAATATATTGTCTTTATAATGCATTAACTTTCTTATTTTAGTCGTAGCCATTATTGCAGTATTAATACTATTACTACTACTACTAATAATAATAATGATAAAATTAAGTTTTTCCTTTCTGTTTCCTTTTCGTCTCTGTGTCTCACAACTCCTCTCTGCTGTAGAATATCGTATATTTATCTGCGCACGCTTATAAGAGATGATCCTTCTCTCTGCACCTATCAGTACTTTTACATATAGGCATACCTGTATGAGCAACAGATAAAAATGGCAAAAGTCTATCAAAAAGTCAGTTCGATTGGTGATTTAGGTTATGGATAGGGTAAGTCTTCAGGAAATGAATGCTATGTGATATCTAGATAATGTCCTTAAAAGCAACTGAGATCAACATATGTATGTGTGTGGGTGTGACTGCATGGCCAAGGGGAACTGTGGTTTCCGTTTAATATCACTCCACAGTTGCTTCATCCAGTGACATCGCACCATGTGAGTTATGTGTGAGCATGTTTATAAAGCTTCAGCTGGACTTCCCAAGGGGAGATTTTGAAGAAACTACTTAAGCTGATGATACAGAGAGAGAGAGAGAGAGAGAGGAGTGAATACCCTGATATTTCTGTCACTTGGCCTCAGAGACACTGCAGTATTTTTGATTTCTCTCTGTGTTTAACCTTTTTGTGTCAGCAGTAGAAGAATATGGATGTGGACGTCGGGGGATTTCTTGGCCAGAACACCACCTATGACTATGGGGACTATGAGTACAAAGAGGACCCTGAATCAAAAGGCAGCGAGGCGGTGTTGATCCCGGTTCTGTACTCCGTCGTGTTGGTTGTGGGCCTGCTGGGCAACGTGCTGCTCCTGGTCGTTCTGGCACAGAAGAGGCGATCTTGGAGTATATCAGACATCTTTATCTCCCACCTGGGTGTCGCAGACATCCTGCTGCTGCTGACTCTGCCCTTCTGGGCTGTACAGGCTGCCCACCACAGTGGATGGTCCTGTGGGGGATTTCTCTGCAAGTTCAGTGGAGCTGTTTTTGATGTAAGTACTTGATGTTCTGCAGATCGGGCAGAGACTGAAAGTGAAATCTTTTCCGTGCAGCCATGAGAAAGTTGTTTTTGGATTGATTTGCGTGTGGGTGTCTGCCTAATTTCCTGCTAAATCAAGACTCTTGGCAGACAAAGCTCATTGTACTTAATATTATTATTTTGTTGAGCAAGTGCATGCCCCCAGTGACATCCACATTCTTCCAGGCAATTCAGCATTTCTGGGAAAAGACGAGGGGAGAGGTTCAGAGTAGGGGAGAAGTGAAAGCTTAATGAAAAACATGGCTGAGGGTTTCTGTGTTACACAAGATTACAGTTTGAAGTTTTCCTTTTCTTTTTTCTAGATCAACCTGTATGTTGGGATTTTTCTGCTGGTTTGCATCTGTCTAGTTCACTGCCTGTCCATTGTCCACACTACCCGGCTCTGCTTCCTCAAGACCCCTGCATTTGCTCATATCAGCTGCGCGTTGGTCTGGGTTATCTCGCTGCTACTCACCATCCCTGACTGGATTTTTCTAGAGGCTTGGAAAGATGAGGCAAAAGGGAGAACACTGTGTGCTCACATCTACTCTGGCTCACAGCTGCTTTCACGCCTGCCCCACCACATACTGGGCTTCCTGCTGCCTGTAGCCATCCTGATCATCTGCTGCTCCTGTATGCTGATATCGCTGCAGAGCAAATCTAAAAGCCCCCAGAAGCAGAGAGCTATCACGGTCATCCTGCTCATGGTGGTGGTCTTCTTTCTCCTCTGGATGCCGTACAACATCACACTCATTGTGGACACCTTCAGGAGCCACTCTAAGGAAACCCAAGGTGGTTCATCGGGGAATCCTTCCGAAGGTTCCCTGAAAGCAGCTCTGATAGGCACGTCTGCTCTGGCCTGCGTTCACGCCTGCCTCAGGCCTCTGCTTTACCTCGGCCTGTGTGGTAACTTCAGGAAGCGGACCCTAGCCGCGCTGAGATGCACTACAGTCGAATCTAAAAGTTCGCTGTGGGAGTTGGGTGTGGGTGAGGAAGCCCTGCCTGACCAGAGTCATGAGAGGGAAGA
Organism: Lates japonicus; assembly: GCA_033238685.1. Taxonomy (NCBI): domain Eukaryota; kingdom Metazoa; phylum Chordata; class Actinopteri; family Centropomidae; genus Lates; species Lates japonicus. The sequence goes on along the minus strand of BRZM01000078.1, from coordinate 1,972,468 downwards.
ACTGAAACAGATGACAAATGTAGAGACCCAGGTGCCATCAGCTTAGTGCTGATGAACAGACTGAATTGCAGAAGTGATCTGAATAATGTTGCACCTCTGTAGGAGTTTAGTGTGAAGTCATATCATGGGTTCAAGGGGTGGAGGACTGTACTCTGTGTGATGATGAGAAACCGATATTTATAGAAAATGACTCTCTCACATTGCACTTTATTGTGAAGGTTTTAGAGCCAAGTCATGGTGACATATATTTTTGTACTTTTATTTTGTAATCACTATTGCACAACTTTAGCTTGTTACCCTAAATCATGAGTTTTTTATTCAGTTGTAAATATATATATTATTATGCATTGTTATTATTATTATTATTCTCATTATTGAAAACAAACTGTTATTGGAATTATTATGAAAGAAAAAAGTGTTGTGCCAGTGAACAGTCTTCAGATGTTAAACAATCATCATAAAGCTAATGCCCTAATCATTGAAATTCTAAGGAATATAAGCTCTTATCCTTGTCAGTGTTACTGTGCACTTGCATTAAACCGTCCAACACAGTTTATAACTTTAATTCTGACAAGGTAGCATAAACTGTTTCAGTTTTCATTTGACATGTTATATCATCTCAGACTAGTAGAGACTGTGTGGATTCCACGATTGCGCAGTGAGTGTATGGATTTCTGTGTTTGGCCGTTATGCAGTGAGGGAATTTCCCCCTCCTGGCAAATCCCACGACTCTGTTTTTTTCTTTTTAGCTTCATTGTTGCAACATGGATGTCATCTTGTGTCCCACAGTTGACACAAACAGGTGGTGATGTCATCAGTCAGGTGACAGAGCGAGTCAGAGAGGAGGAGGAAGAGAAAAAAAACGCTCTCTGTTGGGGCCTGCAGCCTTTTCATAGCTCTCTGTTTATTCTCATCTGAAGACTGCTGTGTTGGGTGGAGAGAGAACTGTAGTGTGCTTTGTGTTTAAGAGAATAAAAAAAGAATGTTGTTGGTACATGGAGGGAAGAAGAGGAGTTGGAGAAGATAAAATCTTTTAGATCTCTGGTTTTACCACCACACTGTTGTGCAAGTTATGGCCTGCCAGGAAAACCTGATTTCTGGGCTCATGGGCCTGAAATAAAGTATTCTGTCACAACTGGGTATTCCTTCAGAAACTCTCCACACAGTCATTTCACTGTTGAAACTGTTTCCCTTCCCTTAGTTGACATATTTTCCTTCCTCTTTCTGCTGTTAACTTGAGTGGTGTTGAAGTTCGTTCAGAGCTGCAGTTATATGAAGAATGTTGTCTAATCTGGGAAATGCTGTTTGACTTTAACAGCAGCAGCACATCACATTTATATCACGATTTGTTAAAATTAGTCCTGAGTGAGTGTTATTTCCTGCTTTAGCTAGAGCTGGTCTGTCAGTGAAGATAGAGATAGAGACAAGTAGCTAGATGGGACTTTTCTTCAGTGTATGACAAACCCATCACCAGCATAAACAGAAACGTTGTCCAGAAGACAGGGTATAGTGTGCTAAAAAAAATCAAGGCGCATGTTGACCACACACCACACAAAGCGTGATGTGTCTGAATGGGTTTGAAGCCAAGCTCTTTAATCCAAAGAACTGTGGAAGAGTTTGTGAAGCCATGGCTCACTTTGTTCTCAGCCACAGTGTCTCAACCAGTAGAGCTTTAGCCTCGTGACTGAAATGTTTAACCTGCCAACACACTGGTTGTTGCTGGGATGTTTTTTTTCACACCATCACCACCACCACCAATGCCACTACCCTGTAGTTAAATATTTGCCTCTCATGCAAATTATGAGTAAGACATATTTTAACAGACAGTAGTGGTGGTTCATTGTGTTTCTTATAATAATCACATGCATATTGATTGAATTGGAAACGTTTGCCACAAGTCGGAGCATTTCTCTGCGCTTTTTTGTTCATTCATTTCTTGTCACATATCCGCTTAAACCATGGGTTTGAGGATATGCGGCTGATTTGTCTCACTTTGTTTCTATTTCCTGTCAGAAAGATGTAAGCTATTTCCACAGAAACCGCTACATGTGGGTTTGAAGTTTTGATTGTTGTTCCTGCATGTATTCTATGTAATCACTCAAGCTTAACCTCACCCTAATTTCAACCTCATTTTAAACACATGGAAACTCTTAGAAGGTTCTGTTCACAAGAAGAAATAGAAAGGGATGTTGCGCATCAGATTTCTCCTAAATTGGGAAGTTTTGACCTATCTATCCTTTATCTGCCATCTCTGTTACAACATTCATTACTCATATGTAGCACACTTCTATAACCATGCTCCTAGCATTATAGGAGAAATTATGCAAGACTTTTTCATATGTGTTTAGATTATACAGTAAATTAAGTACATAATTACAAAAGAAACCTAACACAAGAAATGGATAAAAACCCTGTATGGCATTTTGACTGGCTGCTTGCCAGCAGTAGAATCTACACATTGTAAGACTGGGGTTGTTAAAAAGTCCACATCACTATATATCGTACCCTTGTATGCATTCAGGTGGCCTTTTTGACGAGCCCATTTTATTTATTAATGATCTGTTTGAATAGTGTGTAAATTCCCTAAATGTTGTTTCAAAGCCCTCTCTACACTGTCAGGTATGTCTTCTGCCCAGAACGATGGCATGTTAGGGCGTTTAGCCTAAAACATATCAGAATCAGCCTTAACACTTCTAATGTGTAATGTGTGTACAGTCACAGACTCATCTTCCTCAGAAGATTTTCTAGAAAATATCACTAGAGTTTGGTGATACACAGGTCCTGGGTGGGATCCAAAATCCACTGGAAATCCTTGCAGCCAAAAAGACTGCTTTAATGAGCAGCCTGCAGTAATGAGCACTGTCTGTACAAACTAGTCTACAGGCTTCAAAATGAAACAGAAACACAATTACACTTGACCGACTGTTTGATATGGTTTAGTTGTCTTTCTGTTTTATTTTTTTGTTTTAATGCGTGCCCAAGACTTTCTGGGAAACACTGTTGAAATTGTGTGGACTCTCCTTGTGAAATATGCCTGTACTGAATTGTCACCTCATACCCTGTCTGTCCTGTTTCTGTACTGTAATGTTGGGAAAACCCTGGTAAATTATTCAGAAAATAAAACGGTATTCTTTATTTCAACATTCCATATAAAAACATGATGAAAAATATCAAAAATATACAGTAAAAATATGATAGAAATACATGTAAAAAAAATAGCTACAGTAACAATATTCACTCCAGTATAGGTTGTTAAGCTGACTTATTTATGATACGATGTTGCCTGGCAATCAGAAAAGGGAAATGTTATATTTCTACTGTACAAGAAAAATAAATCTGCTGCCCACAAACACAGGTGTATGACCTTGAGTTGCAAGATGACAAAATTATTTTTGTTCTGCGGTCGTCTTCATGCACAGCTACTAATGCACTATAAACTACAGAAAATTGAAGGTAAGCATAGTCTCTGTCATTGTGTAAGTTTAAGTCACATTGTAAGCTTGTTCAGTTTTATCAGTATGCTTGTTAATATGGTCATGTCTGTCTCAGATAGCAATGGAGTTGGAGGTGTCGGCAGACTCAGACCAGAAAGAGCTTTTCCTGCTGCTGACGGCAGATTGGAATTTGGTGCTTGTCTTCAGCTTGCAGCCCAGAGACCTCAGGATTTCCAGGAGCTGACGCCGGAACTTCACACCCACAAAGGCGTATAGGATGGGATTGAGGCTGCAGTGGAGGTAACCCATTGACATGGTAATAGTCATGGCTTTATCCAGAGATGTTTTGACTCCACAGGTCTGGTTGCTGCTCTTGGAAAGAATCGTCTCCATCATGAGTGTGATGTTGTATGGCGTCCAGCAGAGAAAGAAAACCACCACCACAGCCACGATGACCCTGAAAGCTTTCTGCTTTTGGAGGCCCTGGGTGCCGCACTGCAGCCGCCGCAGGATGCAGGAGTAGCAGAAGATCAGGGCAGCTGAAGGAAGCAGGAAGCCCACCATGTGGTAGAGCACGCGTGTTCCCAGTCGCCAGTCATCTGATGCCTCATGGGAAAACTTGAAGTAGTTGCGAATGCACTCTGTTGTGCCTCGTCTGTCATCTTTCACAGGTTCCAAAAAGATCCAGTCAGGGATAGAGAGGAGCAGGGAGAAGAACCACACTCCAAAGCAGCTGGCCTGAACAACCCAAGGATTCCTACGGGAGTACATCTGGGTGGCATGAACGATGGACAGGTAGCGGTCCAGACTGATGCAGACCAGCAGAAAGATCCCACAGTAGAAGTTGATCTGAGGGCACAAAGAAATCAGTCAAAGAGAAGTGAAAAAACTCTCTGTTTATATACTACAAAGAACCTTTCTGTAATGCAGATAGTTTTTACCGTGAAAAGAGTTCCAGTGATCTTGCAGAGAGGACTGCCAAATGTCCAGCCCCGAGTTTGAGCGGCCTGCGCAGAATACAGGGGCAGCGTCACCAGCAGCAGGACATCAGCCACACCCAGGTGGAGGATGAAGGTGTCTGTCACGCTCCAGGTCCTCCTGCTCTGAACCAGAACTCCCAGCAGCACTCCGTTTCCCAGGATCCCCACAACAAATGCCACAGAGTACAGAACCGGGATGAACACGGCCCCAAACTTCATGCCCTCGTTCATGTCGCATACATCACCCCCATCACAACAATTATCATCATAGAAGCTGTCGTTTTCATATAAGTATTCAATGCCATCAAAGAGCGATAGATTTGTTCCATTCATTATAATTTTGGCACCATTCTCCACCAGTGAATTCTGCAGAAAAAGAGGAAGAAGAAATCTGCATTCATTTGGTTTGAGCATTCGATCTGTTCAGTCTGTCAGCCACATGGTGGTGCTATCTATCTATCTATCTATCTATCTATCTATCTATCTATCTATCTATCTATTGGTCTGATACAGAAGCAAAAGATGTTGATGTCAGTGTTTGATGAAGAGAAAGTCCAGACTGCTCTGTTTTATAAGCACAATCCTGAACATACTTGATTTTTGAAGACATTTAGAAAAAAAAAATTCTGAAGTTTTTTTTGTTTGTTTGTTTGTTTGTTGTTTTTTTTTTTTTTTTTTTAATTTGTTAAAACTCTCTCAGCAGTATTTTGGACAAGCTGCACCTTGTTAATGACCTCACAGGAGAACAGAAAAGAAGTGCATTACAGAAAATTGAACCAGCTGGTGACAAAGGCGAGCGTTCAGTCATTTCAGTGCCCTTTGGATAGAGAATTGGCACGAGCTAATTTATTCTTGTGAAAGTGAACATTTTTAAGGTCTGGTGACAGGATGTCTGACAAAAATGTACCACTTTGTGATAATGATATCCGTTCTCTGTTTAGATCAGAGACAGTTTTGACCATTTCAGTCAAATTGTAAGGATATACTTGCAGATGGGGAAGAGAATGCACATGTCCAAGAGGAAGCATGTATAGATTCACTATTCACAGAGAGTTAAAACCCTTGTGGAACTAAAATATTAAACATAATGTTAATTAGCATCTGTTCCTTGTTGCATAATTATGCTTTGGTCATAGTAAGTGGTTCAAAAGCCTTTTATCAAACAAAGCTGAGTGTAGATCCATTGCTTCAATATTAACAAAATACTTTTTATTGAATGGCACAGTATTGTATTGGCACACTGTCAGCCTACAAACCACATCACACCGTGGTCTCTTTCTGTGAGTTAAAGGTGTGAGAACAACAAAATGTGTGAACAAAGAAAGAATAGAATAAAATATTAAAATAAAATGTGCTACATCAAAGTTCAATTTAAGTTCATCTGTAATTAACTAATAAGGATAAAGATCACATACACAAAACAGGCGCACAGGGGAGGACTGAAGCAGGTGAAACACGTAGTGTCCGTACGATTTGCAGATGTGAATTGAAATCCTCAAATAATAAAGAATACTACGCACATCCAACCTTCCACGTAAAGGATGGTACATGTGTTATCTAAGAAATAGGTAATAAATAATGACATAACTTACCCACTCATAATCGTCCGACATTGTGTTCTCCTCAGCAAGCAGATTCATGAGGCTACACAGCAGAAATGAGCTGTTTCAGCGTTGCCAATAGCAATATGTCTCGAGCCACAGAGGAAGGAAAAAGGAACCCCCTCAAACCACGCATGAAGACTCACAAAGTAGAAGCACAACCATGTAGAGTCTGATTTTTTTAGACAAAATTGGAGGAACTGTTGTTACTATTTTATAAATAAAGAAGTACTGTAATTCAATCTTAAACTTAAACTTAAGACTTAAATATTTCTAGTTAACTTTTTTTTTTAATCACTCCTTAAAAAACCATTCTCTCTTTAAAAAAGTTAATAAATTGAAATGGTGAACAAACCAATCTGGCCACTAAACAGCCAAACAGAAATGAAATGATTTGATTATGAACTGCATTTATTTCAAATGCTTTGTTTAAATGACTGAGACTCTAGTGACCTCACATCAAGACATGAATATGTTAAAGACATAAAACACATAAAACACACAAGATGTCACAGCATGAGTAGGCTGGTACTCTTTCCAAGAAGACTGATGAATAGCATTTCTTTGAATTTGAGCAGACTGAGTCTAAATACACTCGTCGGTTTCAGTTGGTTTGAACGCTGTGGTTCAGAAGTGTTTAAAAGAAACACAATGTGCTGACTTTAAGGTGTACACTATAGTGACACCAGCAACTACAAGCGAAGGTCTGCTTTTAGTCTGATTACTGAACATCAGCCTAATGAAAGCATTCACCTTTTTCTTAAAGAAATGACCTTCAACTTCCTGTATGAACCACATGAGAGATGAACAGTCGTCATGCAAGTTGACCAGGTTAATTGCATGAATGATCTCTCAACCTTGAAATCACTGGTTGCATTTCTGAACCACGTTTAGATTAGATTAGATATCATTATTAACCTCAAGATTTGTCATCACGTACAATGATATGTTACAAAAAAACACAAGGTCAGATAACATATGAAACTACCAGTTCAGTAGGAACACCAGCACACGAACAAACATAAATTCAAAGTCAGCATTAGTTTAGCTTAGGAGCCTGCTTTGCCACCAAATTAAAAGCTAGCGTAATTACAACTGAGCAACTAATAAATAAAAGGGCGATCAAATGTCTTACACCTTGAAATAAGAGCAATAAAATAAGCAATGTAAATGAAACTAAACATGAGCAACCAGTATGACTTTAAAAATAATAATGACAGTAATAACCTGTAAAAAGACAGTGAAAACTGTTCAACTGCATGACTGAACAGGGAAATAAGTGTCATATTCTGTGGTCATCCTGTTCATCTTTATCTTTACGTACCTGCTGACAGAAACAACAGAGGTTTGCTCTTGTGGTTTTAGTACCTAGATGTATTGGAACAATACATACTAACACACTAACACTCAGACCCATAATATTTAGCTGTTATCATACTATACTGTCTAATCAGAGTGAATGAGACTGGAAATAATGAATGAACTTTTTCCTGCAGTTTAATCAGCCCCTCAGTTTGATATTAACAGCCTTATCTATATTATCACAACTATAGTTCCTCCTGCTGCTATTTATATGTCATATCAGTGTAAAAATCTCTTAGATTGTTTTCACTAACCATTTCATAAGTGTATTTATCTTCTTCAAACCTCAAGATTTTTATCACACTTTTTTTTCTCCTCGGTATCACTCGTGTATGCACACAAGCATGCAAACACAACACCTGTGACAGCACAGTTTGAAGTCTCATCTCCAGTGCAAAAGGTTCAGTTTGTGTTCCTGTTTTTTTTCACACCTTTTCTTTCCTCTTTTGCTTTGCAGCCTCTGTGCAATGTATGTGGTGAGAGGGGCTGATGGAAGTGCAAGCATCTGGTCATGACAGTCAAATCACTGACTTTTGCAGCCCACAAGCAGAGAACAAACAATGCAGGGACAAAATTGAATTGTGGCTCACATAAGCATTTTGCATAGAATGGAAACTGCATGCGTGCCTGATTTTTTCTTTACTGCACATCTCTTGGTGGAATACAGTGTGTCAGAGTCTTTTCAGTTGTTTGGAGAGGGATAATTTATGATTTGAAAGCGTAAAGGAAACATCTTAGGGAACATAAATTATAGACTCAGTGTGACCTCAGACACAGCCACCGAAGTGTTTCGTTTCATTCTGATATCCACATGTTAGCTGGATACCAAAAAGCAGAGAAATTCACCACAATTATGTATGACTTCTTCCTCAGATTTTATCTATGGTGAGGCCTTCCGTCTCAAGTGCCAGACAGGAAAAGAGTTTTTTCACTACCTGTCATCTACAGCACACTTGTAACAACATGATACCGCTTTTTTCACAAATCTCTTTCAAAAACCTCTTTTGGCTAAAAGAGATTAGTTAGGAATTTTACTAAATAAAGTTCAAGTCTGTATCTTTTTCAGTAGGTGTGTGAGGTTAGTGAGTGTACCTCTAAATTTAAACTTTGTTTGAAAGTACTGTGAAACCATGGAAATGTCACTTGAGGAACTGAAAGTACAACAATACAGAAAAATAAAAATTTCCATATGCTGGTTTTGATTCCTATAATCATGTAGTTTGGTTATTGCGTTGCCAAGTTTGAATAAAAAACAATAATTTTATGCAGCCGGTTGTGATCAGTGTACTAACTCAGCAGTTACAATCTCACTTCATTGCTGCGTTGTCTTCTTGTCTTGTAATCACTGCAGTAAGATGGATAGAAGAATATAAAATATCAAAGCACCTTCGGATGATTATTTTTTCACTGCTGTTTGAACACCTGCAGAAATTGTTCTGTAGTTAGAGCCTTTCCTTCCTTTTGAAACTTCTGGTTTTGACTAAAAGTGGTTAGCACTACCACATCTAGGTCAGTGTTCCACAAATGTCAGACCCTGAATATCTCCGAGACCCTACAGAGGTGGCAGCAGTGATGTTTACATTGAGTATCCTGTCACATGAAGTCTGATTATTATTATTATTTTTTTTTGGTTAACACACAGTTTTAAATGAGCACTTTGGTTTTGTGTTGCATATGGGTCATGTCAAATATTAAGGTAGCTTTTCTGTCTAAATACATTATCTTGTGATTTGGCCTCGATGCTAACTGTTTTCTGTGTCAGTGATGTGGAGTCAGGGAGTTGACTTTGACACACACACAATTGCCTTGTCCCACATGGTTTTTGCTTTTTACTTCTGCTCATATCCACTGTAATTGTCTTGCTCACTAATCTTAAAGGTGCTCCTTCTGATACAAGGGTTATGAGGCATTTTAGTGTGGACGGAAATGTGGGAAGGGCACTTTCTTATGTTATTTAATATGCTTTCAACCTCTTGGCTTCAAGGGGACTAAAAACTAAGGACTATGTGGCTCAGTGTGGAATACCAATTTTAACTACAGGCTTATGCTCCCTCTCAGGCACTGCGTTCCTCCAAGGATCATCGTCTAACATCCCTGAACACACTGCATTCAGTGCCCAGACTGTTCTCATTTGTAATTCCCCAATTGCAGAATAAGCTCCCAAATGCTATCAGAGCAGGAGTGTCCCTCTCTATCTTCAAGAATCTCTTGAAGACTCATCTCTTCTGAGAGCTAACACCTCTAACACCCTGATACGCCTAACTAACCCTTACCAAGCACTTCTTTAACTGAACTCCTTGTATTTTGCTTAACTGAGCAGATTTAATACTTGAAGGTTTCCTACTGCACTGAAGCTTTAGCTTTGTCCCTCGCTGTTATAGTAATGTGTATTAATGTTGTTCTCCTTCTCGGGTTCTTGAACAAACTATGTTTATATGAGGGGGAGTGTGACGACCCTCTCTGAGCAGGCCCCCCTGCCTGGTAGGGGGAGTGAGCAGCAACACCATATGAGCTGGTTGCAGTCTTCCTCTCACTCGGTTTTGTTTTGTTGAATTTAGTCTTTTAGTTATATAGTATGTTTGCCTTGGAAAATAATTTCATTGATTTGCCCACAATGGCCTAATTCACCAAGAGATATTAAAGTAATAACTATTCCAGTGGTCCAGAACAGTGGTTCAAAACCTCTGAGGGTTGACAAACGTATATCATCTCATGATCTACTGTCATGCCACTTAATTCTGTCTTTCACAATGAAAACATTTCTTAAATTGTGATTCATCATCAGCATCAATGTGAGTTTGGTTTCTGTCTCTGCCCTGAAGTTTTACAACACCCACAAGGTCACAAAACTTCCCCCACTGGCTGTAAAACCCCAAGAAAGGGCAAAACTCACAAAACAAACAGGTAATCGCAACTTCATTTGTAAAAGGAGAGAACCCGCAGTACCCCTGTGGATTTCCTGTGTGACACTCGTCACATTAACTGTTAGAAACTACATTTCTACCCTTTACATTTTAGCAGCGCAGCAAAAATAGTGATACACAAAAATACCTACCAATTTTTGCTCTATAGAGAGCAGCCTACGTGGCAAAGAAATGCGATTGATGTGCAGCCTCTTTCACACATTTTGTGTTGACGCGTGAAATTCATCCACTTTGAAACAGGAATAAAGTAAGCATTTGTCATAACATTTAACATTATATATTGGAGGCCTATTCTACTATCAGAGTGAATTTGAAGTCATATACTGCACATGACAACCTATAAGTACCATGAAATGTGCATGAAAATGGATAGAGGGGCAAAGAAACCCAACAACCGTCATGCCTACACATGTGCTGATTAAATGTGATTTTTTTAAGAAGTTGGACATTTTTGTCTAATATACTGTATATACTCACAGAACACATGGAAAATGGGGGGGGGGGGGGGGGGTTCTTTTTCTTTTTCTTCTTCTTCTTTTTTGTTTCTTGCTTCTTGCTTCTGAGTTTTTATGGCTTACTGTAGCCATCACGCACGTGGTTGATGGTAATGGGCATGCAAAGCTGCTGCACTGTTTTGGTTTCTGTTTTAAATGGTTGCAAAGATCCTTTAAAGGACAGACACACAAACAAAGAGCACACGTCCAACAACACCTGATGTCATGGTGAGCTTGAAAGTGGCAGTTTTACTCTTCAAAGTGTAAGAGGCGGTCACTTTAGCCACACTGCATTGTCTCATATTGGCACGGTGGCTCCATCTGTTGGATTTCCTGACATCGTGAGCTTCCAGAATGCAGAATGGTGTCTTAAATAAAGGACCTTTGTATAATTTAATTCAGTTAGTGATATGTGAGCCAGTCACTGATAATTTGTCTTTTAAAAAGAGGATATACAATGGATTAAAATAGACACTGTAGCTTTTGCTTTTATGTGTGAAATGATGCAATAAGGTTTGTCCATTTCACAACACAAAGTCTTTACAGTGGAGACCACACTGTGAGCAGAGTCCTAATTCCACTCAGCTGGTCAAGAACTGGGTCCAGCTCTGCCATGACATCTAATATCTAAACTCTTAGCAGCCAGAGCAAACAGGAGTGAGACACTGATAACAGAAAGCTCTGGATCCTTCACTTGTGAGTAAAAAAGTCAAGAAAAAAAAAATCTAGGGAAAAAGGGCAAAATTTAGGCTCCTCAGAAAGAGGAAGACAGAGAGTGGTCTCAACGCACTCGTGATGCAGCATAATGATACAGCAACTGCTGTGTTATCAGTGACCAACACACATGGTGTCAAGGTCTTTCCAGTGCAGATTAAAAGTGTCACGTTGTTACATAACCTGACATAAAAGACATAATCTGACACAAACAAATATACCATAACTGATCAGGGAAGCTGTGTGCCATGGTGTGTTCATGTAGTCTCGTGGTACAGTTTAAGGGAAGTTGGACAATATTAATGTTTAGAAGCGAGTAAAAATGTGTATTTATGTTGAAGGGCCACAGTTCCCATACCCTGTCCTGTCCGAGCCTATATATCTGTATATACATCACTGTAAGAGAGAGGGTGGTTTTCTCTCTCTGCCAGATGTGCAGACAGGTGCAGAAAAGCACATCTGCACGGCGGCAACGACTGTCCATAATAACTTCTGTTACAACCTCCAGATCCGCTAGAGGGCGGTGTTGGATGAACCTGTGACAGTTTTGCTGCCTGTGAGAAGAAACACGGAAAAGGGAGTCTCAGGGAGGAACTTGGTACGCGTTGTCTAGCAAGTGCAGTTTGTTGGTTTTCTACTTCCTCGACCTGTCCCCGTAACTGATTTCCACTTTTGTGAGCGTAAGAAAACCGGTCAAGCCTTGTCATATCACTCAAAGACAAGTTAGTGTGTGTCTGTGTGCGTCCGTCGGTTTGGGTTTTCTCAATAACGAAAGTTAACCGAGGAGGGCCCGTGAAGCCATGGCTGACATGTCGGATGAGGAAATGGATGAGCCTTTACCCCTCCAGCAGGACCTGACCTGTCCTGTGTGTCAGGGCATCTTCCGAGACCCCGTACTGCTGCCCTGTACCCACAGCTTCTGTCGGGAGTGTCTGCAGAGAAGTTTTCAGGTCAACAAGAAGTGTCCCGTGTGCAGGGAGCTGTTTGAGGAGGGGCAGGCCATCGCCAACCGTGCGCTCAGCAGCGCCTGCGAGACCTTCCTCAAACAGGCGAACCGGCGGTCGACCCAGAAACGTCCCAGCGAGGACACCTGTAACCTGCACCTGAAGCCGCTGGAGCTGTACTGTGAGAAGGACGAGGAGCCCGTGTGTGTGGAGTGTGTCAGTCTGCACAGCACACACAGGCTGTATTCACTGAGAGACGGAGCACCGATGTGTAGGGTAAAGTAGCCTGACCTGTTTTCAGCGTTTTGTTTTCTTTGAAAGCCTCAGTTTTACACCCGGAAAGAGTAGAACCTAACCTAACTTCAACCGTGAAGATTACAATGTTATAAACTGTCTTAAATAGGTGCTGATTCAACCACAAACTACAGCCTCCACAACCTCTCTTAAAGAGTTTCAACTAAAACTCGTGATAGAGTTTAGTACAGGAGCTACTTGGTGTACCTAATAAACTGCCATCTGAGTGTAAGTCACTGTAGGTCCCTCACTGCCAATACTACTGTTCATTTTCTCTGTTGCAATCTCACTTTTACCATCCATAACAACTTCTGTGAACACCAAAAACCTTGTCCTGTGCATTATTTTATTAATATCATAGTGTTCCCTTGCCTCTGGTTTCTCCTTAGGCCCTCCTTCCTGTTTTTTGTTTTCATAACATCGCCCCTCTCTCACATTTCTTTTGCTTCCACTTCACTATTAGAGTAAAGATGAAACGTGTCCATAATACTCAGACCGACACAGCAGCTCTGGCAGGGATGATCCACATTTATCCTCAGTTTTCAGTAACACTGCTCCTACCAAGGGATATCATGGGAATTAGCTGTTTACAGTACGAGTTGATCATCTGTCCATTAAATAGCATCACACACAAGGATTGAGGAATTAATATTACACCTCTTTTCCATACTCTTATCGTTTTTACACCCTTCCTGGTAACTTTGGGTAACTTTTTTCCCCCGAAAATAACCTAACAACAAAAGACAATATGGATATCCCATTGTATGTGTGGATACAACTGTAGTGCAACACCAATCATACACCTACATCAAACATCACAAACATCTTATGATATGATATCTCATATTATGTCTGCTTTTGTTTTTGCTTTTTCGCCTTACAGAAGGAGCTCGGCTTCAAAGTCCAGATCTTTGAAAAGAAAGTGGAATCGTACAAGAAAATGACGCATAAACTCAGCAACGCAGTGGAATACATCAAGGTAAAGTTACTGACACTTCTCATGGTCTTCATTTTACATTTATCTAAGTATAAGCACCCCTTACATTGACTTTTTTTAGACAAAGTATTACATTACAAATAAAAAGTAGAGACTCAAGAACCTGCACACTGCTGGAAAACAGGAAGGAGGTCTCTCCTCGAAAGGCTTTTTTGTGGATGTACACATTAGACATAGTATACATAATTCAGTCACCTGCATATTAGTATAATTTCTAGACTAATTTTCTTCCCCCGGCTCAACACAGTATCAAGCTGGGCAGGCGGAGAAACAGATCAAGGCAGAGTTCGAAAGGCTCCACAATGTGCTTTACACAGAGGAAGCTCTGCGTCTGAAAGCCCTGGCTACTGAGGAGGAGGAGAAGATCGCTGCCATACAGGAGCTGATTACCAACACTGCCAAGGACGTTGTCACTCTGAATGAGCTCATTGAGACTCTGAAGAAGGAGATGGGCAACGAGGACCTACCCCTCCTGCGGGTAAGAGAAGGCACACAGACCCCACAAGTTCGAAGAGTTTTTTTTTTTTTTGTCTCTGATGTTTAAGTGTGTTACAAGATTTTTACTGCATTAAACTAATTCCAATCACTCTCTCTTATGTTTTAGAATTTCCAGAATTTGAAAAGAAAGTAAGTAACTGCAAAACTTAGATCCTACATGCTGTGTGCTTTGAAATCTCTAAATCTATTAGTCCAAGTATCCATGCAAAGTAGACTGTAGTACATTTCAGCATATATGTAGAAAATATTTGGTTTCTGCTGCATTTTGTTGATGTACAAATGTCTTTGGTTAACTTCACATATTGCGTCTCTGCTCTAGAGCCCAGTGGCCTCAGGGGGACCCTGGCCTCCCTGATGACTCTCTTTTGAACATGGGAAAGCATGTTGGTGCTTTGAGCTACAACATCTGGAAGAGCATGCAGGCCCATGTCAAATACTGTGAGTAAATTACAAAGTGGGAGTTTGGAATGGTCTGTGGCGTTCAGGACTTCAAATAAAAAAGAAGCAATATAACACAGTTGCCTCTTGTTCTGTCCGTGCAGATCCAGTGTTGCTGGACCCGAACACAGCTTCTCCATGGCTGTCCTTGAGTCCTGACCTGACCAGTGTGAAGGAAAGCTCAGAGCGGCTCACCGCCCCCGACAACCCAGAGCGCTTTGATCCCTGCATCTTTGTCCTGGGTGCTGAAGGTTACACCTCCGGGAAACACAGATGGGACATCATTGTTGGTGACAGCCCCAGGTGGATTGTGGGAGTGTGCAAAGAGTCAGTGGCCCGTAAAAAGAAGTTCACCGTCTCTACGAACCGTGGTGTGTGGTCCATAGGACTCAGCAAAGGGGTGTACTCTGTCCTAACACCTGAGCGTACAGAGCTGCAGGTGCAGCAGCGTCCTGAAAGGATTCGCGTCAAGCTAAACATAGATAAGGGAGAGGTGTCATTTTGGGATGGGGGAACAGCAAAGCACCTGATCACTTTAACACACAATTTTAGTGAGATGATGTTTCCTATTTTTGGCCCTGGGCTCCATAGTGCTCCTATGACTATAGTTCAAGGAAAAATGGCTGTGCACACATCATAATGGCCTAGGAGGGATGGGTTGTTGACCTAAACTATGGAACTAAAAATAAGAACAATAACCTTTTTCAAATCAGAAGCTTTTTAAATGCATGATAAATTCAGCAACACTTTAGCAATTAAACCGTGATGAATTACAAATCTCATTAGAATGTCAAGTAAACAGTGACGAGAGATGAAACATAATAAAACTGGTGAAGACATTCATTATAAACATGTTAAATGGGGTGTAAAATATACTAAAATGGGATTACTAAAAGAATACAGTACATCGACTAAAAGCTTCACAAAAGTTTTTGTAAGAAAAGACAAAAGTGGTGATTTCTGACGTTTTGGCATTAGGGCCTAATGTCTGAAATGACTTGTAACAGTAGAGTATGTCAGAAATGTTGCGTAGAGGATAATACATAAAAACAAGCAGGCAGCAAGACAGGATAGGTAAACCTACCAATTAAAGGCCTTGAAGCTGCATGATCCATAAGTTAGAGGTGAAAAATGGCTTTCTGAATAATGACGGTGCACGAGGAATTTGAAAAAATTATGTGATAAAACTGACTTTCTCTGGGGCAGCAATGGGAAAATAATAATTTGATCTCCCTTAGCTGAAGGAAACTGAGTTGACTAATCTTTTGTCACTTTACGATGGAGAGACAGACAAGAATAAAAAATTATACTGAAATACCTGGCAGCCTAGCTGAAGCTAGTGATCAATACTGATGATGAATTAAACATTCTCTCTTTACTCCTCATAGAGCTGTAGGAAAGTGTGATGTCCAGCTCTCAGTATCTGAGAGGTCAACCGAAAAACAAAAAAAGCTGAATGTGAAAGTAATGACTTTCTTGCTCATCCTACTTCTGTCTTTGGCAATATGGTATTATATGTACTTTAAGGTGTATCATAGTGGTAGTTACTTGTCATCTTTGCAGACATTTGGAGTGATTTTATTCTATGCGTAATCAGGAAAGGGCTGTGTTTGTGCTTGGGGAATATGTGCTTTAATTGTTTTATTACTTTTTTAATGCTTTTCTTGATTATCCTCAAATATTGTAATAAACTGTGCTGGTTATTTGGTTTTGCTGTTTATATCTCACTACACAGTGTGGCTAGGAACTAGTCATACTCAGCAGGGCACAGCTTATACAACTGAAGGATTATATACTACTACAACCGCTCTGAATCTGTACATGCAGAAAGCTAAATATGTTGTTTCCATATGAACACTTGTTCAATAAAATATGTTAAAAATCTAATTTGTCTGGTTTTATCAATTAGACCCATATAAAAATATTTTTATATTCTTATATATAATATATTGTTTTTCTTATATTCTTATATGAAATTCTTAGTATCACATGGAAACTATATTTAAAGGGAAAAGGATGCCTTTACAGATTACTAGATTGCACTGATGTAGAAAACTAGCTGGTAAAAATTTTAAGTGAAACTTTGATTTATGTTGACCGTGTACTCAAATTGCAACTGTTATCCATTCGCATTTGTGATTAATACATTATTGTCTCTGTGTGGTCTGTATCCAGATGTTTAAATGTTATTTCCCATCTCCGCTTGATGGCAGTGGTGGGACATGCCACTGCCTTTTGTGTTGGCAACCACCGGTTACTGCTCGCCAGCCATAAACACCAAAACAACGGGCATCTGTCCATGACATGGACCGCATGAATTGCGTCGATGCTGTTCAAAGGCGTCGTTGTTAGCGGGCAGCATCTCCCTCCTGGGTAATGGCAATAACTTCTAGTAATGTAATCTCGTAATTACATAAAGATAAATTACTCTCAAGAGTGATTTATCCTGCAGCCATTGACGATTGCGCATCTGGATTTGGCTGAGCCTCTACCGCTAGCTAGCAAACAAGCTAGCAGAGCACCGTGCTGTCGCCCCAGTCAGCGGCTGTCCGCTGCGGTTCAATCCGAATCGGTCGCCACAAGCTAACTTCGCTAGCTGTCATTCTTGGACACTCGCTAACGATAAGTTGGCTCGTGTGGTAGCTAGCGTTAAAAGGGTCACCGAAAATGTAAATTGCCATGGGACCAAAGAGACGGGAACTGGTGAGTACGATAATGCGAATATGCAAACTAACCGACAAACGGCCCTGGGCTGTTAACGGTATTCTGTTAGCTAGCTTCTAGCTTAGCTTAGCACCCCGTTACGTTAGCTTTGTTATGATAGCCTGCGGAGAGCTCCTTGATGCGGGTACTAGTTGGTTTATTCCTAAACTACTTGGGTGTAAGATACGCAATTAGTAAACTCAATGTTGGTGAATAGCATCTTTTGTGTATACCGCTACGTGTATTGAAATATTCGTTTAACATTGTTGTTATGTTTGTGAGACTGGTGCACAGAGCTAACGCTACTGTATACAGGGCTAACAGTTGTTAGCTCCATCAGAATTGATTTTTTTCCCCCCAGAAGCTGCCTCTGAGACTCGTAACGCGCATTAAGCATTATAACTTGGCCACCCTTAAGTCTGTCCAGTTGTGCAGTGTGAATAGCATTGCAGGTTTTCTAGAGGGGTTGCGCAGACCTCTACTGGGATTTTGCAATGAGATGGTCAGCAAAGACAAAACCGTGTATAAGGGCCACACAAAGTTGTTTGTCGGACCACCAGGCGACATGACTTATTTTCATTACAAACAACCCTCAGCACTTTGTTTTGTGTAGTAGATGAAGTGGTAGAGCGAACTTAATTTGTATTTTCTGCATATGTTTGGTGCAGATGTGTCTATGACACAGGCTAAATGATTCTCATTCACATTTTGTCTCCCACCACCCAGGCTTTGCCAGTGATGGCCTCTCCCCTCCCGGTCTCCTTCATCCTGGTGTTACTGCTGTTGGCTGAGTCGCCTGTGTGCCAGGCAGGGGACTGCAAGGGCCACAGGCAGGTGTTGAGGGGACCACCAGGCTATGTCACAGATGGCCCAGGAAACTACTCTGTCAATGGGAACTGCGAGTGGCTTATCAAAGGTATTATTACCAAGATAAGATATTATCTTTAGCATGGCAAAATTGATTGTCAGAAAGTTTCCTGCAACCTACAGGCAGTCAGTGTTTTAGCACAAGTGAGTGCTAGTTTGAGACTAAACACGCTGATATTTACCTCCTGTTTTATATTTTCCAGCTCCCAGCAACAGTCACCGCATTGTCCTGAATTTCACCTTCATGGACACAGAGTGTACCTATGATTACCTGTTTGTGTATGATGGTGACTCCTACCAGAGCCCTCTCTTAGCCAGTCTGAGTGGCAACACTCTGCCTCAGCCCATTGAAGCCAAGTCTGGCAAGGTAACCAATTAAAACATGATCAATGAGACACTAGCAATGTAAATATGGCAAATAACTTATCTTTGTGTCCATTATTTAATGCCCTTGTTCCAGATGCTGCTTCATCTCTTCAGTGATGCTAATTACAACCTGCTGGGCTTCAATGCAACCTACACTTTCTCTTTGTGCCCTGGAGCCTGTGGTGGTCATGGCCGCTGTGATTCCTCTACATCAAAGTGCCAGTGCCATCAGGACTGGGGAGGAGCAGCTTGCACAACCCCTCTGTGCTCCAAGGACTGTTCTGTGAATGGCCAGTGTGACAAGGTAAGCGTAGGAAACTGGAAGACGTATGTAACATAAAGCAAACAGTCTTCAGTCAAATGGTCACTCATCCCCTGAATGCTTAAACTTTTTGAAACACTGATTACTGATCTTAATCTCTATACTTTCTATCAGAAAGGAGAGCGCTGTCTGTGTAACCCAGGCTTCCTGGGTCAAAGCTGCCAGCTTGGACTCCACGATGATGTCGGGGTGGGGCAGTGGTGGCGTGTGAGTGAGGGAAACCCCTACACACCACCCAGGACAGGTTCTGCTGGCGTGTATCTGTCCTCCACTGGAGCCATGTACTTGTTTGGAGGTGAGAGTGACACACTTTATTTCTTCTGATGCTGTTTTAATGAATGGTTAATGGCTGTAAATGGCTAACATTTAGTGATGATACCCACCTTCCACCCCCCTTTTTAACACACAAGTTAGTTGTGTTATTCCCTTCCTTGGTAGATTTATTAAATTGTAACTTGTAACACTGTTTATCACTTCAGAAGAATTTTTACCAACTATCTGATAATGTTTTTGATAATGACAATAGTACCGTAATTTCTGGACTATTGAGCGCACCTGAATATAAGCCGCACCCACTAAATTTAAAAAGAAAAAAAAAAGTACATATACAGGCTGCACTTGTCTATAAGCCGCAAGTGTCTAAATGTTTTTGCGGCATGAAGCTCGTTAGCCCGTAAAAATCTATAAATTAGCCGCATCATTGTTTAAGCCGCAAGGTTCAAAGCATGTGAAAAAAGTAGCGGCTTATAGTCCGGAAATTACGGTATATGTTTGAATATTACTTATTTTCCCTGCAGGGTTTGATCTGAACAGAGCTCTTGGTGACTTGATCAAATACAATTTCACATCCAACCAATGGGAAAGCAGGTCTTATGGTCACTCTCCTGTAAGTGCTTTATAAATACACTCACACTTTTTTGGCTTTGTCCTGCTCTTGTATCTCATTTACTGTGTTTCCATGTACGCAAGTGACCTGGTTACGGTCTGTAGTAATGTGATCCCAAATATCAGATAAACAAGAAACCTGGTTTCCTTAAACCCTGTAAACAGAGCTAGAGTTCTGCCAGAGAAACCTTATGTTGTGGCAGATGTTTGAAAGGAAACAAAATTAGTTGTGGCAAGTATTAAAAAAGTCATCCAAAGACTGGCATAAACACAAGCTGAAAGTTAGATTCCACAGCTGAACAGTAGATCTTTTGTAAAACTCAGATACAAATGCACATTATTTTCACTATCGAGTCTGTCCCCTTGTTGTGTTGTCTTTCAAGATACCATGGCAACAAAACTCCACAGCCCACAGCAAGTGTGTAAATGCAGGTTTTATACTAATCAGGTTATTGCAATGCAAGTAAACGTGTTCTCACATTTTCCTGCTTGACTTGACTTCTCCCAGTTTCCTGCAATTTTTTTGTATATGTAAACATAGTCAGCATGTACATAAGCGCTCCCATTTATTATTTTTCAATTCAACATGATTCTCTTCATTCCTGCACTCTTTGGCTCTCCTGTGTTGTCAGGTGGCTCGTCACTCCCACACAGCGGTAGAGTGGATGGGTAACATGGTTATCTTTGGAGGAGAGTTAGCCAACGGCTCCTTGGCCAGTGATGTCTGGATGTATCGCCCACTTAACGATGACTGGCAACAGCTCGGCTTTTCAACTACACGTGGCGCTCCTAAACTGGCTAATCACGCTGCAGCTGTAGTAGATGATTATCTCTATGTCTTTGGAGGTGGGTTTTATGTTATATTGTCATGTTGTAGTCTGTGTTTGGATAGGCATTCATTTGTCTCTTGAGAAATAAATCTTAACTAAATGTTTCTTTTTTCCCAGGTCGCACTGAGGAGGATATGTTTTCCTCTTCTCTGTATCGGTTTGGTCTGCGTGGCTCTGGGCGGTGGGAGACAGTTCAGCCCACTGGTGGTAAACCCCCGGCCACTGCTGGCCACTCCATGGTGTTCCACAGCCCATCCAGGACACTGCTGGTCTATGGAGGCCACCGACCCACCACTGCAAGGTACACACCCTCTAATGTATGAGTATACTGGAATCAGTAATACCTTGTTAAATTAAACAGTCCAGTAAAAGATGAGAATAATACATAATAATCATTTAGATAGTAAAACAAGTGGTGATGACTTGTTTTATCGATTATTTCATAAGAGCATTTTGATAATATTTCAACAAGCAAATCATAAAATATACAGAAACTTTATGATACTCAAAGCACCTTTGCTGTATATTTTTCTAAGGTTTAGTGTGAGGGTGAACAACACCGACGTGTTCCACGTGGACAGGCGGTTTTGGACATCCTTCCGTTCCCGTTTCCCAGCAACAGGCCCCAGAGAGAGAGCTTTCCACTCAGCCACCGTCATTGGGAACTACATGGTGGTCTATGGTGAGCATCAATAAAAATTAGCAGATGCAATCTATTCAGCACAGTCCTGTGTATATTTATCTTCTTTTCTTCCTGCCTTTCTCTCCCAGGAGGGAATGTGCATATTCACTACCAAGAGGAGAAGTGCTACGATGAGGAGATCTTCTTTTACCACCTGGGCTGTCACCAGTGGGTGTCTGCCGGGGAGAGATGGTCACTCCGTGAGTTCTTGTAGACCTTTCTGTCAAAAACCTCACACTCTGAGACACACACACTATTTCATAACCAGTCATTACATGTACACCTGCACCTACAGTGTCTACAAAACTTTCATTTTTTTTGAAGGGGGGGATGCTGTTCGGGGGCGTTACTCTCATGTTGCTGCTGTGATGGAAGGACGAGTGCTGCTGGTTGCTGGGGGCTACAGTGGTGTTGCCCGTGGAGACCTGGTGGCTTATAAAGTTCCACTGTTCGTCAGTAGTGATCAAGGCGACAGGGTGAGTGAAGGTGTCACATTGTTATAAAACGAGAACATGAGGTCATATCATTGGGAAGACTGGTAGATTGACCCAACCTGTATAAAGACTGAAAAATGTGCTGAACAAGAGTAACTAGAGATAATGAAATTGTTGTGTATATCTGTGTGTGTTCCCTTACCAGGATGCTGTTTGTGCTGAGGCGCTAGATGAAAGTATGTGCCTCAAGAACCCAGAGTGCAGCTGGTGTGAAGGCCGCTGTCGAGAGTATCAGCCCACAAATCCGGTAACACTTCCCTCAGCACAACCTTGCAACCTACACCTCAATCAAACACCTTCTGTCTTTGACTAACACATAAACGTGTATAACAAAAATATAGTATTATATCCATTAACACATTTCACTTTGATGTGTGAACTCTGTCAGGATCACCACTGCAGTTTATAACTCCTGTTTTGTGTTCACAGTGTGGCAGTACTGGTTGCCTGGGCCTGGCACGCTTCCTGTCTGACTGTCAGTCCTGTTTGGTGTTCAGTGGCACTCCAGCTTTTCTGGCCCGTGCCCCCGGTGAATTTGGCTGGTGTGTTCAGAATGAGTCCTGCCTACCAGTGTCAGGTGAGACCCAGGGAGGGAGGAAGGAGGGCAGAAGAGAAGGGCTAAGCCTCACACTGAAAAAAAAAAAAAGATGTTGGGAGTTGACATGGGAGGGACTAGACTCATGTTGGGCGTGTTTCAGATATGGAGCACAGTTACTTGACTACACCCAGCTGAGATTGGATTGGCCACTCAGATCATGATTTGACTTGCCTGTCCAATCTCATACTTCTTCTGGTGCAGTGAGGTCATGTGTTGTTACTCCTTTTGAACACACGTCACACAAAAGTCTCAGATCACATCGGTTTCAGTACAGTAGTACACTTTAGGAAACTGCTGTATTATGAGATATGAAGAGGTCAGATGTGTTTTTTGTGTGCTGACCTCTCCCTCTCGGTCTCACAGAGCGAAGTGCGTGCCGTGTGGACCAGATCTCAGGGGCGTACGGCTGGTGGGGGGAGCGTACCCTTTTCCTAACCTCCCTCCACTCCTGTCGCACCGAGAACTATGTCCCGGGACTGCACCTGCTCACCTTCCAGCACCCCCGCAACGACTCCCAGCCTGACAAGGTACGGAGTCCAAATCTCAAGTGCTAACTGTACTAGCTGTGGTTGTAACTACTTCCCTCTCTGCTTATACTTATCCCTCCTTCCTTCCTCCGACATTGCTCTGACCCCACTGCAGTTCTCCACCTTGAAATTCTGATTGTTTCTCCTTTATTATTCATTACTTCTTTGTGCTTTTTAACCTCTTGACTCCCGTGCTCACATCTTCTCTCTGTTTTTTTTCTGCTTGTTCTACAATGCGCTCATAGAGAAGATTCCCTTATTGAAGTAGTTTGTCAAACTTGTGGAACAGTTTGTAGAGAATAGTGCTTCTGTTGATGTGTTTCCACTTCCATCCATCCTCTACTATCCTCCATCCTCCTCACCCCTCCGCCAGGTTTCCATCCTCCGCAGCACCAACATCATCCTCAGCCCCACCACAGAAATGGACGTAGCCCTGCAGTTTAGGGGCTTCATCCACCCATTGTGGGGCGCTCCTCCACCGGCACCCCCTCCCACCGAGACTGTCTCCATGTGGGCTCGCATCCAAAGGCTCCATTTTGAGGCTCAAATGGCATCCGGGCCAAACTCCAGCCAACTGGTGAGGGAAAGTGCATGTCAGCACTTCAAATTGGGTTTTTTAACTGAATAAAAAATTGGAAAAGTACTGATAGGATTAGTCATTTTAAACAAGATCCCATAATACAATTTTCACTAGGCATAATTTAGTGATTTTAGATGTGGAATAACATTCTTGCTGTTGGAAGGCAGGCATCCACTCAGGAGTAATCAGTGCTGTATACCTGCTGTTTCTTCTATTCTTTACTTAACTGTTCTCCACTTTTTTCTCTCTTCCTAATTCTGTATGCATCTTTTAATTGTATGAGCAGGAGGTTGTGGGTCGTTGGGCAGCCCAGCAGGAGAAGGAGTTGAAGCTTCTGGCTCGCACAGATGGGAGTAGACTGTTCTCAAACCTAACCAGGGGCAACCATTACCTTGTTCAGGCAGAGGGCTACCTCAACAACTCAGGTTCAGGACAGACCAGTGAGATGGCACTGATCTGGAACAGAACTTTGCCTGGAGGGAGTGTGAGTACTGGCATAGTTAAACTTATGCTTGCATAAGTAGTGAAAGTAAAGAAATAAATATTTAAGTTGTTGTTCCTGGCACATTTACATCTGTTATTTCTCTACACAGTGAGATTCCTTTTAAGTGTAAAACAAGTCTTATCTCATATCCTCTTTTCCCCACAACTTTCTAGGAAATCTCTTTCCTGTTCTTGGAGCCCTACCGCTCAGGCTCCTGCTCAGGATACATGTCCTGTCTGGCCTGTCTGTCTGACCAGTCGTGTGGCTGGTGCCCATCTTTGTCCCGCTGCCTACTGCGAGACGGCCCAGACCTCAAACTTTGCCCTGAGGGTGAGAAGGGTGAAGGCAAGGAAGAAGATCAGCGCCATCTGCTGTTGGCTCCTCAGCAGTGCACCTTGTGCGAAGAATACAGAGACTGCTCTGCTTGTACTCAGGTACAACACAAAGAACACTTCAAAAAGTTTTAACAGTGTCACTATGCTGCAGATTATTATTTAGCTTGATTTGGAGGTACCCTATTCGGGACTCACACAAAATTAACTTTGGCCTGCAGGATCCTTACTGTGAGTGGCAGATAAACTCCAGCAAGAAAGGTGACTACCAGTGCAGTCGACGGGGAAGACTAGATGGATCCATACGTGACCCAAAGGGGTGTCCTAGAGTCTGCAACCAGTGAGTTTGAAAATCTGTATTTTTAACATGTAATTATAGATCATACATGATTTCCCCAAGAACCTACAACTCACCCTCATTATCCTCCCCTTTCTTGTCATCTTTTTTGTCTTGCAAAGGAGAAAGACGTGTGGTGAGTGCCTCTCTAACTCCAGCCAGTGTGCATGGTGTGAGTCAGCCCAGGCCTGCTTCTATTTTGCTGCCTACCTCACAAAATACCCCTATGGAGAGTGCAGAGACTGGTATGACAGGTAAAATTTTAACATTTTAACATTTTAACATTTTTTCAAACTTTTTTTCATTGTATTGTTAGCTGAGTGTTGACACACATAATAATTATTTGTAGTTGCACATATGGTTTCCTATTAGATTTAGACTCCACTTAAACAAAAAGAAGATAAAGAACTGACTAAAATCTAAAATTGGAAGTTTAACAAGAGTAATTTGGCATATTATGTCAGTCAGTGAGTGGAAATTAACTTTAGATTAATAATCTGATATTCGTATTCTTTATTCTCTTAACCCTCAGCGTTCATTCGGTTCCCCAGTGTAAACAATGTTCAGCTTTAAACACATGCACAGACTGCCTGCGAACGTTCCAGTGTGGCTGGTGTGGTGACTACAACAATCCCACAATTGGAAAGTAAGTATGGCGAGAATACCTAGACAAGTAGACCGCACCGAGAAAGTACATATAGTGCCAACATACCACCGATTTGAATTATTTAAAAATCTTTCTCATTTTTATTATCAAATTGCTGAAATGTTAATAGTCATTGTTTTTATTGTCACTCATCCTCTCAGATGTTTGAGGGGAGACTGGGCAGGAATGGATGATCCCTCTGTGTATAACTGCAGTGTGGCAGTGGCTGAAGCACGGGCTGCCAAGTATGTTATCTCTTATTACACTACTGCGACATGATACAGTAAGCTATCTGTAAGCATATGACTTTTTTTTTTTTTAAAGAGAAGGGCTTTTGTCATAAAGGTAAAGCTGTAAATATTGTGGATGGAGTGTTTCCCAAAGGTTCAGTATTTGTCATAGTCCAGTCCTTGAATTTTGCTTTCTGAAATCTTCATATACCTTAGAACTTTTATGTTGCAAACTACTCGAGTAATAACAACATGGATGGACGTATGGATGGATATATTATACTTGTCCAACTTCATGTCTCTTTGTCCTGCTCTTCCAGCCCTGAGCCCCAGACCTCAGCCCCACCTCGACCACTGGAAATGGAGATGGAGCTGGAGCACTTTGATGAGGAAGAGCAAGATGCGATCTGGTCCTACCCCACCTGCCCTGATGTTGAAGAATGCAGGCTGGGTCTCCACAACTGTCACCCCTTTGCCACTTGCATCAACACTCCCACCTCCTACGAGTGCCACTGTGAGAGAGGATACACGGGAGATGGCACATTGCACTGCAACCAGACGTAAGAGTCTTAGAGTCTCAAAATGTGTCCCTCTGTTGATTCATGCTTCATCTTTCTTAACCTAAAATTATTCTTCACCTTTCCCACTTAGTCATCAGGATTGCTTTTTCAAATCTGCAAAAAAGGACATTTTGACCCCACCCCACATTTTTCCCCTCCTCCCACAGGTGCTACAATGAATGTCGTGAGGGTCAATGTAGCGGGAGCCCACGGTTTGAGTGTGAATGTTCCCTGGGCTGGACATCTGACCCTGCCACTCTGGTTCTGAGCGGTGTTGAATGTGATGTGGACTGTGGCTGCAACTTCCATTCCACATGTATTACTGCTCCAGGGATCTGTGATGAATGCCAGGGTGAGACCTTAACAGGGGGATTTCAGTTGCTGTTTTTAAGTGATGCTGTCCCATCAGGGTTAATTGAAGTCATACTCACAGTTCATAAAACTGATGTTGACTTTCCTCCTCTGTCTTTCAGATTGGACTACAGGGCCTCACTGTGAGCACTGCCGTCCAGGTAGCTTTGGCTCAGCCCTGGCTAGTGGCGGCGGCTGTGTGCCTTGTGAGTGTAATGGCCATGGTGACCCTCTGCGCGGCTACTGTCACAACCAGACAGGCCAATGCTACTGCACCCACAACACTCAGGGACCACACTGTGAGTCCTGCCTGCCTGGTTACTATGGAGACCCCAGGTAAGGAGATCTTAATTATACACTTTTAGTGCAATAGCCAGTTTCAGTTTCTTTTGTTTCTATACTAATTGAAAACTACTCAAAATCAAGGAGTGGAGATTTTAGTAAAATACAAACAATGAAAACTGGAAATATCTTTGGTTGATTTTTGTGTCTTCAGATTCTGTCATCATGACTTTCCCTTTCCAATAGGAACAACGGCACATGCTACCGCCAGTGCCAGGGCCGTTCTGTGCTGCTCTCCTCCACCACATCCTCCGCCATGCCTCTCTCCTCTTCTCTGGGATGGCGAAGTGGCACAGAGGGGAAAGGAGGACTTTCTCATTGTCTGTGGGTCCTGTCTGTGACTGAGAACCTGGCGCCTTGTCTGCCCAGACAGCTGTGTCCCCCTGTAGCCCTCACTCTTCACCCTGACTCCCACACATATTGTAGAGTGAGTACAAACATTACCTGAGCATACAAACAAATTAACATGTTAGCATAAAAAATTGTCAGTATTCCATCAACTGTCTTCACTACAATCCCTATGCTTTATTTTGCAGAGCTCATATGTCTATGTGTTTGATGGCCTTCCTCGTTTTCTGGGTAATGGAGTTGTACATTCAGATCACAACCTAATTGGAGCGTTTTGTGGCACCACAAGGACTCAGCCTATCACAGTAGAGGCCACTTCAGGTATACACCAAACTTAACCTCTTAAATGTGGCATCAGCTTAACCTGTTACTATTCACATTTTAACCATAATCACCATGACTGAGTTAAAGGCAAGTAAGCATACAAAGCGTTAAGTCACTTAAATTTTCCCTTTTACCACCAGGTGTGATTTCAGTCTACTTTGAGGCCAATGTCTCCTCAAACAAACCTCAAGGCTTCAATGCGTCTTTCTGGGTGCGGCGGTGTCACCAGAGCTCTGACGAGGGTGACGAGGGGTCACCTGTGTGTCCAGGTGGAGCCCAGTGCCAGAGTGGGCTCTGCCAGTGCCCTCAGGGATACGGGGGACCCCACTGTGACCGGCCCACGTGTCCTCAGGATTGTGGAATAGCAGAAGGAAGAGGAGCTTGTAATATAGTAAGACTTTTACATTAAGAACTTTGTATTTGCCTTTATTTGGTGTGTTCATAATAATCTTAATAGTGAGCTATGGAATAATGTGTCTTCTTGATGTTATCCAGCCAGTATCAACTCCATTAACTTCAGGAATTTTGAAATACTAAAAACAATAAAAGAGTACATTTTCCTGATTTGCTAATCATCATTTTGTGTGTGTCTCAGTCTCTGGGAGTGTGTGTGTGCACAGACAGCTGGGCTGGCTCAGACTGCTCTGTTCCTCGTGACCCCAACAGCCTGGTCTGGGAAACACTGCTGGACACACAACTGACAGTGGTAGGGGCACAACATAACATAAACAGGAAAAAAAATGTTTTAAACTGCACAATTCCTGAATTTTACTGATGCTAGCACACATTCATGTGTGCCTTTGCTCCACAGAACCAGGCCCACAGGTTCCTCCACAGGATGGGCCACTCTCTGGTGTCTGGACCACAGGGCAATCTCTGGATGTATGGAGGACTATCTCTGTCAGAGGGCATTCTGGGAAATGTCTACAGGTAGGGACACATAACCTGAGACTTTTATGAGCAGCATTAATGTCACGTAACATACATTTTGCACTCTATGTACTGCTTATAGCACATGTACTGTCTTTATGTGTATAATAATGCATTTTGTCTGTGGTTCATTTAGATACTCTGTGTTGGAGCATCGTTGGACCCAAATGTTGACAAGCTCTGTGGAAGAAGGCTCAACTCCTAGCCCTCGCTATCACCACGCCTCTGCACTGCTCACCAGTCATGAGTCTGGCTCTGGAAGCCACGGAGCTAGTCACAACTTCATGTTGGTGGTGGGCGGTGTCACTCAGAGTGGTGTTGCCATGGATACTTGGAGTCTCAATCTCAGCAGTTTAGTCTGGAGAGAACACAAGGTAAGGATTAGATTTAATAAGGACTTGTACTGTATCAGAAAAATAAGTAGAAGTAGATGTAATTTTCCTCTCCCTCTGACAGAGCTCAGTGCTGCCCCCGGTGGCAGGCCATACTCTTACTGTACGCCGAGACTCTTCTGTGCTGTTGATTGGAGGTTACTCTCCAGAGAATGGCTTCAACCACCATCTACTGGAGTTCAGCCCTCATTCTGGGAACTGGACCATTGCCCCACACACTGGCACACCACCCACAGGTTTTTAGGCCTTCTGTCAATAAATCACTCACTGATGCACCACCACAAGTACAAAAATGTTTAATTCTTTAGCCAACCTGACAGAGAAATCCAGGATTACATATCGAAAATGTATAAAAATAGACAACTTAGATGTTGCAATCATTTTTTTCTTTTTTTCTCTTTAATCAGGTTTATATGGGCATTCGGCAGTCTACCATGAGCAGACTGATGCCATCTATGTCTTTGGAGGCTACCGCTTTCACGTGGAGACAGTGGAGCCGTCAGGCGAGCTCTACAGTTTGTACTACCCTAACCTCACCTGGTCTCTGCTGGTCCCTTCACAGGGTAATAAGGTAAGAAGCTGACCTCATCTCTCACCTCTTACAGGTCAGAAAATTAAACCAGCCGAGCAGTTATACCCTATCAGTCCACTGCATAAAGATGACTTATCTATTTTTGCTGTATCATCTCTTTGCTACACAGCCCCTGTCCCGTTTCTTCCACGCTGCAGCCCTGATCAAAGACACCATGGTCATTGTTGGGGGAAGGACAGAAGCAGAAGACTACAGTAACTCAGTGTCTTTATATCAGATCAACTGCAACACCTGGATACAACCAGGTGGCCATCCTAATGTCTTCCTGCAGCTTCAGTTAAGGTGATATCATATTTATCATACCATTACCTAATCATGTTTCATCTGTTTCCTTCAGTCTCAGCTGTTGGTGATCCAGTAAATCGTTCAGTGTCTCTTGCCATGACAAGCTGGGATGGCCGTCTCTTCCTGTCAGGAGGCTTCAATGGTGTCACACTGGGCAGACTCCTAACCCTGACTGTGCCGTCTGACCCCTGTGCCCTGCTGCCCACGCCAGAGGCCTGCAACACCACCACAGGCAGCTGCGTCTGGTGTAGGGGAAGCTGTGCTTCTTCTGATACAGCTGAGAGGTAATGTATTTGGCTGAGGGCAAATCAGTAAATAAATAGCATCTTGAATTTGAAGTTGTGTGTAGCTGCCAAGTAAAGTGCATCCAACTTATTCACTCACTCCTTCTCCATCAGAATGGGCTGTTTCACCGGCCAGTCTCCCTGTTCCCCAACCCCTCGCCAGCCAGACCAGTGTCGCAGACTGAAGACCTGCAGTGAATGTCTAGCCCGACACCCTAAGACCTTCTCAAATCCATCACAGGTAACATACAACACACCTATTCAACCACTACCACCAGATCAAAGAGAAATAGTGACTGTCCAGCAACTAATATCTGTTCTTTATTGAATTTTCTAGCCTGCTCTACAGTGTAAGTGGTGCACAAACTGTCCAGAGGGGGCCTGTATCAGCAGCTCTGTTAGCTGTACTTCTGAACATGACTGTCGAATCAACCAGAGAGAGATCTTTCTGTCCAGCAACTGCACTGAGACCAGCTGTGAGGCCTCTGACTGCCCCAAGTGTACTGCTTCTGGGAAATGCATGTGGACTCGCCAGTTCAAACGCACAGGTATGGGCAATAGTGTTGAAGAGGGAAATTGTGAATTTCTTTCATTTTTAGTTGCATAGATAAGATGTCCGTGTGATCACCACATGTAGTAGCATCGATGACTTATTATTTTGGAGATATTTGTGTTAAATAAATAAAATAGTCCTTTAGGTTTCAGCTGAATTTTGGAAATCTAGATTTACGACATTTTCATTAAGTGCTCCACTGAAACACATTGATTGTGTTGTGATTTCTCCAGGTGAGACGAGGCGCATCCTGAGTGTGAACCCCACCTACGACTGGACGTGTTTCAGTTACGCCCTGCTCAACGTCTCACCCATGCAGGTGGAGTCTTCTCCCCCTCTGCCGTGCCCTCCACCTTGCCACAGTCTGCATAACTGCAGCCTCTGTCTGGGCTCTAGAGGCTCTGACGGGGGCTGGCAGCACTGTGTATGGAGCATGGCACTGCAGCAGGTATGACTGCCCTGTTTGAGCTTTACACAGTGTTTTGTGTGTTCATTTTTAAAAAGCATGTTCATATGCAACTAATCTCTCTCCCCTTCTTTCAGTGCATGAGCCCATCTTTTGTGCCTCTGCGATGTGAGGCAGGTCAGTGTGGTCGACTGCTCTCTGGGGGGGACTCTTGCTCTCCCCAGTGCTCCCAGCTCACCCAGTGCTCCCAGTGCATTGCCAGGCCTCAGTGTGGCTGGTGTGCCACTCGGGGGGGCAATGGGGCTGGACGCTGCCTGCAAGGAGGACTTGATGGTGAGAAATATCTGGTGTAAACAGTTAAATGTTACATTATCCTCATACTGTGTTTCTACTTTTCTAAACCCTGATTCACTCAACCGTTCTTATCTCCCAGGGGTGAGTGAGGGTGTTTGCCCCCTGAGAAACAGCAGCTGGTCCTTCCTCCACTGTCCGGAGGAGGATGAGTGTGCTAACGGCCATCACCACTGCAACAGCACCCAGGACTGCCACGACCTACCCCAGGGATACCACTGCACCTGCAAACAGGGTTACATACTCAGCAGGTGAGATTAGGAGTTCACATTTATGCCTGACACACTGAATACACCCAGATAGTTGAATACTTAAGTGTTTTTCATAGTAACTGGACAGGTTTATCTAAATCACCTCTTCTTGGTTCTCTTCTGTTCAGTGTTTCTGGTCAGTGTGAGCCAGTGTGCGCACAAGGCTGTGTGAACGGAACATGTGTGTCCCCTGGAGTTTGCCAGTGTCACTTTGGCTTTGTGGGGGATAACTGCTCCTCTCAGTGCAGCTGCAACAAACACAGCAACTGTGCTGGTGTTAACAAACCAGATGTTTGTCTTCAGTGCCACAATAACACAATAGTAAGTGCTTATAGGAATACACATCCATATACTGTGAACATGTTTTTTCCCCCACACCCATCTGTATGTATATTGATTTCTCCTTCCCCCCAATTCTAGGGGAAGCACTGTGAGAAGTGTAAGCCACTGTTTGTGGGCTCTGCCAAGGGAGGTGGCACTTGTCGTCCATGCCGGGAGTTTTGCAGGGGAAACAGTGCCGTGTGTCTGTCCCGGGATGAACATAAGAAGGCCCTTGAAAACCCACGGCTCTTCCCTCTGGATCCCAACAGTGTAAGCGTTTGAAGTCCTAGTAGTCTTATTTGGGTTACATGTAAAAGCAAATACACATGAGCATGCTTACCATTTCATCTTGAGCACTGTCTTTATTCTAACTCAGTGTTAAGTTTCAGGGGAACATCTCTCGTTTTCTCTTCATCAGATTCAGAACTGGGTGTCTGAGGGTCCAACAGAAGAGAATGCTGTGTGTGTGAATTGCCAGAACAACAGTGTGGGAGACAAGTGTGAGAGCTGCCTCAGTGGCTACTTCCTGCTGCAGGGGAAGTGTGAGAAGTAAGCAATGTTGCTGCTCAGCTGTCAGTTGATTCCCATGCTCTGAGAAAGCAACATTACAAAGCCTTTATATGTTGAATATAATAATCTCTGGATTTATACAGTGCATTTCAGCAGTGCCCACAATTGCTCTCATTTTGGGTATGCTAACCTTGGCACAGTGCCATCAACATTCAATGCTTAGTGCATGTTGCACTACTAGATACTGATTCTTCTTTTAATTCTTTTAATTTAATTGCAATAACAGCCAGTTTTTCTGTCCATCAGTCTCCTCATGCCAATAAAGTTTGACAAAAAAAAAAATCCATAATCAGTAAGTGTTTTCAGACAGACTTTCTCCTTTTTACTGTTTGTATTTCATCCTTTAAAATGCTAAAATGCTAGGATTTTTAAAAAAGTTCCAGATATTATTTTGCACTCTTGGATATGTACACTTTATAATATCTCCTCACTGTTAACATCTCCATACTGTTATTCAGTTGATCAAACAACTGCTTGCATAACAATCTAGATGTCATAATGTATTGGGAGGAAGTGGGAGTTCTTGTGAAGAGACAGGACGTGTTGTGGTGTTCGTGTTTGTGGGGTTCACAGAAGAGTCAACATGGTGGTTGTCCATGGAGAAGTTGTCAAGTTACTTCAAGAGTCAAGTGGCGAAGAACAATTCTCTCCTTTTCAATGTTCACATTTTCTCTTCTTAAGTGTTTGGACTTTCTCCTCTGCATCGTAGGTGTCAGTGTAATGGCCATGCAGACACATGTAATGAGCATGATGGCACAGGTTGCCCCTGCCAGAACAACACAGAGACCTCCTCCTGTCTGAGCAGCCCTCAGAGTGACCGCAAAGACTGCTACAGGCAGCAGGTATGCACATTATAAAAATGATGTTAAATATAGAAGGGTTTCATTTTGCAAAATGATCATAACATATTCTTTCATTGTCTTTCTTTGCATTGATTAAATCAGTATTTAAGACTAAAGGGAAAAAGCTTGTGACCTTGTGGCCTTTGCTCAAATTGTATTTGTTTTTCTTTTCCATTTAGTGTGCCAAGTGCAAAGACTCCTTCAATGGCACACCAGTGAATGGGCGTCAGTGTTACCGTCAGTTCAACGTTGACACAGAGTGCTGCTTTGACCCCACATCCCAGACCAACTGCTTCCATGATCCCACCATTCGTAACCTGCCTAAGGGTCGAACAGTGTTCTTCGCTGCCCAGCCAAAGTTCACCAACGTTGACATTCGGGTCACCATTGATGTTACTTTTGGTGAAGTGGAGGTATATGTGTCCAACTCTCATGACACCTTCATTGTGGATGTGGACCGGTACACAGGGATTCACACCATCAAGATCGAGGACGAATCGGTATCGCGGGGGGCAGGGACTGGAGTAGATAAGGATTCCCCACCGTCCCCCATTAAGGTGTTTGCCAATGCTTCATCCAGTCTTGGGGGTCCTGTGCTATCCCACAACCCACTGCAGCTGCAAGCAAAAGCCCCAGGGGCCGAAAGAGAAATCAGGGAGGAGAGGGCCGAAGGACTCATCACCTACATCACTGTGTGGAAACCACAGACGGTGCTGATCGTCCGGGCTGTTCGAGATCGTGTGGTCATCACCTTCCCCCATGAGGTGCACTCCCTGAAATCCAGCCGCTTCTACATCGCTCTGAGAGGTGTGGGAACTGAAGAGAAAGAGGGAGAGTCCCAGGGTCTGCTGTTTCTGCGGCAGGACCAAGCCCACATCGACCTTTTTGTCTTCTTCTCTGTTTTCTTCTCCTGCTTTTTCCTCTTCCTGTCTGTCTGTGTCCTCCTGTGGAAGGTGAAGCAGTTCCTGGACTTCCGTCGGGAGCAGCGTCGCCACATTCAGGAGATGACCAAGATGGCATCAAGACCCTTTGCTAAACTCACTATATACCTTGAGCCGGAGGAGCCTCAGCTCATCTACCTGCCTTCAGCATGATCACTATGCCAGCACCACCGCCGGCACCCCAGCCTCACACCATCACCATCCATCCACATACAGCGGCGACCAGCATTTCTGCCGCTCCGACCCCTTCCTCTCTCAGCTCATGGGTTTTTCCTACTCCTCCTTTAAGGTGGGACCCATCACCCTAGAGCCCACAGATGATGGCATGGCTGGGGTGGCCACTGTCCTCTTCCAGCTGCCTGGGGGCGTTTTGGCTCCAAATCGTGCCTGCCTGGGCTCTGCACTGGTTACTTTGCGTCAGAACTTGCAAGAATACTGTGGCCACGGCAATGGAGGGGGGCACCCAGGGGCGGGAGCAGTGCGCAAGGGGCTGCTAGGGCATCAGCACCTGACCACTATGGCTATGTAGGGAAACAAACAGAAGATGTAAATGAAATAAGACAGGGATAAAAGAGATGGAGTAAGTCTGTAAAGTGTTTGATATATAAAAAATTAATTTTTTGAAAGAAACATAGCCGCAAGGTAAAGACAAAGTCCAGAAGAAAGTTATGTCTGAGTCAGTTAACATGAGCATTTTGAACAGAGATGTACATACACTGTATAATGAATTAAATGTCTTTTATTGTATTATGTATTGCTATACTGTATTTCAGTGCTTCACATGACCAAGACAGCTGTCACTAGAATGCACTACAACTGCTATACGTATCAACGAAACAATGTTGCATCCTGTCTGTGATCACTAAAGAGGTATGAGCACGCGCGACAGTCAGTCTTATACAAAGACTGAAGCTGGACTGTTGTTAAAAATTTTCTCATTGACCAACAGAGGTGTTAAGAAAGACATCTGCTTCACTTTGGAACCAACATGTGCTTTATACTCAAAAAAGTGACACTCAAAATTGCCATTGAGAACAAAAGACTATTTTAATTGGTTCAGCATAATGTGCAAGATTTTGATTGTCAGCTCAGCGTAGGAAAAAAATTAAAGTTGCTTATAGATGGTTTTTATATCATAGTCGATATGAGGATCCATAATTGTAACTCAGTACATGGTATTTTGTAAGCTATTATGTTTATGTTAAATTAGACTCCTAAGTATGTTTTTGCATATTCATTCACCTGCTATGTTACATTGTTAGTAGTTTTTTTTCTGCTCATCTGCCTTCACTTCAAGTCTTGTCTGTGAGTCGAATGGGCTTACACTTGTTACTTGTGCTAATAGAAATGTGTGGTGCAGCTCCTGGAGGATGTAAATGACATATTTTACATTTAGCTTCATGAATTGTTTTTGTAAAAGAAAAATGAAGGATGCGTTTCTAATATTAGTTCCTGACACTATAATAATTTAATAACTCAACAGAACTCGGCTCCATAAAATGAAGGTTATGTGTTCTTTGAAACATTTAATTACATTTTGTTGACATGAAATGGGTTGGTGTTTGGCCAGTTTTACTGGATCTTTTTTTCTTCTTCAGGCAACTCTGGGTTCAAGTTTAGATGATTGTATCAGCCAATCATAGCTACAATTTGATCAAAAATGGATGTGGTAAAAAAATACAGTATGTGGAAAAAGCTACTCTGTTGAAACTATGCGGTAATGGAAAGTGTTGTATAAGAAAGTTCTCCTGTGAGAGGTTTTGGAAAGACATGACAGCAGTTTTATTTTGCAATGAGACTGAATTACTTGTCACTGGTCGGTGTTGATTTGGTATTTTTGTAGTGGTTTTCCCTTTGTTTTCCTTTTGCACTGCATGGAGGCAATGAGCCCCATTATTCATGTGAAAACACTAAAGAGTGGACGCCGTCTCAGCCCTTAGACAGCACATTGTGTCATGGATTTAATTTAGAGTGGTGCTACTGGCTCATCAAACGAAAAAAAAAATCATGGAGTGGTTTTGTCATGAACTGTATAATTACAGCATTGTTAAGCAAACTAAAGCTCAAACAAATATTGTCACTATTTATAGTACTTCACAAATAAGCATTAATACTGTTTTGTTTTTGTCTTGTGTATCTGTGTATGTTTCTTTTTAACATACTTTATTTTTGTACATAACTTTGTTGTATTTGTTTTTCTTTTTTTTGTTTTCAAAGAAGGGAACAGTGTTGTGTTATAGATTATGAAAAATTCTCTGTTCTGAGTCGGTTGAAATAAAGTCTGTGGAAATACACTGTGTTTATATTTTACCGGAAGAGAGAAAAATCCGCTGTTCATACTATTAATGCAATTTCAGAACGGGTGCTAAAAACTCCTACGCCCAACAGCATGTTGAGATGAGATCCATAATGTGTAGCACCAGTAGTCGGCTGAGGTAGAATATTTTATATATTTTAAAAATTAAAATGTTTCTGTACACATCATGATTATTTCTACTATGAAATCTAATCTGGTTGGATTATTTCATTGATTAATCAATTAATTACAAATTTGTATATATTCTGAAAAATAATTCCATCACAATTACCCAGAGCCCAAAGTGACACATTTACACTGGGCCGTTTTGTCCAACCAACAGTCAAAACCCCGCAATGAGTATAAATAAATGACAATTATTGAAATAATTACAAGGAGAAAAGAAGCAAATTTTCATGCATTTTACGATCTGTAATCATGAAATGTTGGCATTTTACATGAAAAACGACAATTGCCAAATTTCTGTCAGTCGACTTATAGGTTAATTGACTAAACCTTTAGTTGCACTTGTATATACTGTTGGGTTGTTTATAATAAATCATATACATCATAAACTTTCTACATATATAATCTTTTATGTTTATTTGTCAAATCTAAATTTGTAAGTAACTATAGCTAAAGTTGTCAGATATTTGTTGATTGTCCATATCCTGCATGAAGAATGAATACATGGTAAAACGACTGGCAGTCTGGTGTGCTGCATGTTATCTGAGGATTTTGCTGCCGTCACTTTAATGTCACTGTGGGCTGTAAACCAATACGACTGGACTGATGGGTTGGTCAGAAACTGAGGAAGGTGCTGCCTTTCCTGTGTTGTTATCACTACGCTCCAATGTGGCCACTTAGTAAAACGACAGCCTTTAATACTTAAAAGCAGCTTATTGAACTCGTGCCATTAAGAAACAAAAGCGTTTCTTTGCCGCGATAAAAAGCCGAATAACGCTGAGAACAAGCGGCTGCGAGGAAAAGACTATTTTAATTGGTTCAGCATAATGTGCAAGATTTTGATTGTCAGCTCAGCGCAGGAAAAAAAAATTTAAAGTTGCTTGCGAGATGGTTTTTATATCATAGTCGATATGAGTGATTCATAATTGTAACTCAGTACATGGCAGGCTTGTAAGCTATTATGTTTATGTTAAACAGACTCCTAAGTATGTTTTTGCATATTCATTCACCTGCTATGTTACATTGTTAGTAGTTTTTTTTTCTGCTCATCTGCCTTCACTTCTTGCCTTGTCTGTGAGTCGACTGGCTTACACTTGTTACTTGTGCTAATAGAAATGTGTGGTGCAGCTCCTGGAGGATGTAACAATGACATATTTTACATTTAGCTTCATGAATTGTTTTTGTAAAAGAAAAAAAAATGAAGGATGTTTTCAATATTAGTTCCTGACACTATAATAATTTAATAACTCAACAGAACTCGTCCATAAAAATGAAGGTTATGTGTTCTTTTGAAACATTTAATTACATTTTGTTGACATGAAATGTATGTTGGTGTTTGGCTAGTTTTACTGGACCTTTTTTCTTTCTTCAGGCAACCTGCCTGCTTAGATGATTGTATCAGCCAATCATAGCTACAATTTGATCAAAAAAATGTGGATGTGGTAAAAAATACAGTATGGAAAAAGCTACTCTGTTGAAATTACAGTGGTAATGGAAAGTGTTGTATAAGAAAGTTCTCCTGGTGAGAGGTTTTGGAAAGACATGACAGCAGTTTTATTTGCAATGAGACTGAATTACTTGTTCACTGGTCGGTGTTGACGTTGGTATTTTTTGTTTTCCCTTTGTTTTCCTTTTTGCACTGCATGGAGGCAATGAGCCCCATTATTCATGTGAAACACTAAAGAGTGGACGTCGTCCAGCCTCAGATGGCACACGGTGTCATGGACGACCTCAGAGTGGTGCTACTGGCTTCCTATCAAACGAGAAAAAAAAATCATGAGTGGTTTTGTCATGAACTGTATACTCACAGCATTGTTAAGCAAACTAAAGCTCAAACAAATATTGTCACTATTTATAGCAGCCCTCCACAAATAAGCATTAATACTGTTTTGTTTTTGTCTTGTATCTTTGTGTATGTTTTTTTTAACATACTTTATTTTTGTACATAACTTTTGTTGTATTTGTTTTTTCTTTTTTTGTTTTCAAAGAAGGGAACAGTGTTGTACAGAAGATTGCGTGAAAATTCTCTGTCCTGAGTCGGCTGAAATAAAGTCTGTGGAACAAGACTGTGTTTATATTTTGCACGGAAGAGAAAATCATGCTGCTCATACTATTAATGCAATTTCAGAACGGTGCTAAAAACCTCACGCCCAACAGCATGTTGAGAGATGAGATCCGTTAATGTAAAAGCACCAGTAGCTGGCTGAGGTAAAGGTCATTTTATATATTTTAAAATTAAAATGTTTCTGCACATCATGATTATTTTCATTATGAACGAATCTGCTGATTATTTTATTGATTAATCAATTAATTGTATAATTTGTATATATTCTGAAAATAATTCCATCACAATTACCCAGAGCCCAAAGTGACACATTTACACTGGGCTTGTTTTGTCCAACCAACAGTCAAAACCCCGCAAATGAGTATAAATAAATGACAATTATTGAAATAATTACAAGGAGAAAAAGAAGCAAATTTTCACATTTTACGATCTGTAATCATGAAATGTTGGCATTTTACATGAAAAATGACAATTGCCAAATTTCTGTCAGTCGACTTATAGGTTAATTGACTAAACCTTTTAGTTGCACTTGTATATACTGTTGGGTTGTTTATAACAAATCATATACATCATAAATCATACACATATATAATCTTTATGTTTAGTTTGTCAAATCTAAATTTGTAAAGTAACTAGTAGCTAAAGCTGTCAGACATTTGTTGATTGTCCATATCCCTGCATGAAGAATGAACACATGGTAAACGACTGGCAGTCTGGTGTGCTGCATGTTATCTGAGGATTTTTGCCGCTGTCACTTTAATGTCACTGTGGGCTGTAAACTCAACATGACTGGACTGATGTGGTTGGTCAGAAACTGAGGAAGTGTGCTGCTCTTCCTGTGTTGTTATCACTACGCTCTAATGTAGCCACTTAGTAAACGACAGCTTTAATACTTAAAAGCAGCTTTGGCTGAATCGTGTCATTAAGAAACGGTAAGTGTTTTCTTTACAGCAGACAAAAGCCGAATAACGCTGACAGCCGCGCGGCTGCGAGGAAACCGCAGTAAATGACCCACGGTGCTAGCACTGCTGCTAGGCTAACGTTGCCGTCAGTGTAGCTTAGCTATGATGCTAACGTTAGCTAACAAAGATTAACAAAATGGAGATGTAGCTGTCTTTGCCCACTAAGATATTCACGTCAGTAATGTGCTCCTCTGGTCCACAGCAAACTAAAGAGGTGAAATCCTTATGGTGACAACATGAAGATGAAATCTGCCAAGAAGAAGTCTTTGCTGAACAAAGCAAAGAGAGGGGAGAGGCAACACGGTGTGGTCACAGTCAAAACTGAGCTGAATGGTGAGGTAGAGGAGGGCTCCAATGAAGTTTACAGTAACGGAGATGGTCTCAATGTCCAAATCAAAGAGGAGCCGCATGCACAGGAGATCTGTGAGGAGCACAACGGAGACACATCAAGTTGTCCAGACACTAAACCTGACACTGTGACACTCAGGTCAGATGTTCACCATTCACAGGGGCACGTAAAGGAGGAGTGTGACTCTGACCATCAGCCAGAATATGAATTCACTGGAGCTACTGTCAAGGAGGAGTCTATAAAAGAGGAGAGAGACTGTGAAGAGGAGGCAGAAGATGTAGGAAACGTGCAGGAGGATTATGGGGAGGGAGAGGAGGTCTGCACAGGTAGGAGCCAGTTTATTAAACACACAATATGAGGTTATCCTATCTTTGCTCACATATTCTTTCTTTGCATTAAATAGCCAGTTTTCATTTTAAAAACATGTATACAGAGCATGTTGTTATAAATGTGATAGAGCTCCACAGTTCCACTTGTAGAACTCTATTTTTAATTATTTTATCACTACTGGAAGTGTGAAAATGTGTTTATTTTTTGTTTTACATTTGTATTTACTTTCTCACATAAAGGCATCTTGGTGTCTTGAGAATAGTTCAGAGATCATCTCAGCCTGACAAAAGTGCATGTCTGGTATCTACAATAGCTCAACTTTGGTTCTCCTAACTATTAATGACTATATTTTAAATTACTAGTATAACAGGTAAAATCTTAAAATTCGTCTTTTTTTTCTTCTTCCTTCCTTTCTTTCTCTCCTACTTAGAGTCATCGTCTGACTTCTTTCCATGTCCTCACTGCACTGTCTCCTTCACTGACCTGGACTTCTTGGAGAAGCATGTCAAGTGGGTCCATCAGAGAGAGTATCTTGACAAACTGAAAAAATGCCTCTCAAGCCGCACGCTAAACCTCATTCCCAAACACACCTGCACCGTTTGCAACAGCACCTTTAACTCTAAAGTACATCTTAGGGTCCACGTACGCGAGGCCCATCCCTCCGCCCCACCTCGCCGGCTCCACCCCTGCCCAACCTGCGCACGCAGCTTCCAGTACCTGAAGAACCTGAAGAATCACTGTCAGCGCTGGCACAACATGTCTGTGGTTACCAGAGGAGGGCATCTCAGCTGTGCAGACTGCGGGAAGAGTTTCAAAGCTACCTGGGGCCAAGGGCCTCATTTGTGTCATGAACCAGATAACACAGAAACTGAGGATAAGCCAATCTGTCTGGACACTGGCGTGCAGTGTTCAGAATGTGGTAAGAAGGTGCGCACGCCTCAAAGCCTGGAGGATCACATGCGCACCCACACAGGTGACCGGCCGTTTGTGTGCAAAGACTGCGGCAGGAGGTTCGTAGAGCGCAGCGGTTGGCGGCAACACATGAAAATACACACGGGTGAGAAGCCATACAAATGTCAGGTGTGCGGGAAAGCCTTTCTGAGATCACACCACCTCAAGTGCCACCTCACAACACACTCTGGCAAGAAGGAGTATTCCTGCTCCGAGTGTGGGAAGGAGTTTGGATTCAAGTCAAGTCTGGATCTCCACCTGAGGACACATTCCAGTGAGAGACCGTTCCATTGCAATGTGTGCGGGAAGAACTTTAACACCCAGAGAAATCTGAGGGTTCACAGCAAACTGCACACCAATGAGAAAGCTCACCAGTGCGGCGACTGTGGCCTGAAGATTGGAGATCTTGGGGCTTTGAAAATACACCTGCGGACACACACCGGAGAAAGGCCTTACCACTGCACAGTCTGTGGAAATAGGTTCATCCGCCTTGCACACTTGCGAAACCACCAACGCACCCATACCGGTGAAAGACCCTACAAATGCACTGAATGCGACAAGAGTTTCACTCAGTCTGGCGACCTGGTGAAGCACAAGCGGATACACTCTGGGGAAAAGCCCTTTGAATGTCCAGACTGCCACCGCCGGTACACCTCCTCCGGCGATCTGGGCAAGCACAGGAGGAGTCACACTAACCTGCGTCCCTACACATGTCAAGAATGTGGAAAAAGCTTTCGTTTGTCAGGACATTTGAAAACTCATATGTTAACTCACACAGGGGAGAAACCATATTCCTGCCCCAACTGCCTCCGCAGGTTTGCGCGCTCTCACCATCTCTCTGGGCACGTGGCTAAATGTCGCTGAGCTTTTCTCAGAGGATTGTAAATAAGCTAGTCCTGATGTTATATGGTAATCATGGAAGCTGTATACAGTCTACTACTAGATTTTTTTAAATGAATGTGTTAAAGTGAAAACTAATATCTGTAGATAATTATTTATATGAACTTTCTGTAACCCTCTCGACTCAGATGACTGTTTTAACTTATGACTCGTTTATTATTGCATGGAACTTTTTTACAGCACTATCTCAGCTCTTGTATGATTTTTTTTTTCTTTTCCAGAGTAGTTCTAGACTGGTTGTGCAAGACACTATTATAATTATGGAGGCTTGAGGACAGGTTATGAGATAATGGGTTGGGTTTTTTTTTCTGCCACTGATCAATGCTGTACTATCTGTAAAAATGAAATGTAATAAATTATTTGCCGAATGCATGAACACTGTGTGAAATGCCACTGTGTGTTAAGTCAGTGAGAGAACCCAAAGTATTTGAAGCATCTGTGTAGAATGTGTGTTAAATGCTCACAACAAGGATGCCCGTGTATCACTAGAAACTGAAAACTGAAGAACTGGCTTGTATAAAGGTACCTAAAAAATGACAGATACAGAAAAGGTAATTTACCTAAGTACTGTACAAAAGTAATTCATTAGTTACTTTGCAGATTAAGACTATTGCTACAAAATATAACAAATTAATACATTATGTATTTCTATGAATTAAACTACCAGCAGTACATAAGGTAAACTAAAATTAGATACATCTTTACTATTAGTGATCTATGCTAATATAGTATATAATAATTTTAAAATATATTTCATTCTGAAATGGGCCATTTTACATAATGAGTACTTTTACTTTGGTACTGTTAGTATAGTCTGATGCCAATACTTTTGTACTTAAGTTTTGAACGCAGGACTGTACTTGTAACATAGCACTTAAACACTTTGGTATGAAGAAAGTCTGCACGCTGCCCGGTTTGTTTACATCGTTGCTGACTTTGCGTTGATCTATGGACCGGTGTATCCCGGCGGGGCGGATCAGCCTGTTAGCCTGGGTTATGGGTGGGTGGTGATGGGTTAAGTTTGCTTGTTTTGTCAGACCAACACAACGTTTTAACATACTGTCATATATAACAACAACCAGCAGCAAACCCCCTCTTTTCAGAAGATGAAATCAGGGAATATGTGGCATTTTTACTTGATAATAACTGCAATGATTTATTCACCATAATACCAATACCATGCCTGTTCATTTTCTGTCCATCGACTAATTAAACCAGAAGATCTCTCTAAAATACTTTACCCTTGATTGGAAGGTATTTCTAATAAAAACTTAAAAACTCTACAAAGTCTGAGTAGGAGAAAATATTATTAGTATCTGAGTATGAATGAGATTTATGAAAAAAAAGAAAGAAATTTAAACTCTTTCCCAAGTTGCGCTCTGGTTCCCAATCAAAACAAAGATGGCGGCGGCCCACCTGGATAGAGAATCACAACTTGGGAAACAGGTGAAAAACGTTTTACCGTGTACGGGATGGTATATTTTTCTATCCAGGCGGATAGAAGAGTATTTGAGGATTAAGAAAATACACTGAGAACAGTGGTGAGTATTAAACAACCTTGTGGGGTTTTCAACCATCGCAGGTTAATTATCTGATTGCCTCCGTAACCCCTATGTATGCTAATAGAGACTGTATGCTAATACCTGAGGCACAAACGGGGCTAGCGCTAACGTAGCTAACAACAAATATTAACAAGTTTATTGCTGCATTATTTAACCCTTAGCATTTTGACAAGATAAGCAACCTTTAAACGTTAGAGAAAATGATGTCTTCAAGGGACAAGTTTCAAATTCACCCTAAAAGTTTGGGTATGCCGAAAGTTAGCTTAAACTCCACCAAAGGTGTCTCAGTCAAAGAACGTCAAATACATGGTCAGTACCCTTATCATCAGGGTAAATAATGTAGTAAATAAGTGGTTTCGTAGTAGACTTTACCTTTTCATTGCTAAGGCAGGGTGTGTGCAGGTCTTTAATTTACAAAATTCTTAAATATTTAATTTTGCCAACTCTCGGTGACAGTAGTTATAAGAAGTGTTTTTGTATTTTGCTGTCTGTAGATGTGAGATGGTTTAAAACTAAAGGTGAGAGTCAGGCTCACAGCAAACACTTTGACCATTGCCACAGCTGCAGTAACTTTGAAGCGCATTATGTCATAATAGTGTTCAATAGTGTTGATTTGAACAAAAACGTTAATAAACTTAAAGAAATCCCTCATTATGTTTGGTTTATTTCTTCCATCCATTTTATGTTGCTAATCTGGGTCCAGGTCACAATGATTTAAATAATTAGATCGTTAGAAATTATTGTCATGTACTGCTGGGAACTACTGAAAAAATATGATATAGCCATGAATAATTTTAAGGCATATGGCCCCATCTGGATTTCCATCACATGTTCATACCTTCACCAGTATTATGGTGAAATAGATATTAAATTGCATTCTATGTAGCATTACAAAGGTCTGAAAAAGTCTTAAATTTAACTTGAAGAAAA
This sequence comes from Lates japonicus, assembly GCA_033238685.1. NCBI lineage: Eukaryota > Metazoa > Chordata > Actinopteri > Centropomidae > Lates > Lates japonicus. The sequence continues at coordinate 1,927,731 of BRZM01000078.1, read as the reverse complement.
CTGCAGACAAGCATAAAGGGAAGTCAGAATATTATGCACTTTCAATCTCAATTATCCCTCATAAACCTGCTTTTGTGGGTTAACTGGAAAAATATCTATACATACATATAATTCACATGCTTTATTGACAAACTAAGTCTAAGATTCTGTTTGTATGTCCTAGACTGTGGACATGCATCACATGTTTACTGTGAACTGGTCTTCTCAGTTTGTCATATAATCAATAACCCTCTCTCTGTATTTAAAATGAATTGAGCAGATGTGACACATTTAATTATATGGTGATACATTTAGTTCACACTTATGTCAGAGTGGCCTTCATATCTGAATGCATGATGTAACATATTATCTTGTAAAATATCAAAATGATTTCAGCAATAGTAACAGAGTCTTTAAGCACACTTACAGCAAGATAAAGTTTAAACCTTTAGATTCAGAGACCTCTAGTGGCATTTAGGTAATTTCTACAAGACACACCAAAGAGGAGATGGGCACAGTCTCAGTTCTGTTTAAGAGACTGCATGATTTTTTTTTCTCTCAAACAACATTTGGTTTAAATTTGTTTGAGCTGCTGATAAGTTTATGGCATAGCAGCCTCAGCGTGTTTGCACAAAGCATTAGTCAAACATTGTTAGTAATTTAAATATTTACTTTTTACAGTGACTGATAATATGAAGTCAAACTCATTGCTTAATTGACTATTGACAGTGAATAGGTTAAATAAGATAAATAATTGCCTTGTTTTCTTGTTTGCATAGCAGCAAGTGTTTTGGTAATCTTGCACTGACTTTTCATTTCTCTGACTATAGATCATTTCTTCAGCACTGAAGAGGAAGGCAGCAGGTACTTCCCAGTCTGCCAAGATGGGACTTCATTGTCCTCAAAAGACTGCACACACCAAGGAGAACACTCCTGCATTAGGTAAGATGAAGATCCTGTCATTCAAAAGGGGACCAGGTTACCGTGGAGGAATATCCCCTGAGAACTCAGAAACAATATCTTACAGCCTGATGAGGGACACACCCTTATTAACAACATGATCAAGAGAAAAAGGACGTCCTAAAAACTGCACTCCACAAAGTGGAGAAGAGTTGAAAAATGAACAGGAGAGCATGAGCTGGAATGGTGTTGACTGTAAACAAGTCCAAGAGGAGCCAGCAGACCCTCAGATGCATGAAATCGGCCATGTAACAAAGTCTGGGAATTGTTAATTTGAAGGCCTGGAGGCATTTGTTTAAGGAGAGACTGAGCCACGCTTAACTGGATACTATGAGGCAACACCACAAGCTGAGGCAGTGGAAAGCAACACAGGTAAGCCACCTCACATCTAATCTTTCACTAATCCTCCTCAGTGCAGCTGGCTCATTGAGGAGTTCCTTAAGCTTGTTTTTTTTACTCATTAGAATATTAATTTCTTGCTCAGACCAGTGCAGATTTGTTTTAAGGATTCAATTTTTTAAAACAATTTCTATTGATTATTAAACCTTTCAGGGATGTCTTCTTCGTTAAAAAAAATCCTGAATCTTCTAATACTGATAACTACATGTTACAGTAACCTCAATGTTCTGTTTCTTCACCTAATCAGATTCATGTTAATAAAAAGCAGAATTCTGACAGGTAAATCAGTGATTTACGCTTATTCTTTACTGCTATAGCAAACAGTTACTCTCTGCATAGTTAGTCATAGATAGTCACCACAACCCAACCAACGGTTGCCCTTAAAATTCAACAGTGCAAGATTGTTTTTTCAGTGAAGATTCAACATGGACTGTGTGGAATGTCAAGTGATTTTCTGGTGATATGCTTAACTTTTGAAAGACCGTTTGAATGTTTGTTTTGGGGGGAAGCGCTTATACAGTAGGAAAGGTATGATGGAAAATATCAATGATTTTGAAACCTTGACGTTTTCAAACCACGGTTTACCTTGAAACGGGTAATCGTTCCATGCCTATGCACAACATATCAGTTCACATCCTCAGGGGTCACCCTCCATTGCTTAGATTGTAGAGTAAGTCATGGGGACAGAGACCTCATATGAATATACACTCAAGATTCCAGCCATATGAGTGTGACGTGTGCAAGACAAAAGTCTCTGAGATGAGCCTTTTGCTTAAAAATGTTTGCATGCATACAGGTGAGAAACCTTACACCTGCTCCTAATCTCCTAACATATGAAGGCCTTTGCACTCAGGGGATCTTTAAGCAAACACAAACAGACTCATTTGTAGTATGGGGAAGGCTATAGTTGTACAGGATGTGTTCCAATCAGCAGGGATAGATTAAAATATTACCAGAGGATCCATCAAAAGCCTCACCATTGCAAGGTGTGCAAAAAGAAATTCAGACACCAGGTTCATTTGCACAACCATTAGTGTATCCAGACTGGTGAGAAGCCATAAGCCTGAGGCAGGCTTCATGCAATTTAGCGACCTCCTCAAGCATGAGAGAGGACACTCATGGGAAAAACCCTTTGTGTGCACAGTTTGTAATTTGATATTCATCTGTAAAGGGATGCTAAACACACAGTGCAATCCACTCCTGATATACATCCATACAAGTGTGAGACTTTCTACTTGAAGTACAACCTAAATGCTTGCTAGAAGATGTGTTTAGGGAAGGGACCATTTCTGTTACTCTACTACGTCTCTTACTATGATGGTAGCTTGGAAGATGTTACAATATAGTATCATCACAAAAATCTTATGAATTATACCAGTGGTTGGTTTATTCACCCTGGCTTTACACAAATACCTACTGAGGAGAAATACTTGCACACTGTTACATAGTTCACTCCTAGTTTATCTGGTTGAATAATAAATAAATATTTAACCCATGCTGCCTTTATTGCAAAGCAAAAATGAAGAAATGTCATTGATAGTTCTGCAGCAGTTTGTTTTTTCCTTTTTTACTGGTGCCCACTGTTTACACAGCATGATAGACTACAAACACTTTGAGTTGTGTTTTGATAGCATACAGCATATATGAAAAACTGTACAGGTTTATTGAAAAGTTGTTGTTTTTTTACACTGAAAGGGTAAGATAAAACATTTTTAGTTGCAGCATATTTACATGAAGCTGAATTCTGAAAATTTTCCAACAGATAATACTTTATGCACTTATCAAATTTGAGTGACAGGAGTAAGTTAGGCATGGGTAAGTAGTGTGCACAAAAAACACTATTAAAAAAAACAAATGAAACTTGGGTTTCTCATGTAATAAAAGAAACACTAGGACGCTAAAGAAATAACTCAAGAGAAACAAAGAAACTAAATCCAAAACATAATATATGACAAATCTCTAAGAGGAGGAAAACAGGATTTTAAAAATTAGATTCATTAAAAACAATAATGAAAAAAAGATGAATTGTTTTTTTTCCAGTGTTTTAGATTACTTTGAAATGCACTGTGTATTTTTTATTATCTCACTGTGTCTTTCTTTATTTCCTGTTTGGATGGGAGTATATATCCACCTCTAGCAGGGCAGCCATCAGAGGAAAATCTTGCTCACACATTCATTTACACCCAGGATATGCATCACTAGGACAAGGGCCACAACCAAACCTGTCTCAGTCAATTCAGTGGGAATTGGTCTATTATTTTTATGTCCGCAATTACGAGGCCAGAGCAGTAACTACGACTCCGGCACAGATAACAAAGATATATTTAGGAGTAAATAATATTGACTGTACCTTTGTTTAAAGCTGGAATCAATACTTCTTAAAGCGTGTCCATTTTTCATTTAGCCGCGTCATGTCTGTGCAGAGGAGGGGTAGAGAGATGAATGGGTGGATCCTCTAATTCCCCCTGTTGCAGTTATCATAATTGTTGAACAACCACGGTTTTTAAAGATCTGGTTTGAGGAGAGGCAGGCCACACAAAGAAAGTTAATAGATTTGGAAAATTGAGATAGATTGCACAGCAGCCGTTTTTGGAATGTTCCATCGGCGTGGCAGGCAGATGGACAAATATGATCCAGGGATGAGGAGGTGGGGGGGTTTGGGGAGGGAGGGAGTTGGGGGTGGGCGGGGGGTAACGCTACAGCACACAAACACGGGAGCAGCAGAGAAAGCATCCTGACAAATAAAGGTGTTACTGTTTACCCTTTCTGCGCAGCGCATTTGTATCTCATTGTCTGATGGGCGATAGGCGGATGCATCACAGTTTGAGGCCTACATCAGCTTTAGAGTTGGCCGATAAATTCTCCCTGAAAGGCCGCGGCAAACCAGCAGTAGTTCCTCTCTTGCGGCACCAGGGGGAAATGGATAGCTGTGGAAAAGGATGCTTCAGGGAATAGGCAAGCTCAGGAAATGTCTCTCACTCTGAAGTTCGGGCCATTTGCTAGAACTACAAGCCTGTGGTCAGCATTGCATATAGAAAAGATTTTTTTATGTCCCATTGTAAAGCAACACCATACCTCCTCCATCATAAACAGTGTTGTTTCAGCTGATAGTGCTCCCTGTGTAAGACCTCTGACCCTGTCATTTGTCTGCTGAAGATGGCTTTTAGAACCTCTAAAGGATATTTTACAGCAGTGATTTATCCAGAGGGGCCTACATTTGTTTCCATCCGTTTTGATATCGGTCATTGTTTTCACATTTGATGCATTCGGGGCTTTTCTCTGCTCCTCAGAAATCTTTCCCAGATCCAATTTTCGCCTTTCCCATGTCCAATTTTCCCTAATATTCAGATGATTATGGCGTGATGCTTTCCTTCCCTCCTTTCAGCATTCTACTCTTTTCCTCTCCTGCTCCCTATTTTCCCCTGATTCTCTTTCCCTCTCCTCCTTAGATTCTGACATACAGCTACACGATATGAATGTTTACAGTGACATTATGTTTAATCAGCGCAGATCTAGACACTCTACAGTGGCTGAGATTCCACTGCGAATCATGCACAAATCAAAACATAAAGCCTTACATTTACTTAGCCTTTCCTATCCTAAAGCCAAATGGCAAAAGTATTTTCAATCTGGCCCCTTTGACAGACAGTTGGTAGTGTTTTAGGTTGCAGTCTGAGAATTGAATTACCCCATATTGAATCTTATAAAAGTCCAGTTGAGAGGATTTTCTTTTTGTGATGTAATTTGAGCTATCCAATTTTCCTTGTATTTACTGTCTATATTTTTGTCAATTTGGCAGAGGAACATATTGTGTGCGTTGGCGCTGGGTGTCACCGGTGTCGTCACGCTACAGTGGTTTTGGTGTTGGCTGGCCTCTGAGGTCAGTGTGTGGGAAGAGATGGTGGCTCTGCAGGGCTTTGCGGCAGCTCTTGGCCTGTCCCTTTGGGCTCCGACGGGCCCACATCCACTCCTCTCATTCATGAAGGGGTCAATGCACGGGTCAAAACACACCGTTTGACTCCCCGCAACACACTGGTGTGTGTGGGCGTAGATGAAACCGGGTATTTTGTGGGCCTTTGGTAAGCTGCAGCTGGTAGCGGCTCTCTCCCTCTCAAGTCCAAATGTGCCTAAAAGCATGGCTCACACAAAGGAAAGGAGAGAGAAAACGCCATTAAATTGTGTTGCATTGAGTGCTGAGAGTGGGCTGCCGAGTTACACATAAAGGGATGGAAAGACACTGTTTATTCCCTATTAGTATCACCACATTGACAGGTTGGTCAAGGGGTTAGGAAGACTTCTCTCTCCCTCGACCACATCTAATGCTAGCACCTAGAAAACTACGCCGGTCCTCACTAACGCATTCCCCACCAAGCCGGCTGCTATCGTGGTGACTGCTGGAGTGGATCCCTTGACCACGGCCTCCCTCCTCCTCTCATCTCACTGTAACCTCTTGCTCTCTCTGTCTCTTTAGTGGAGGGATAGAGATGTGGAGGGCGAGAGAGACTGACAGTGTGCGCTCCCTCTGCGCAGTAAATATGAACTGCACCCAGCAGACAGACTCATTCATCACAGGGAAGGGGGAAGAGGGGAGGGAGGGTGGGGGTGGAGTGGAGAGGCAAGGTGGTGGGATACAGAAAGGACTAAGAGAAATGTCCAAAAGACAGAGAGAGGGAGAGGAGGAAGAGGAGGAAGAAGAGAGGTGGGAGGAATAGGAAGCAGATGGAAAGAAGATGAAAGAAAGGAAAGTGTTCTGGAGTGATAGAGTGGGAGAAAGAGATAATAACAGGCTGAGAAGGGTGGAGAGTCCTGGATGATTGAAGGATAAATAAAGGATAGCGGATGTGCATGGGAGGAGGAAACTCAAGCGCGAAGCGATGAAATACAGGAGGACATTTATATCTCATCTTAGGAGATCTTGTGTTATGATCGCTGCTAAGCATCTTGTTATGAGCAGTGAATTTGCTGCCCTGCAGTCAAAGCTCATGTCTCCTCGGACTTGTTGCTTTTCACATTTGACCTTGTATATGCACATATCCTAGATGTGTGTACTTGGATCCTGGAGGTCATGTTGCACCATTGTGAACTCAGTTCTTTTTCATGCATATTAAATTTAAGCGCCGAGAAAATATGCTAGTCGTTTTAATTCATGATACAGTGTTGAGCATATGACTGGCAAGACTCTGCTTTTGTCAAGAAATCCTTGAAAAGACAAAAACGATCAATGTATTTCCCAAGCAGAGTACCAAACTGAGGGCTGCAGACTGAGGCAATGCACAAGATGTATTTCCTTATTGAGATACGCACAGTATTTACTGTGCATTGATTGACAGCTCCCCATCAATTTAGTCTTGTCCCGAAGAATTTGTCTCTAAGATAAACACTAAGTGCAACTTGAATTCATTGAGCTGTTACATATTGTAAATAATGTACATGCACAGTTGCTTCTCTTCAAATGTGCTTTTATTTGTAGAAGACGGTAAAATGTAGTTTGTTCTGGAGTTCCAATGCAGCACAGCAAATGCAAAGACAAGCAACAACAAATATTTCTTGAAAATCCCAGAGTCCTGTGCCTTTCCGGTCCATGTCCTCAATTTCCAACAACTTCCCCTCTTCCTCCCACAAAACCACCTCCTCTCCATCTTTTTCCACTCTGCAGAAAAGACAGGAGAGGGAGGTAATGTGTGACAGATGCATATTTCGACTTTCTGTCAGGAGTTAATATTGACTGATGTGTTTCTTACCAGGGCTTGTTGACTGTATGTGTTGGGCTTTGATTTCATTATCCTCTGTCAGCCACTTTTTCTTAAGAATCAGACAATAGCAGATGTGGTATTTGAAATAAGAAGTTGCTGATATTGGAGGGCTGAGTGAACAAGTCATATTGCGGGTGGGTGACCATCAGTCCTGTTGCTGTGGAACTGTAAACTGAGATACCAGGCGCAGAGACCCTTCAATTTATCAACCCCTTCAGCTCGACGGACAGTTGCATGGGCCGCAAGCACGCTGTACATAGTGTAGCCGTGGTTATTCCGCCATATGTCGGAATGAATATATATTTATAGTTAGAGCTTAGCAGTATATCATGATTATACTGTGGAAGAACATTTAAATACAATAAGGGTACTTGTAATTTGATTTCATTGTTTTTTCTATTCTACAGCTCTGCTTAACTATATTTCAGAGGAAAATACTGCGCACAACTCCATTGCATTTATTTTTTACAAATATACTCACTAATTGTAGCATATTAAGACTGTAAAAACCTATTTCAATATATAATAAATGATACACAGCAAATGTATAACCTGAGTTAATACTGGATCTTTAGGGTTATGTTGACATATAAGAGTTTTAAAAACTAAAAATTAAAAATAAACAAACAAGCATTTACTTGATGAGATGCCTTAAATTTGTTTATCTCAGCACTTTTACTAAGTTATGTACCAAGCAGGACATTTATAGTTAAAATATTTGTCAATTAACTCTTTGGTGAACAAACTCTAATGGGATCCCTGTGTCTAAATTACCTCAAACATATCTAGCCATTAGACGGTTGCATGCTCTAATATCATATTGGTCTGGCTCTGATATGATCTAGTAAGATTAAGCTACTTAGCAAATAAATCAAAAACTGCTTATACATTCATTGTTAGTTAGGGTGTTTGATACATCAGTGGCTGATATATTAATATTTGATGTAGTAATTTATAAAATTTGATTATTGTTCTGATATTACCGATTTCAGTGATAATTGCATCCAATAATGTAAAAACCTTTTACGTAGTTGACTGACTCTAGGATATCACCTGAATTTCTGAAGGGTTTATACTTTAAGAAAAATAGCTATGTTTGTGTCGTTTCACACAATTTTGCAACAGTGAAGCTCACTAGTGATGTTTCTTGTCAGTCCAAAGTGAGCCTTTGTTGTTCTTCTCACATACTGATTTAGGTATTATAGTTATTTCATTGGTATCAGCTTCAATGAACAGATCACTCTATCTTTATCAGTAGTATACTCCAGACATATAAGAATACAGCACAAGACGGGAGTCAATTATATTATGATAGTACATGCTAAGTGTGAAGTAGTTGTGCTTCTTTTCCTAAAGGATCCTTTCTCCACCACTGCTGTGGGAGGTATTTCCAGTTAATTGGTTTACGTCATTGTAATGTTGATATATTGCAGCTCATATGTTGACTTCCATGATCTCAAAACTTGCATTAGAGTTAACTGATACAGTTTTCTGAAATTGTTTGACTAGATGATTGAGAATGATGTTGTCAAATATCAAAATGTTTCCATGTTTTTAAGGTATTTCTGGTATTCTGTTTCAACCTACTTAGGTATAGAAGGATAGATCATGTCTAGTTTGGAGCTAGAGAGGAGACTAGTTGTTGCTGGTTTCAGGATTTGTTCAGAGAGGGAGAGTGAAGGAGGCAAGGGTAAGACAATAGTGGAAATAGCTAAATAGTGGAAAATGTGATGAATGCATATGCTTATTCAAACAAGGGAGGACAAAAAACATCCTCAAGAAAGAAGCTGCGGGGTGGAGGGAAAAGGCAAAAATGAGAAGTATTCAGTCTTAGAAGTGGATGGATTAAGTTTACAGCGGTGACAGAGAGGCAGAGTGACAGATGAACTTAAAAAGCAGGGAGGAAAATCAGGGAGGTCTGAGGAAATATAGATGGAAAAGTGTAAGATGGAGATTGGAGGGCCACGGGGTAGAGAGGGATAGCAACGCATGTAGCACAAATGGGGGGAGAGAGGGATGAATGGAACAGATAGTGGAGAGGAAATGAATCAGGAAGAATGAGGGAAACGGCGAGGAGTAGGTGGAAATGGGACAGCACGCGGAAACGGCTCCGGGAGAGCCGCAGGAAGAGAAACGGGAGGGATGAGGGCCGAGGAGAGCAAATGAGGGGGGATTAAGAGAGCGACGTTAAGATGGATAGAAACGGAGGAGTGAAACATGACGGCTGGAATGTAGAGCACCAATAAAAAGGTGGAGCACGGGGAGGGAAGAGATAGGGGAATGATGGAAAAAAGAGCCTGGCGCAGAGGTGACAGAATGATATCAGGTGGGATAGACAGAAAACAGGAGTGATAGCGGAGTGAGAGGCGGGAGGCTAGAGAGGGACCATATTTTCCGTTGAAGGAACTGGCCTGTCATGCTGTTCCGCCAGCGCAGAGCGGCTCTATAAAATACAGGGAGCAGGCGGGTCGTGTCGGGTGACTTATGTGTATATCTAGGCTTTGTCAATATTTCTTTCTGTCTTCCTTCCTCTGTGCTCCCCCTATTGCTCCCTCGCTCTCATACTCTTGTTTTTCCAACTCCAATTGTGCTTCCAGTGTCTCTCCCTCTCTTTCTATGTGTGTGTTTGTCCCAGTTAAGCGCTCACTTCTTCCTCACAGAAGCATTGTTTGCCTCTGATCCTGTTCTCTCTCTCAGGTGAGCGCAGATACACAGAGGGTCTAAGTTTTAGAAGTACTTCGCGCCTTTGAGCGTTTGCTCCCGAGCCAAACATGGCTGTGGCACAATGACTTGAGGACTTGGCAGGCTTATATCCCCCGATGATTCTCTATTATTGAGACAATACAGGCAGGACAATGAGCCATCGCAGTTAAAATTGAGATCACTGACAAAGCGCCAACAGAAATATTCTCATAAAGTCTGCCTCCAGCCCCCTCACCCCCACCCCCAACCCTCCAAAAAATAGGGAGGCAACCACTGGTGTTTCACATCTATTGCACCTTCAGTCCCTGTTTTTCACTTTCTCCTCTGCGTGAGTGCATGTATGAATGAAGCACAGAAGCACCGGGTGGTAGGCTGATTTATTCATGTGGTCCCAGGGAGGATTGCACCTCCTCTTCCTCATTTGGCATGGCTTAGTATCCTGAGCACAGGCCTGCGGAGACCCAGGTCCATGGGGGGGCCTGACATCCTGCAGATACACTGCCCCGGTCTACAACTGGTGGACACGCGCAAATTACCCTGCTCTACATTTCATGTATATTCATTAGGAAAACACATCAAAACTTCTCAGAGCAGGTCTGTCTTGCCAAACGTGAGGTTGCTGCCCTGTTGCCTTCACTTTCTGCCTTGATTTTGTTTTTACTGATGCCTCGGCCACATGTAACTTTTAAGCAGCTTGAGTCCAGGTGGGACTTGACTTGAAATTCGTATCAAGAGAGAGAGAAAAGAATGAATTTTGGTTGACGCTGTCTGTAAACATCCCTGAAAAAGATATAAAAACACTGCTCAACTTCACCACAGATTGTGATACAGATCTATTTTGAGTTGCCGTCATGAGTCCGTGACAACTGAGTGTCACTGTGGAAACAGAGAGGAAAAGAGATACAGGACAGAGAAGTTGCACCCGACTGAAACAGAACTTATTTATTTTTAGAGAATAAGCTGAAAATTTCCAATCCACCTCCATGACTTCCTCTGTCTCAGTTCTAGTGTTTCTTTTTCCTCCCCCCCTTGTCTCATTCTCTCTCTCTCTCTCTGTCGCTGTGTCTGTTCTTTATTTACACCTCTCCCCTGCTCTCTGCAGTGGCTCAGGGAGCGGTAACAGAAGTGTCACTTGTCATTATTGGTCTAATTCAGTAATCCGTCATCGTGCACTCACTGTATGCAGCGCATTATACGAAAAATACTTTTCATGTCTCCTTAATTTGTGTTCCATTTTTACATTTCTCCCTTTGAATTCTTTTTTGTTTCCCCCAGTCTTTCTCCTCTTTATTCAACATCCCATTTTTATCTCTCCAGGATGGACTGGAGAGAAAATATGTCTAGCTGGAGACAGTGCGGGAGGCAATTTGTGTGTGACGACATCGTTGCGCGCTGCTGCCTTTGGTGTGCGAATGCCAGATGGCATTGTGGCAGCCTACCCGGCTACCCTGCTGACTGCCTACGCATCGCCCTCCCGTCTGCTAACACTTATGGATCCCCTGCTGCCACTCAGTGTGCTCTCCAGGTGTCTCAGCGCCTACGCAGGTAGGAGTTTGTGTGTGTGTGTGTTTTTTCTCAAAAGAAATCAAGCCAGGATTCTTTTTTTTTTATCTGACTGAAGTTGAGAATTAAGTTTAGATCTATTTTCCTCCATTTTCTTATTTTCAAGCACCTCTGCATGTCTCTGCCATCTGCTGCTCCACATCACACATGCTCCTTACATGACGGTCTAGACTAGTTGTGGGATTGTTAACAGTAATAATGATGACAACTATTTGTGTAGCATAAATGAGTCCAAACTGATGTCTTCAAATTACTGACTAAGTCTGGTCAACAGCTAAAATACAATGCACTGATATTCAGTTTATAATGATGTGAAAAGCAAGCAACATTTGGCATTTTGAAGCTGTAACAAGAACATTTTTAATACCTTTACTTGATAAATGACTAAACCAATAAATTGACTCGAAAAATTGAAATAATGTCAACTAATCAGTTCTGCACTTCCATTTCTTAGCTTTAAGGCCGTTATAAACAGTTGTATTAATCATAAAATAGTTTCACTTTCTTGGATCTCACTCATTATGTTGTGCATAATAGTATAAAAATATTTTGAATTATAAAGTTTTATAAATGACAAAAAGCTTCCAGGGCTATATTTTATACCATAAAAATGCCCCAGAGTAAAGTAACAATTTCACTTAAAACCATATTGTTGGTTTTTGTTATTGCTGTTAATGCATGTAAATTGCAGGATAAACTCTTTCAAGTGTCACAGAATGAGAATTTAGGAGGACTGCAGTAATATACCAGCTATGCCAAAGCCTGACACAGAGATATTGTCTATCATGAGTCTCTTTTCAATAACTGAACTAAAGCACTAATCATTTCTGTTCACTCCTTCTGTCATGACTGAGTGTTGCTATCTATAATACAAATTGCTGGGTGGTAGTATTGAATCCACTCTGTCTGTGGTTTCTTTACTCTACTATTATAGCTTTCCTATTATTGCTTTTCCATCTTCTCTGTTGTTACGCAGTCATGCTTATTCAGGGATAACAAACACACACTCTTGTCTCTCTTGCACATCTATCTTTGCCTCCTAACTCTTCCTTTATGTCTCCTTCTCCAGGCAATGAGCCGCAGGCTGAGAAGCAGGTAGAGAAAGTTAGCACACTGAGCCTGGTGAGGAGAGACACAGCACTGCTGCTGCGAGATTTCCGACAGGGAGCCTCCAACTGGATCCACTCTCTGCTGGATCCCAACAGAGCCTCTGCCTCTTCCAGCACAGCTGCAGAAACGCCACCAGGAGCCACTGGTATGCCACCTTCTGTGACCGTGTGTGTGTGGGTGTGTTTGTGCGTGCATGTGCAGTCAGGTGGGAACATTAGACAAGATGTGGGTGGCATAAATGTGTTTTGCTTTGCAGCTATTATGTTCAAAGTTTTCTATAGATACAATCTGCTGGTGTCTTGGATTATATCCATCTGCTGAAAGTACAAATCAGATCACTCAGGGATGGGTGGGAGGGTGTGTACCGCCCATGTTTTCAGTGTGTTCATTAAGCCAATTTATTTAAATAAGCTGAGTGCAATAACATCAACTGCCCCAAAGTTCATTTACACCCCATATGGAGGAGGTCACTGACATGGATTCCTTTTATTTGGCATTCAACTAACCAATTATCACTTTATCCCACCCTGTTGCAGAACAATCCTGTGGTGGCATTCATATCAGTTCACCTCTTTGGAGCAGCAGGGCTCTGACGGTAATTGTTAATTGTAGCCACCGTAAATCAGGTGGCGAATCGTAATTTCCCCGGTGTCCCCTTGGCTGGGTAACACCCCTGCAGCTCACAAGCCCAAACTAATGAGAATGTCATCAGTGGGTGTACATTATTAAAAGGCCATCATGGTACTGAGATGGTTCATTATTAAAGAGATGGGAGATCGGTAGCGCTTTGTGAAGAGACCAGCCATGACGACTCTTACAGCTGTGTTTTGACGGCTCGGGGCGGGCGGATGATATCACCATGACAGCACTATTTGAATTTCCGCCACCCACTTCTCTGCTCTTCTCTGTTATATGCCAATTTGCATTTTAGGCTTTTAACTGTTGGCTGTCAACCAGAGGACGTACGATGAGTGGAAACACTAGAATAAGTAAAAGTGATGCACTTCTGTGTTTTTTTCCTATGTCCTCCAGCTGTTATTGGCCTCAAGTGAATTAGACTGACCCTCTCAATTCTTCATACACTTTATAAATTACATGGTTAATGTTCAACGTTTTTTTCCTCTGACACCCTTAATTTTTGTTTTGCAAAATGTCAGCTGCAAAATTTTACCCTCTCTCTCTCTCTCTCTCTCTCTCTCTTAGACGCAGTGAGGAAGAGCATTTCAGAGGCGTCCATCTCTTCCCCTCACGCTGACCCCCCTGTACCCGCAGAGCCCTCAGAGTTCCCCACCAGGAAATTATCTGTTAAGAGTCAGACTTGCCAGGACTTGGGATCCCACAGTTCCACTTCGCACAGTGCACCATTGCTCTCTGAGCGCACAGTATGTCATGCTTGAGCATGTTTACATTGAGATTAACATGCTCTCAGTTGATGCTCTTATCCAGAAGAAGTTAACACTATTAAATAGCTAACTTAAAAGCACACTAGGGTGTTTGAGGGAATTTGTCCTGTGATTAAATTGAAGGTTTGTAATTTGATTATGATTATTGCACCATTGCAGTGAAGAAAACTCACACCAGCACCCCATCTATAATCAGGTTATCTCTGCTTTCATACATCTTGGATTTAGCATATAGTTGCAGCCTTTTTTAAGAGGTCAGACATTTTGTTAGCATAGAGAGATTTTGGCCCTGTATAATACAATGCTGTCTGCCCTGCAGTGATGTTCATGTTTCACCTCAATGAACCCATCTGAGATTATGTCACCTACCCCTCATAAACAGATTTGGCTGTAAAATGCTGACTGAATATCAAAACTTTTTGGTTTGTGTGGGTACTGGCAAGGTATTTACAGTTTATCCTCGCATGTTATTTTCACACAGGCAGGCTAGATTAGTGGCTGGCTTGGGAAAAATAGCAAGCGGAGGTGACGTAAGATTTTGAATATGCTTTTCTACTTTGAAATAGGGATTGTTCAGCCAAGACTCTCAGGCACTGAGCCAAGGTTTTTAGGAGATTTTCACAAGGACAAAGTGTTGTGTGTGTGTATATATATTTATATATAACCAAATGTGCCTGTCAGATATTTTATGCCTTATTTCCTCTTATTTCTTATTTCTTATTTCTGTGACATTACATTCTCCCTTAAGCACTTGGTGCTGTCTGACCTTACCTGAATAATTTCTTGTCCCTTCTGTCACATAGCCAGAAGATGTGAATTTCTTCCTATCCAAGGATGCGGATCCTTCCATTTCTAGCGACCTGTCTTCAGTGGCCATACCACCCCCTGCTGGAGAGGAGGGATCGGAGCTGGAACACCCCAGGGAGTTCCCCCTGGGGTTTGAGCCACTGCGCTCAGAGCAGCTAGCTGAGATGAGGGTGCAGAGCTCTCCGGTGGCCAAGGACCCTTTCTGCTCACCTCTGCTGGCCCCTGATAGCATGCTGAAAGGCCTGCCACCTGTACATATAGTGGTAAGAAAGAACCAGCAGATGACACTCCACCAGGTCAAATGTCATTCACTCAACTCACGTATTAGATAAGCTGTCAGTCAGCGCACTGAAGAGCTTTTGAGTCCCTGCTTGTCTATATTCAGCTGCAGGTATGATCCTATATGAGAAAGCTGATTGTTCACGTGTCAGCTAAACAAGTTTTAAACTTAAACATATATATTGTTAAAGCATGCAAGAGCAGACCAAAATTAAGACTTGTTTGTTTATCATGGTGAAGAGAAGGGAGGTGGAGAAGGGGTTGGAGTGGGAAAACAAAGCAACTTCTAGATGTTAAGAGATCCAGAGTACCTAGGACTATACACTGCAGCCAGTGGAGATGGAGTATGATGGGAGAGATGGGTGAAGTTGAAGCCTGCTCTCTCTTGTGAAAAGGGTGTTAATATGAAAATGAGGTACTGATTTTAAAGTAGCTGGAGTGAGTCAGCGAGAATGTAAAGAAAGCAGGGACAAAAGAGGCCGGGACGCTTTGCTTCCTTTTCTTCATCCCTTAATTAAGATTCTTGACATGTCTGAAGGGAATCCTAATTTGCTTTCCACCATTCCTACCCCTTCCCACCCTCTTGCTTCCTCTTCTCTCCCACCCTCTCAGGCTTGTGCGTTAGACCCCATGCTGGATGACTCTGTGATGTTTGCCAAGCGTTTGAGGAGCATAGACCAGCCTGTCACTCTGTGTGTGGTGGACGACCTCCCCCATGGCTTCCTCAGCCTATCGCAGCTCTCAAAGGAGACGAGGGAAGCTGCCAATGTGTGCGTGGAGCGAATTCGCGCTGTCTTCACTCAGGAGGACACGCCCCCGGAGCCACGCAAGCACCGAAAGCTGGAAAGGACGGATAGGGGCGTGCCGGCCTCTTCTGGGGAGGTCGCTCCTCTTTTCGTTGGCCCCATTGAGGGAGGGGAGTTAGCTGTCGGGAGAGGGGCTAAAATTGCTGATGGGGAGGGCTTAGTTGCTGTGGCAGCCCAGAATAACACTGACGCTGGTGGTATTGGGGCTTAAATAAGGTTAGATAAAAAAAGAAGGACTGCTGTTCACCCGAGGAGTGAAGTGAGAGAGGGTAAATGAAAGTCAGACAAATTTAGGCAGTGCAGTGCCTATAAGAGGAAAAGAGAGAAAGCATCCTGAAAAGCAGAAATGGGGGGAGAGGGCAGTCTTAGAGAATGCCCAGTTTTTGAGAGACAGAGATGTAACTTCCTCTGCTTAACAATTCTTGCCACTTGTCTGTGCACCATCATGCACCGACGCAAATTTGGCAAACAAAACGAACACGCCCACAAAAGACAGTCATGTTTAAGAATAAAATGGTAATTTAGCAGCTACTTAGATCAAAGACCAACACTCACCCACGCATGCAGCACACATACTTAACAGAGATGCCGTAAGGCTGCGGAGGCTCGGACATAAAGCAGCGCAGAAGATTCTTGAGACGAGGCCTGAATGGGTGATTCATCTAGGCCAAGGCAGTCATTTGAGGCCCTAATCAGATGGTGGTAGGCACACTATATGCTTCTGTATGGAGTCATCCTTATCAAAATGGCCACTTGTCCTTTAGGGAGCCACTCTAAATCACACTTAATAACTCCACATTGTGTTCTCCATTACGGCAGTTTGGCAGTCAATACAGCTCACTTTGTGGATAGTAACTCTGTTGACTCTCTCCCAAATAGAATTACCAAGCTAAAACACAACAGACTGAAAGGCTCAAAACTGGATGAACTGATTTACTTGTTTCTTGAGATTCTGTGGCAGTTTTTAATCATATTATTAACCCTATGCAGTAGTATTACTTTTGTTATTTATATCTTTTTTCTGTTGCTGCAGTATAATCCCTGAATCATGACAGGTTTGTTTCTTGATTTATGCACTATATTATTTGTTTAATGTAATCTTATGCTGTTTATTCCACATTTTTTGAATGTGTTCAATATTTACCTCTGCCTCCTCAGCCACAGCTACTCCAACATACCGGGACTTTCCAATTAAACTTATGTTCTACTCTCGGTAATGCACACAGATAGCGTAAATGTGGAATATTACACAGGGACACATTGTCCTATCTAGGTGCTTCCTGATGTTTTTTGTAGTGCTGATATTACTAATGCAAAGATTGCATTTTATTGATTGCTAAATGAAATTTGTGGAGATGCACTGAGATGCATTGTTTTTTTAACACTAGTACTGCTTGAAAACCTGAGTCCCATCTCAAGTATTTAAAGAGCCTGAACAACAATCATAGCTCTGAGATGTCTGAAAGAGGCAAGCAAAAAGCCCTGCCCTCAGCTATCAATACATATTTTAAACTTCACTGCACTGATTTCCTCTCAGGTTGTCCCAGTTCCTCGCCAGGCGTTATTGCTCACTACTCTACTTCTCCGCACAGTACGCAGTGTGTCAAAGTACCACTTCTCTCAGGCCAGGGGATTTCCTACCTGACAACCTGTTTCCACAAATCAGAGGCTTTTAGGCAAAGCTCGAGGACACTGACCAAGAAAATAGTTTGTAGGAGTGCTGTGTAAAAGCCACTGAACTTGTATTTGGCCCACTAAAAGTGGCTGGCAGTCCATATTTTGTATTTCTTTTTTGCTCCCCACCATTACATTTGGGGTTGACTTTGTTTTCGATAACCTGAGGACACTCCTCTGAGCAAGATGCCACCGAAGCACTTTGAAGTGCACAAAAATGCCCTTCAGAGGGTCAGTCCCTCTATCAGGTCCAACTAAATATAGATGCCAACAATGCTGGCACTGTCCTGCCCTTGCCTGGTAACAGGGCTGGGGTTGCCAGGTCTGTAGAGAGGGATGCTGTGTGATGAATAGGATTTAGCCGAAGCTCGGAGTGCAAAAATCCTCCCCACCCGTAGAAGAGCAGGATTTTCAGCAGCAAAGTCATGCTACAGGATTAGACCATGCTCAGTTCTGTCAGCTCGGAGTACTTACTGCAATATTTTTAGTCAGATTGATGGAGAGAACCACGGCCGTGAAGAGGCGGGAAGTAATACAGTCATTCTCTCAGAGATGCTGGGCTGAAGTTTGCACTTGCTTTACTAGCCGCTGTTTATGCTCACTCTGCACTTTTGCAGTAGTTGGTTTGTCAATCCGTGAAGTGTATTTTAAGCTTGAGCTTGTATACATGTCTCTGTTATATGGTGCCTGAGTGTGTGTGCGCTCATTCACATGATCACACTAGTCTCCCAGTGTGTGAGAAACATGAGCTCACACACTGGCACGTCCTCTTTGTTTGTGTCGCGTGTTCACGTTAAGACAGGAATGGCACTTTACAGTCGAGAGATTATTCATAGCATTAATCATCTCTTCAGAGCAACCATGGCATGGCACAACAGTTTTTGTTAATATACACCGGCTTGACTTCATCAATGCTGAAAACTCCTCCACCTTTGAAGCCCAGCAGTTGTATGAATTACATGAGCTACAACAAAACGTCAAAGAGTTGTGTCATATTTGTTCATTTGCTGTGTTTTAACCTTCACATGCCTCTTACCCTTGACCACTGATGCATCAGGCTAAGCTGAGTGCAAGTGATGGACCAGAGGGCCTATTTGGTGTTTTGGACAGATGAGTTTGCAGAGTGAGTAAGTGTTATGCTTAGTTCTCCCATTCTTGACATTATTGTTGTTCCACCTATGCTTCATATGTGCTGCCTGTAACTGTGAGCTGAAATGTTTGATTCAGTATTGTTTCAATTAGTGCCGCTGCTTCACTGTGTGTGGATAATCCACAGAGCATCTTTATAATCCCAAATTGTCCTTGTGAGTACAAACTAATTTTAGTGGTTCAGTGTAATATTGCTTTTTTTTTCTTTTTTTTTGGTGGTTCAATTATTAGGTTGTGCAACATACCTCTACAGGTTTACTCTTCGAAAGCTCCTCTCAGCAGAGATTTTCTTTGCCCCAGGCTGATTTTTTGTGAAGTGCAATGCAAAATACAACGCTGCTGCAAATATGAGCCAGTCGGTTCAACCATTAGGTCAACATTTACAGTAAAGCTATGCAGTTACACACCAGCATCACACTATCAGTGCTTAATGTGGCTATGTCAATTGTTGTTGTGCAGTGTGTTTGAATCACCTCAAGGTTGGACTTCATAGTTAGCATACCAACTTATACATTGCAAAACTTGTTTTTAAAGCAGATTTAACAGGGTTTCTTTGAAGCTGAATTGTTTTGCAAATGCATCAGTGTGTTAGACTGACCTCAACCACCTCTCAAAAATATGTCCTAAGGAGAAAAATGCTTTTAGTGTATCAGTTAGATATCTTTCATGTATGGTTAGTTTTAAGCAGAACCAAAGACTGAAGTCAAGAGTCTTGAACAAATGTACTGTCCTAGCTGTTTAGTGTTCACTGTATATGGTATTATTGAAAATGCAGGTGCTCGGCAGTGTTGTAGCCTGTCTGCACTCCATATGCAAGTTGCTCCGCACTGTAAAATGCAGTTTTGATGTAGAATATAATTAGCCTTTAAAAAACAAAAACAAAAACAAGCCATAGACCGGAAACAAAGTTGTTTTAAGTTTACTTGTTTGTTTTTGTTGTTGTTTTTTTTTTACTTTTTATTTTCCACCACACCACAAGTGCAAACCTGTGAATTAAAAAAAAAAAAAGAATGTATATTAAACATATAATTCATGTAGATATTTTTACTTTCAGATTTGTTAATCAGATCGATAGCAGATTGATTTTTGACTGCATTTTCTCTGCAGGTTTCATACTAGAGTGTTGTATCTGATATGCCATGAGTAGGCTGATTTCTTCTTTTGTTAATTTTTATCTAAATAAATATATTCTCTCATGAACAAGCTGTTGTGTCCAAGCTCATGAATTAACCGTTTCTTTGCACTAGTCAGACAAAAGGTTAATTCAAAGTCACAGAGAGTAAGAAATACAGATTATAATTCAATCTATCTGACCAGATATTCTTGGTATTTCTAATGGAGTTTGATAAATCATGATTATGATTTATGACTGCATGTGAACACCAAAAACTCTTAACTGAATTTCACCAATGTCTTTGGACTGAAGGAAAGGTCAATAAAAAGGCAACCTTTTGTTAAACATATAAAGCGTCAGATCAAATTCAGAAATACACAATGCAGAGAACTCTCTGTCAAAATATCAATTTATCATAATTTCTCTACACAGAAGCAGAAGGTAGAGGAGTGCTTTATATTTTGAGCTACTCGTCTTTTACTTGAGAATTTCAATTTGATGGTACTTCTGCATTTCAGAGGCAGGTATTGTGCTCTTCACTTTACTACATCCATGCAACTACTATAAAGGTTTAACATACAAAACCTTTAATGATCCTATCATTTAGGACAAAGCTTTGTGTGGATTAAACTACCCAGCAGTAAATTTTCTCTTTGACTGGGTACAACATCTACATAAGAGAAATCCATATTTATTATACTTAAAATACATTTTATTGATACTTATATAATTTTAGTTATGGGAAGTTTTGAATTCAGTTATTATACTTTGATTTTACATTGTGCTAATAGCCTACTAATTTTACTTAATTTAAAAATCTGAGTACTTCACTGTTCTGCAGGCAGTGTTAAAAATGTCACATTTTCAGGGAAATTCAGCAGCAGTGCATCCTATTATATCCTGCTCCTGTTGATATATATCCTGCTGATTAGTGATATAATAATTTGAGCCAGGAGGCCAGGCATCATCTGTCTCAGTGCTACTTCATTAGAGGTGTGTGACCTCTAATGAAAACATGATTGCAATCAGCAGTGGCATTTTTAATGTGTGGACGTGTCGCATTCTCAAAGCACGAGCGGAACCGGGCGCGCGCGCTCTGTATCCCCCTCCTCCCCCAAACAACCACACACCACCACCATCTATCCACCATCCAGCTTCAACTGCCGGAGGGGGGCACATGTATGGAGAGGGACCGGCGTGCACGCGCCCGGTTTCTCTCCCTCCCTCTCTCTCTTTCTCTCTTACCCTCTCCCTCGCGCTCCTCCGCTCGAGCCGTTCCTCCGTGCGCGCTCCCGCTCAGAGACAGGCTTCAGGGAGCCCGGACTTACAGACGAGCGACAGCGGGGGAGAGAGAAAGATGGAGGTGAGGGTCGGGGAAAGACTACTGTGCCTGGCCGTGCTGTCCAGCGTCCTCTTCGTGGATTCAGTCCTCGGGAAATACGTGAAAGGCATCGTCAACACCAAAGAGGTGAGCGCTGCTTGTTTTTGCTTTACCTCTTTAATTTGTTGCCACTTGCGACAGTGACACCGCCACAGACTGGTAGCAGCGGGGGGAACGGACTCGACTGCGTATCCGCACGCAGGTGTCTCCGTGGTGCTGGACTGTTCCATGGGTAGACGAAGAGGCTGCGACCAATTCACCGCTAAGTTGCCTCGGTTATTCACATGGCTGTTTAGTGCAGCCATATGAAACACGCTCACCTCTGTTCTGCCTTGCAATTGCGCGCCATCTGCGTGCGTGTCATCTGTGGCGTATATTTTCCCCTCGTTATGATAGTGTTTGGCATCATTGTAGCCCCAGAAAGCGGCATCCCACGAGTCCACCACGACTGACATCCAAGCCCCCGGTAGTGATTACTCATCTTTAATCTAAATCCAGCTTGACGTGCATGGTGTTTGTTGCCAAGGTTTAAATGTAAATCAGCGGTGGTTATTTCTGTTTATCATTAGAGGACCCGTTACAGGTGTGCGTCATATGGCTTGTGGCGCGCAGCGGTAGATTCGGCGGTGGTGATCCTTGAGGGGAAGCTGTGCTCAGTCCAGCCCGGTCAGGGGTTTTTGCGTCTGTTTTCAGACAGATCAGCATCGACATCATCGCTGCCCTGACAAGATCCTCGAGTTATGATGATGTTAATTGTGCAGCCGGGCAGATGTATAGCTCCGGGCCGTTTGTAATTCAGGAGGCTACCACCTGCTGTTCCACATCTCTGGTTTGTATTCTCACGAGTTTGTGGGAGTTTTGATATACAGGAGTAGTGCTGTAGGACTGTCTACCATTTTGTTGGGAGTTCAGGCCACTATGCAGACAAAGTAGCCACTAAAACAACACTGTCAAACCAGCTTTAGATCAAGTTATTTATTGTTGCTAAGAAGGTTTTTATAATTTGGGATTTCTGCAGAAACTGAGTATGTACCTCTCTAAAACAACAGGAGAAACATTTGACCCTTAACTCTGCGAGGTCAGGTGTCCCTGGAGTTTCTAAAACGGGTGAAGACTGTAAGTTAGACTATAAAACCTAAGAAGGAATGCATAATGCCAAAACAGAGCCCAAGCTGATGTTTTGTGATGTTTTTGCCTGACAATTCACATCTTCACAGTTGAGAAGCTGGAACTTGCTTGCTTGCTTGATAAATGCTTGTTAAATGAATTCTAAAATTGTTGATTAATTTTTTATCGATCGGTTAGTCAGGCAATCATTTCAGCTCCAACACGAGCATGCACCCTCGGGAACTGAAATCTCCTGTTGCCAGAGTGGAGCCGCTCAGTGACCAACAACAGGGGACTATTTTGTTGCACTGTGCAGCTCAGTTCACAGTGTGAGGGAAGGTCCTGCTGTAAATGCGTGTTCCCTCCAGTGAAACACAGGATAAATATTCTTCATCAACCATGTGCACTCAGGTGTTTCATGTATCACAGATTTTCATGTCTTG
Organism: Lates japonicus; assembly: GCA_033238685.1. Classification (NCBI taxonomy): domain Eukaryota; kingdom Metazoa; phylum Chordata; class Actinopteri; family Centropomidae; genus Lates; species Lates japonicus. The sequence goes on along the minus strand of BRZM01000078.1, from coordinate 1,905,101 downwards.
CCAAAATGCGACTTGGCAGTGAAAAAACAAAAAACTAAATGTTGGAATACTTTGCCAAGGAGTCCCAGTGTATCACATTTCCTGTCCAGTATCATACCTAGCTCTTCCAAGAAGCAAAGAACAGAATCAGACAATGGGCAGTTTGAGCCAATGAGCTTTAATTTTCTCTCTAGCTCGCTTGCTGACTTGTTGTACTCACATTCCCTGAGCTCTGACTACAGTAAATTTCAAAATGCGCCATGAACTGAGAGATTGAAGTCACCAGTTTGAATCCTTGGAATGACGATGGGGATCTGAATAGACAAATTGAACAAGGAGCACTCATCCATCCATCACGGCTGTTGAGATGCCCTTGAACGCAGCACTGAATCTGCACCTGCTCCAGTGGCATGTCACTGTGTCAGGCTGCGCAATCCCAAGCAGAAAGTGTGTGTGTGTGTGTATGAGAGAGAGAGAGACCTTAACCTTGACAGAGGAGTTTCACTGTTTTAGCCTCACAAATAAGAACAGATAAGTCAACTGCCTGTTATGTGTTATTACACAATAAGCAATTCTATATCAAGACAGCAGGCTGCAAACTAATGGACTATTTTATTATCCCTACTCTCCACGTTATTTTCACTTATCAATAATTGTTTGGTCCGTAAACAGTCAGGTGACGTCTTAAATTGTTTACATGCAACACAGTCACAAGGTGTTAGTCACTTACATCTCTTTAAATTTTTATTCTTGAATCAGGTTTTGCTGTCCAAAGAAATAAACCATGTCATTATGTTTCATGGCAAAACAACAGGGCTTGATACACTGGCACACAGGGCTTGACACATATTGATACATTGTGTGTGTGTGTGTGTGTGTGTGTGAGTATGAGTGTGCATGTCGAACGCACCACCATCTTGCCAGCAATCTGCCCCAAGGCCCACTGACTCCACTCCACACCTCCCGTGACACACACACAGCAAAAACACTCCACTTCAGCCCATGGCTGGTGGTAGCCGTATCAGTGTTGAGAGAGGTGAGCAGAGCCAAAATCATTAAAACGAAATTTTACCACACTGGGAGATGAAAGCAGCAATTGAGAGCTGAGAACGTATATATAGCTTATCTGAAATGCAGAACAGGCTGGTCAGGTCAACTGTCATTACATTCCTGCACAAGTAATGAATTTATGCATGCAGGAGACTTCGATAAAATGTCCCTTTGAGGTGTGGTGGTGTTGAATGTCATATGTCAGAAGAAGGTCACTGTTGAATCCAGCTGAGAATGTGAAGAGGAAAGAAATAAAGCTGTCTCGCTTAACAGCCAACAGTACAGACCTTTGAGCATGGTGCAGTAAATCCACACCCCTGTGTCTCCTGTACAATGAGTTTGTAGCAGGCCGACAAGGAATATTTATGAAGGCATGTCCCTATCTAATTGGCCAGCTTTTGAGGTGTTGCTATATATTTTCACACCCACAGACTGGCCATGAGGTGTCAAACTCTGTTTCCAACAGTGTTTATACGGCTATTTTTTCTTTTTCTAGGTAAATTAAATTACAGGCCTGTAGTTTGGTCTATAAAGTATTTACATAAAATAATAAATTAGATTAAGCTTTATTCAAGCTAAAATGTATCTTGTTTCAACATGAATAATAATAATAATTAATTAATGATGTTGTTTGTTGTTGAGGTCATCCGAGAGTTTTTGGTCATTAGACACCGTCAGCCCTAAGAAACTGTGGTCTACAGAAACCCAAGTTCAATTCTTAGTAGGAATATTTATTAACCATAATGACAGCACATACAGAGAATTTGTCCAGGCAACAGCCACGCCCCAGCGGATGTAAGTGTGGCCAAACAGACAGAGCTGACAAACACTAGTTGAAACTGCAGTTGCCAGTTTGGAACTAGGTTCTTCGTCAGAGCTTTTACAAATAATTTATAGTCAAACCCAGCCAGCCAAAATGAATATCTTTCATGTCACATATCGATACAGTGCCGAATCATCCTTGTTTAGCTTGCTCTCTCCCAGACTTTCACAGGTCAAATGTCTTTGGTTCTTCAGTTAATGAAGACTATGATGAACTGAAAGGTCTTTAAACTTTTAAGTCGCCTGAAATTTAATAAAATTTAGTCGATGTCTCTTGGAAAGTTCAAGGTTTAACCAAAAATCTAGCACCAACATTCACTGGCCTACTCCAGCTCTCTGCCCATAATATCAACACCGCATCCGAGGAAAAAACACGATTACGCGAATAGATACGACAGTTTGAAATGAAGGATCAAAACAGATCCTGACTTAATAGATTGTGAATGTTCAGTATGATGTTGTTTACCACGTCATGAAATATATCGTTCTGAATTTTAACTTCAATCAGGTGACGGGCGTTGAAAGTTCAGTATCAACTGTGAACTCAATCAACCAGTTTTCAGATCTCTTTAATGAGATCTCAGGATTAGACACAGGCACTGCAGGTGTGTGTGCACACAGGCCTGCAGGCAGTCTATCTGGAGCAAAGGAATCATGAGTGCCTTGTGGTGTGTATGTGTACTGCCCATGAAGTCTGTGTACCTGCTGTATCACCCAGAGAGACAGAGAGGGAGAGTTATGTTTTGAGGTAGCAGTGAGGTGTTTAACTGGCAGCCAGTAACCCCTGACCAATGATAACCATTATGCTCAGCAACCCAGGCACTGAATTAGCTGATTGATAATTACCCATAATGAGGCGAAGCAAACAAGTGTAGAGAAATGACAGCCATGATAAATAGCACAGAAACTGTGGGAGAAAGGGAAAAAAAGGAAAGAGAGAGAGAGGAAAGAGAGAGACAGAGAACAGAGATCAGATGCTAAATGACGGATACTGCATCATGCGCATAGCACTTGATTAATGTACGACACACACACAGACACGGTCAGACGCGGCCAAGCACGCTGCATACTTGGGAGGTAATATGACTTCTGGCATCACAATGTAGTGGCTGGTGGTGGGGAAATAAGAAGACCAAAAGGGATGCATGGATAACTTACTCACTGTTGCTATTCCCAGCTCAGCTCTTTCTGTTTGCCTTTCCACACACACACAACATACCTGAGCTGCACTGCCTGGCCTGAGTAGTAGTTGCTTGGTTCAAGTATCAGTTTGGTGGAACAAATAACGGGTGGTGAACTGTTAACAGCTCTGAAACTCTGATGATACCATGACGAAAATAGCCTTGTTGACCTTGGTGTCGCCCACCTTGAACTGAAAGACACTTATTGATTAAATGTGCAAAAATCCTGGTTTTATTCTCACATTTTGCATTTTGAAAAAAATAACTATCCAGTCAAGCATTCCCAAATAGTTTTAACTTGAAGAAACCAAAGTGTGGTCAGCTTGATGTTTTTTTTTTCTTTCTTTTTCTTCTGATGTTACTATAGAGCCTTGACCCCGAACCCTTATTAAACACCTTGTAGGAATTGAACTGCCACCGTGGTGCCGGTCTTACCGCCATCTGTGGCCTGACCACCAATGCCCAGATGATCAGAGAAATCCCGCACCAGGTTCTGAAATCTCATGTGAGCCTGAAGAGTGGAGGCTACAGGCGCAAGATAATAATGCCTTTGGTCCAGGAATGAAATTTTCCCACAACATACAGTATACTGTCGGAGTGTTCATGTCGGGTTGGCGCGGTTTTTCCTGGCGCTGGCTCATTTCGACATGTCAGTCCAGTTGCAGTAATTGTGTAGCAATTTCAGATACCGTTGGCTACGTTTGAACTTCTGGCGATGTCATTATGTTTTACGCGCTGGTGTGTGATTATGCCAATCTTTGATATAGCAAACTACCGATCTGCTTTAACACCTGTGCCAGCCGAAAGAAGCACCACTGGCGCTGAGCTGATAATGAAGCGACGAGGCATGAGAGGTGCTTGCGTTTGGCATACCGGCGTTCGCCAGCAGCTGCAAACGGCGCGGCGCTGCAGCCAGCAGTGGTGCGATGAGGGTGTATTGACAGGTGGTGGTTGCGTGATGTGTGTTTGTGTGGCGGTGGATGAGCAGGGTATGGCCAAAAGTTTTGACCAGCCATGTGGCATCTCAAAGTGCATGACATATGCTCTTGGTGTGTGTGTGTGTGTTTGTTCAACAAGGGGTTCTGTCTTATCCTGTGGTGAGCAATGACACCTCCTCCATTCCACCATCCTGAACTAGACCTCACTCCCTTCCCTCTCCAGGGTTTCATCTCACAAGGCTTCCTCTGCTGGCCCCAAGGTCAATATAGCCTTGGCGTCACCTGGGACCATGGAGGGAGGAGTCTCTGCCCCAGTGAATTTTGAGTCGGCTATGAATTACAACCAGAGGTCTAGGGGCTGAGAAGCTGCTCACAGCGGCTGGAACATGCTTATTTTGTTTCTAGCAGATATAGGAGGCAGCAGTGTTGGCCATTACGCTGCCTGGTTGCACTTACCTCGCAGCACAGAACACGTTACTGCAGAGAGAGAACGCAGTGGCGAGGTACTGGCAGCACAATGGTGCACAGAGTTTGCTGGTTGGTTGAGATCAAGAGCTCAGCACAATTAAACCCGGCAATACTTTTGAACAAGGAAGAGACACCAGGTCATCTTTATGAGCGAACAAAATATCAATATCAGTGTGAATAATAAGGCTTGGATCCACTGAAAAGTACAATTGATTTGTTAAGTATTCTATCACAGAACTTGAGGGATAAGCATCAATATAATAATGACGGATATGAGATCACCACCGGGGATGTTGGTACGGTATATGTGATTGTAGTTTCAGCCTAAAAGTTGCATGGTTGCAGAGTACCCAATGTTCACCTGATCGCTCAGAAATGATAATGGAACACCACGTCAGTACGTACATTAGGTACTGTAGCCACCGTCATTATGTGCTGTGAGCTGGCCAACACGATTAAACCATCACAAAATACGACGCATTTGGGCTCATTGATCAATTGGCTACGACCAACCTGTTTCAGCCTTAGTGCAGTGCAATTAAAGCAAATGACTGCCCATGGAGATTGTTGCTCGGTTTACTTAATTGCATTTTATTTTCTAATAGAGATAGAGCTAAGTAAACAAGACTTTGTTTAGGATTAGAGTTTCCCAGGATACTTTAAATCATGATTCTGCAAACCTGATTTAGTCATTGAACCATGTCCTGCAAGGTGTTGCTACCAAAAACTCGGTAGACATATCGGTATTGAAAGTTGTAATGATTCATGTGTTCGTTGGCTTTAATAATCAAATTGAACTCAGAAAACCGGTCTATTTTAAACTCTTTCTGCGGCAAGTTTCTGTTTATTGCTTATGTTGAGAAAATAAGCAACACTGATGTATTTATGAAGTGGTTACTTTTGTTAAATGAAAAGGATATGTTATCAGCTAGGTTGGTACCAAACAGGTATTGTATGTTGTGATATTGACTGTGCAGTACGTCTACTCTGAACTTCGGTTATCGGAAATTGCAGGTAAATAGACTCATAAATTACCACTTTCGATAACCAAGCACCATAGACCGATTCATGAATCATTTGTGTCTGTGGTAAAATAAAACATTTTACATTGAATCCAGCCTGTCTGTCTCTCTCGCTGCCATCTATCTGAGTAAACGCTGGCTTCGCCCATTGCTTCAATATCTAGTGACTACGCGCTATCGACGATGTCCCATTTGGCTTGAAACTCTTCATCTCCCCTGGCTGCCCTCAGTAGGCCCACCTGGAACCGGGCAGTCTCCGGTATAGCAGCGCGTCCAAATGCCATACAAGATGTGGGTGTTGTGTTGTGTCTGTGTTCGGCGGATCCACATTCACAAGAATGCGTCTGCTCACAGCCAGGCGGTGTCTATGCGCGCATCAGCATGTGTGCGTGTGTGTGTGTGTGTGCATTGACATATATTAGACCGGCTCACTGCCTGATCTGCCAGCGTCAGGCTGCCGCACGAAGCCTCATAGTAGCACACTGCACTATTATCTGGTCTCATGCTGCTGTGTTTATGGCTGGCATAATGATAGTTTTTTGCATCTCTTCCCGACCTCTCTGCTTATTAATGTGTCTCAACAGCCTTACTGCCCTTCCTGTTTACTGCAGTTACACCTCTCAGCTACCTGTCTCTTCTCACATTTCTGGTTCTTTCCACCTAAACCTCTTTTCACGTTTTTCCACCTCTTAAACTCCAATGAAACTCTTCTTCAGCCCCATCCCCTCTTTCTTTTAGCTACTGAGGTCCTCCAACTTGTACATCTATTTCTTCCCTTGCTCCCTTCCTCCCCACATGTTTTATTTCGTCATGTTTCTCACACCTCCTTTAGCCCAGCTAGATCAATTGCTGGTCTGTTGTTGTTGTTGTTAGCACAGCAGCAGCAGTTGTTGTTGTTGCGCCGTCAGTTCACTGTTGTGTGTTCAGATACAAATATCTCAACATGTGGCTGATGGTTGTTGTTACATTTGGTATATGATCTAATAGACAAGACGAATACCAATGTCTATTATGTCTTCTGTGTCTGTGAAGGTCTCAACATCTATTGATGGACACTTCAGATTATTAACACAAATGGCTGGCTGGGTGATCCTCGATCTCACAGCCCCATCATGAGGCTGACGCTCATGGTTTTGTAAAACCAGTTACTGGATTGATTACAAGAAATATAGTCCAGGACATACTGGCTGGTAGCTTTGATCTAACAGTCACACTCTCAGACAGACATCTAAATTGATCCATTGCTAAAGCCACTTAGCTCGATCACCCTGGAAAACAGTCAAAACCATGGCTGACTGGAGGCAAAACCAAATCTAACTGCTGGAACCTTTTCTCTCCAATTAGAAAAATGTTTAGAAGAATCTAAGTCACAGTGCTATAGAGAAGCAGCAAAACATCTCAACCCAGATCAAAATGTTTTGGCTTCTTAATGCAGTAAGGCTTAGTACCTATTAACTTAGCTAAATAAGGGTTCTTTCTCCTTGGGTAAATGAAATAAACTGATAATGTTCTCCCAGCTGTATTTATCCAAGGTACCAAACCATACTTGCTTCACAACATGACAACAAACCCATACTCATATTGAGGGAAGGTTTTTGTACCACTGGTCAGCATGGTGTCACTGATCAAGTTACCATACAAACATGACTCAGCAGGAGGCCAAGTTTAGTTTCAAAATATGCCGCTTTATTTTTTATTCCTTGTGAAATCTGGCCCAGGTCGTCATTCTTCGCCGCTAAAACTACAATGGTTAACACGGTAAAGAGTATCTGCAACATCAGAGTTAGCGCTGCCAGCGCGCCGCGCCGCGAAGTGCAGCAGCAGTGGAGTTATGCCAGCACGCTGACATCAGATTTAGCCTGAAGTTAACTGACTGCACCACCAGCCTCTAGCTGGTTGCAGACTCTAATTTGCTCCATGTCGCTTAATGCATTTTAATTGTATATTTGTTTCACTTGCCTCCCTCTGTTCCTTCAATACAGGACTGCCTCACTGCTTCTGCTTTCTCACCATTTTGGACGCCTGACTCCGGTCCGCTTATCCATGTTTTTTCAGGACTCATTACATCTAAGGTAGTGTTTGCATCAGGTTTTGTGCAGTGCGCTCACACTTTCCTGACTTCCACGGCATTTTGTAGTTTCTTTTTCATCGCCTTTTCTTTCTTTATTTGATCAGTTTATTCTTCTTTCTCTCTTCCTTTCTTTCTGATTTCTCTTACCGGCCCAAACCACTGCCATCACCCCTTTCTTCCTTCATGTCTTTGTTGCAATTGTTTCATTCTCTTCATCCCTCCTTGTTTTCCGTCTCCATCTTCTATGTGTCTGTTTTGTTCCTACCCATGCCTTTGCTTTTGTGCCGAATTGGTGACTTTAAAACAGTTTTTAGTCGCGAATCTCAAACCTGTTTGCTATGCCTTCGAATTATAACTCAATTCTGTGCCTTTCCAATTTTTCTCTCTCTCTTGTTCTTCCTCTGCAGTCTCGCCATGTCAGAACATATTGCTCTATTATTTTGATGACAGTTCTGCGGCTAGTAGGCCTGAAAAGGTGAGAGGCATTTGACACCTCTTCGATCATGTCTTTGACAAAGCCATTATTAAAGAGTAGGCCACGGCCCGATTTAATGGTGTCACTTGTGGTAATGAAAGCCCTGTGACCTTAATTTGTGACTCACATTTTTATAGTGAGACCAGCATCACCGTAGTTCTGCTGTGTGGTTGAGATTAAACAAACTGTCTTTTTGTCCTCTGAAAGTAGACATTTTTGGAATAGTCTACAAGAATGATACATCAATGATGAGTTACGCAGTGATCAAGAGAATGTTGCGATCCATATTAAAAGTACAAAGGAGACACAGAGAGTTCTATCTGAACTAGCTGCACCAGAAATGACATATGAGAAGATTGTAGATAAATGTCTAGTTTTTGGTCTGAAACTGGTAACGCTAATTACTTATTAGTAAAGACTGGTGACACAGGGTGATGTTTTAGTTGGTTTTGCTTGCACTCAAACAGTGATTAAAAGAATAAATGTCATTGTCACCTTGCTTGAGGATATTTTTTATCCATACTGGTGAATATTGTAGGTATTGTAGCCTGTTTTGTCCTGCTGCATTGTTCAGATTAGTTGAGCTGATGCAAAAGGCTATGATTTCTTACTGTTCACCCATAATACACTGTGAACACCCAGTACCTTTAAAGCTGAAAGTCAAAATTGCGCCCAGTTTTATTTAACCAATCTGCTGGAGCTTGGCACACAATAGGAATGCAGTTTTCCATACATTATTTAGCTATCAAATCAGCGCACTTAGATAATTCCTACATTTGCTGGGTCTACAGACTGTTTTCCATCCACTGGTTCATAGTCAGTGTACACATCTGGTCAAGCTCCATAATTTAAGATAACGAGACGATACTTTTATTTTACAGAGGATGACCATTATTACTATCCTTTAGTTGCGGCATGGCGAACTTTAGTGCGCTGGTGACGGCATGTACATCACCAAACTTTTATTGACCGCGTGTATACCCACATTCATCCAATCAGCTAATCATTTGGCAGCAGGTATAAAACCATGAGTCTGGAGCAGACGGGTTGGTCTGTTTTTATGAACTGCTCATTCCTGGGATTTTCACGCACGTCGAAGCCCGCGAGTTTATCTCCAGAACGGGTGTGAGACAAAAAACATCCGGTGAGGTCAGAATGGTCCATCTGTTGACAGAAAGGCTGATACAGTAACCAGCTGATGGATAGTAACGATAAGATAACCACTTCAGCCGTCGTAAGGGAGCAGCAGAAAGTTATCCTGAAACACAACAGTAATCGCGTCGGTTCCACCCTATCAGCCATAGTCAATCGAGGCTGCAGGGGTACAGGCTCATCAAACCTGACAGTTAAAAGACCCGGAAAGTCAAAGCCTGGTCTCGATGAATCTGGATATCTGCTGAGTACGTAGATGGTGGTGTCAGAATTTGCGTCACAGCAGCTGAAACCATAAGGCCCAATCCCGCTCGTAGGTCAACAATCCAGGCTAGGTAATGGTGTGGGGAATGTTTTTCTTGGCTGCTTAGGCCCCTCAAGCACCAACTCATTGTATGAACACCAGCCTCTCTCTCTGAGCATTGTTGCTGACCACAAAGCGTCCCTTGAGGCCAGCCTACCACCTCCAGCAGCTACTTCCAGCATTGTGGTGGTTCATGTCATGTGTGCCAGCCAGCCCCCAGACTGTGTTCCCACAAAGGCACCATCCAGAGTGCATGCCCCAGCACTGTGTGGGGGATGTAACATGATATAGTCATAAATGAAATATCATACTGCTTTCTACAAACTACTGAACAACAATGCATGATACAATCATCGACAGAGACAGATGCATGTACCCTTCCACCACCCATTTTAAAACTTCGTGTCTTTATCAATGCAGCATTGATGTAACTGTTTTCGCCAGTTCAGTGTGTCGAACTAAAACTAAGAACAGTTAATAGGCTATGAAGTGTTTTACTGCATAACATAGCAGGTTATAGGAAAATCCATGCTGAAATGATCCGCAAGTTAGCAACAACAGTGACCAATTACTAGATTCTGTAGATTCTGGTGCTGTTCTCAGAATCAAATAGCAGGCTCTCACTTAGACTCACTATTTTGTTCCCAATATTCAGTGGTCACAGAGGGAGAACGATCACTGAAGAGATAAAAATATCAATTTAATTACAGCAGCTGCTAATAGACCAAAAGATGATGGCAGACACTAATTAATTACATTTGATTAAACAGTCTTTACATGAAAATCACATGATTTGATTTTGAGTTTGTCGTGTCTTCCGCCCCATCAGAACTGCTACCAGAAGGAGGCAGTGCTGAGGCCCGAGAACAACCAGGTCATCAACCTCACCACGCGCTACACCTGGTCAGGCTGTGCAGACCGAACACGACAACACATTTGACAACTGAGTAGCATCCATCCTGCCAAAGTGTCCCTTGTTGCACCTGTGTCCAACACAATCCAATGCAGGGATATTAATATATATATATTATACTGTGCAGACCTCTGACCTCTAAAATATGCCTGTTACACTGTATCATATTATTCCTTTATCTTGTTTTATCTCCTACCCATATTGTTAATGCAAAATAAAAGAAATATAAATACACAGAGACACAGAGTGACAAAGCTAATGTATTTATAATAGGTTTTCATAGTTATTTTACTGATACACATATTTCCACTGTTGATGATGCATCCCAGCCAAATCAGAAAGGTTATGATGGCCTGTAACACTTTTTTTTTTTTTGAAATCCTGATTTTTTCAATGGGCAACACAACGTGTCGTTTATCACACAGGGAAGGCGTGATTGCCAGCACGACCTACACAGGCGGTTAGTGGGATCTTTGTTGCTACATTTTCAGGCTAGGCTAGTAAATATGTTCATATCTTGATACATCAGGCTCCCCACCTCTTTAGAGATCAATCAGGCCCTGAGGCAAAATGGCCCTGCCCTTTGGACAGCATCTCAGAACATCAAACCCACCCCTCCCTCCTCAAGTATTTTTTTCCAGGTGATGGGAGATGGAACGAGGAGGTCCTGAGTCATGTGATGCCTGTAGCCGTGAGATGGTACATCGCCTCAGCGCGTGTAAGCGCTGACCTCGAACCCAATTGGCCTCCTGAGCAAGGGCAGGCGTACCGCCGGTTATCATGGCACACCCCAGCACGAGAGGCCTGCCGACGTCACACAGTCACATGCTTGTGTTTTGCCCAGCTCGAACAAGTAGCAAACGTCATCACTACGGTCGCCATCATCATCATCATCATCATCAACAGTGTCAATGATCATCATCCATCAAATCTGGATGACAGATACCTTTGGGGGTTAAAATCGCTAAGAGTTACGTTTTATCATAGATATAGTAGTATATTTAATGAAATTGTCAATGTCAAAAGAAGAAGCTATTTTAGCATTGAAATCATCGGGTTTTTTGTAACAAGCAAAAACAAAAAACTCAATCAGATTTCAGGTGCGTTAAAGAGCATCAGACACAAAGTCGGAAAAACTCAGGCGAGAGACACCCAGGTCTGAAGAAGGCTCTGTGAAACACTGGATGTTTGAAGGCCATTGTGCTTGTCTTTATAGACCGTAAATCAACTTACAATTTTTTGTCCCAGTATGTGCTTTCCATTTGAGGATTTTGCGACCAGGCCAAATTTATTCTAGAAGTAAAGGAATCTAAATAGGCAAAATATAAGTCTGCAAGTGAAATTAACCCTGTGATTTATGATAGATAAGATACTTTCTCATAAAACTTAGAATTTAGGAAACTAAACCTACTTAAGATTATTAAATGCCCTGTGCATGTTGCAGATCATCAGAATCCAATTGTAATTTTACATATAACACTGGTCTCTACCTCATATCCTCTGTCCCTAAGGTCATTATGTATGTTGTTATCTGATCTTGTGTCTGTACATCTGTCTCTGAAATTGCTCTTGACACAGTAGCACTATCCTCTATAATCGTAGGCACATTTGGGTACAGTGGCTAATACAGACCTCTTAATGGGAACCTTCTGCTAAACCGTGCCAAACATGCCTTGCTGGCGGCTCTACTGAAGCTCATTGATTGGCCAGCTGAGGACCTTAAGCATTGTTGTTTTACAATGGGCGTTGTGCCATCGGTGCCGGAGAAAACGGCAGAGAGGCAGGGTGCGTATTGTTTGTTGATAAGGTCTGGACTGGGCACTGGTGAAGAAACTTAAGGAGCCTGCATAACGACAGCTCTGCTCAGTGATGATACATCCTCCTACACCGAGGGCTGAAATAGTGACTTAATCCAGAACAGGTTGTGTGTGTTGTTGCTGGTTTCTACAGGTGCAGTGCGTTTATGTTTTGAAAGCAGGTGAGGAGTATGGTGAGTGCGCATGGTTCCCGGAATGCTTTATTGCGGTGTACCCGCCTGCCGCATTGCGCCGCTACAGTCTGAGTGGCTACTCTGCGTCATGCCCTGTCGCGATTCAGTGGACATGTGTGAGCAGTCATGCCTGCATTTTTAAGGAAGGGTTTGTTTTCATACGTTAAGCTGCGAGCGCTATTGAAGAGGGATAATATGATCAGGGAATGATGTTTCGTGAGTGTGGTAGGTCACAGCAACGCATGATGGACACGCTACCTATCGCTGAGTGATCAGTACAGGCTTCTGTTTCTGCCCTGGGACGTATGCACGCTGCACCCTGCATGCCACTGCCCTCGCCCCTCGTCGTTCGCCTTTCCGCCCTTTTGCTTTCACACCTTTCCACTTTCCCACCCTCATTACAATTTTGCCGTGTCCCGCCTCTTCAACTCTCGTCAAAAGCGCCATCTAACACCATTCTTTGCTATCCATTACTTTCGTCTCCTGTTTCTGTCTGTCAGCCTGTCTCAATTGTGCCCTCCACGCAGCTGCCATCTCACTGGTCTCATTTTCTTGCCTCTGCCATTCCATGCATTCTCCTGGCACCCCACTTTATCTGCTAACACATTTCTTGTCTTCTGTCTTCTTATCCAACTCTCCTCTGGCGTACTACATCCGTCTTTACCTGTGCTGAAGCGGCGCTAAATCCAGCATCCCAGTGCCTGTTCATGAGGTTCACTCAGTCCCCAGATGTGGACCTCGCCTGCATGGAAATGGCGAAATATGAGGCTGATCATTATTTTACCCAGGCAATTTCACTCTGGATTAATTATACAGGAACCCCGAAGGTTGCAAATAATCATTATCAACAGGGAAATAATAATAAAAATTCAAGAAAGCCAATAAATTACATAGCAGAGGACCACAGTCAGGATGAAGGTTTTTCATGGGCAAATTCAATAAATCAAAGTTCACTAAATTAGCAGCCCTGGAATCTTCTTCCTTGTGAGCAGAGACATAGATGTCTGCGGATGTTACATTTCACTTTTAAAACGTTTCATAATATTTATTCTGGAAAGCAGCCAAGCCTAATTATATCTGTATTTGCACAGAGCTGCTATGTTCAAATGAGTACATAAAGAAATGTTTCTCTTTGTATTGCCTTCATAAAAGCAAGTTCTTTTGACAATACCGGTGAAGAAAGTTGAGAACTAATTAAAACCATTAATTGAAAACAAACAGAAAACGGAACACCAATAACATGGTTTCTGGCTGCATCGACCCAGCCATTGTCTGATTTGCCAGCAGGTACTTATCCTTGTGGTCTTCGCAAGAGAGAAGGAAAGCCTGAATGGCTGTAATCAAACAATCAGCTTTAGACACGGAGCAGAACTGTTTTGACGAAGTTAAATTAGTTCAGTAGGGGAACTGAGGAAGAGCTGAAAATTAGACCATTGCCACGCTTAGGCCACTAAATGGCCAAACCTTCGCTGTCAACTCAGCCAGGTGATTCATCTTTATAGAGCAAAAGTGTAGAAAGTTTTATGACTGAATACCTACCAGTTCGTCCAGGTGTCCGCCAAACAAAAATGCAATTCATTTACAGATCATATATAGTTGATGGATACAGGAGAAGTTGATCCTCATCGTATCCTTCGTGCCAGATGGAGAGCTGTATTGGATTTGAAGTTGCTGTACTTTAGTGTAATACAAGAAAGTTATTAATAGTAATATTTGACAACAGTGAGCCTTGAAGATATATTCAATTATAGAAATGAACAGGCCCATGATCGGATTGTATACTGCAGTATAATCTAAAGCACATTTTTACAAGCGATTCCGTTAGTTTGCTGGAGTGGTGAGTATCATTTATTATGAAGAAGATTTATTTTTCTCATGATCACCCAATCAGCTCTCAGTGAGAAGCAGAACTGCTTGGGGCAGTTTTTTTGCCTAGTCTCCTTTAGTTCCAATTAAGCGAAGTTTGATATTGATTACAAATTATTTATATCTTAATTGATTGATACACATGTAACAAAGTGGTTCTTCTTAGAAATGGTTTTCTTGAGTTTTGCCTGGCCTGCACAGAGCTCTGACTTCAACCCAACAAAGGATTACAGTATGAGCTGGAGCGTCAGGCTGTGAGCCAGGCATGTCGCCCAACATCGTGCCTGATCTCTCTCTCACTAATACTTCTGCGAGGGAGCAAACTTGCAGCCAGGTTCTAACCGGCGGGACACCTCCAGAAGAGTTGGAGTTGTCATAGGTAATATTAAAGAGACATCACCTATTTGCTGAGACACAGTGGTCAATTTATCAGGTTGGTGTTAAAATCCAAAATGTCTAGCCGGGCTTTGAAGTGATCTTGTGCTGCATATTCTGACTCTGCCTTGGATTCCGTACGGTGATTTTGGAAATGCCCCAACAGTCACATCTGGCAGATGTTCATGTACATACCAGTTGTGCACTTACTAGATGAAACACCAACTGTAAACCATGACCAAACACTTATGTTCCATAGACAAGATCCATGCTCAAAGACTCTGTTCTTTTAAATGCAAAGTTAACAGAGCCCAGGGGAGCGCAGTGATGACAAACTAACAGATGCTAGGAGAGTAATCAGTATGGAGAGTACTGGTATATCAGATAGCGATGTTTTAAACCTGAAACCCATCGGCAATCCCCAAATCAACCCAGTGACTTCTGTCTGTCCCACTGAGACAGAGTCTGATGAAGTGCCACCTCTTCCTGCATCCCTCCCCCAACCCTCTTGGCATTTGCTCCTTCTATTCTGGCTTTGCTACCTGCTTTTTTAACTTTCCCCTCATCTATCACTCTTTATCCTGAATTCTGCTTGTGCCGTATTGATTTCTTGTGGCAGTGAACGCCCATGCTGCCCTTTTTTGATAGAGGGAGTGAGATGAGTCTCAGGCCGCCAAAATGAAATCAAAGTCCTTTTTCCTCGCTCACCGCAATGTTTAACCCACGCTTGAACTTGTGAAATGATTTCGGTGCTCTGACTGTCAAATCCGTCTGTCCCTCTCTGTTCTCAGCTCCTATCTCTTTTTCACCCCCAACTCTTCTGTCTGAGATACTTTATTTAGTGATACAAAATTAACATCATCCCAACAGTGGTTTACCGCATAACAGCGTCTATTTTTCCACAGTATCTTTCCTGTTACTATTGTCTCTAAATATTCTCTGTGCCTCCTTCAACATCAGACGAAGAAGCAACAGTTGGAGCGCAAATATATACTGTGAAATAACAACAAATAATCGATAAAGTCTGTCATGGCACACACCAGTTATAGAGAAAACCTTCCACAACCGAAATAGCTTCTATGGATAGGATCATCCCATCCATCCTTACAGCATCCGGCCATCTCACATCAGCAGCACAGCAGGCAGAGCAGCCGAGGACCTTTTTTCTCCACTAACTCCTCCAGTAGATACCCAGATCCTGAGGCACTGAGCTGGGCCTGGGAGACCTGAGGACCACAGGTGCCAATTACACCCTGACAGCCAAACCATCAGAGCGTCTGTCTATGGACGATTTCAATTTTTTCTCCTCCTGTACACAGAAAAGGTGGAAAAAATCTAATTATATTATTTATAAGACTAAAAGCTTATAGGCTAGACACTTGCTTTCATTATGGCGTCTATCCATTAAATTATGATTAAGCAACATTGTGTTGCAACAAAAGAGCAATCCTCCACTTGTCAGATGCCAAATTCACCCTGTTCTCATGTCAATCTGGTGAAGAATGGACATCAGTGGAAAATTTCTGCTGCGTAAGTGATGAATCACTGACCAAATTTGACAGCAAGGCGGTGCATGTTTCATTGTGTTGTATATGTTGTTGAGGCTGGATTTAATTTTCTAATTTAGTGGTGTTGTGCTTAGATTTTGTTTTCTATTCCGTAATGGCTGTGGCTTATTGATATGTACAGCTTTCATGGATCAGCCATAAAGGCTTCTGCTTGTTTAGTCATCATATCACCATACTCATTAGGTACTGAACCTCACCGACTTTAGGATACCAAGTAGCAGAGATCAGAACTGTTACAAACAAAAGCGGAAAAGCCAGATTTAAATGATACTGAAGTTTTTCTGCATGTTTTTCAATGGTTATGCTTAGGACAATATTTATATTACTTGAGAACTTGGTTTAGCCAACAGCAAGAAACATTTCGCTTTATGTGTTAGCAGGGAGAATGTAATGAAATGTTTCTTTGGTTTTGGTTTTAGATTCAACTGTATTAAAACAAAACATTTAAACAAAACCTGTATCATTCATAGTAGAACAACAGTATTCTAACAAATGAATGCAAAGATAGAACATCAAGGAATTGAAGAAAATATATGCATATTTTCAAACAGAATATACCATGGTTTATACAGATGTTGTAGCAGAAAATTAATACGTGCTCTAATTTCAGTTGGACTTATTTCCCCCATGAAATTGCTTTTCTTCCCATGTGCAAATATTCTAAGAATCCACAGTTGATAGTCAAAATATCATCATATCATATTATTATTTATGTGTGTAGATTTAAGATGCGAGTGTTATTTCGTCATATTACCCTGCTCCATAAATTCCTTCAATGTCAAATACGGAGGACGCTCTGAATTTAGTAGAGTTTAACCATGAAGTACTGGTCCATTATCATCTTTTTTTTGTTTGTTTGTTTTGTTGGTGTTTTTGCATCAACTAGAAGTCTCATTGTCAGCTTTGAGCAATGAAAATGTTATTTTGAGTGATGCCATGTCTTTAGACTGGCCGTTTACTGCTGAAATATCAACCCGCAGAGTAGTCCGTGCAGCTTTGTCAGCCTTAATCTATATTTCCTCTTGTATAGATCACAGTCAGCAATGCAAGAGAATTAATTTAATCTCACCTGCCGCCCCCTCCTCTCTCTCTCTCTCTCTCTCTTCCCTGTCTACCTTTTCTGTTCCTCCCTCACTCTCTGTAGGCGATGGCTGCAGCCAGAGTACTAGAGAAACTGACTAACGTCTGTTCTTCTGAATAAGCATTTCCTGCAGATGAGTTCGTAAGATTAGACAGAGAGAGATTACGAATGAATCGTTGATAGTACGTGTCAACACCACTTAAAGAATTTCCAGCCAATAAAGCCACACCGAATTGAACAAATTATACAATGAAGGGACGGTTGGTCGAATTAATGATGATAGGATGCAGAATTGCAAGCAAGGGATGAAAAAGAAGAAGAGACCCGGTTAGTTTCTAAATGTAACTATTCTCATCTCCAGTGTCAGGCCCCCTCAAGGCTTTCCAGTATAACTCTTCTGTTTCCTTAACCAATCCAACATCCCCATCACGTAACCTGCCTCTGACGCCATCTTTTCCTTGTCCCCACTGTCCCTCTCTTCTTCTGCCCCTTGATATTTGAACCTCGACTCTTTATCGTCTGATTTTGACCTCCTCTCTTGTACCTGTTTCTCTTCCCACCTTTCCATCTTTCTCTCATTAAAATTTCTCACCTGAACTGAGGCACCCCAACAGACCGAGGCAGCCTCTCGTTATCACATCATCTCTGAATGTACCCCTCCATTCTGTGAGCTTTATTATCTTGACTTTTCTGATCGCAAACCCATATTTATAGTCTGCACCAAATGATTTCAACCAATGAAAAGCTCATCAATTAAAATGAGGCCTCATGTCTGATTTAGAACCAAATGGCACCATAGCACTGAGGCCCATGAGAATATAATCATGACCACTGAGTGTTCATTAGTTTAATTGAACAACGAGATTACGCATCTCAGCAGACACACGTTTTAATAGGCCCAATAAAAACAACTGCACAGAATAACCCGTTTCGGCAGCGTCTGTTACCGGCGATGGCGCTGGCATCACAACAAAAAGACCAGCGAAGTGGAAATCTCTGGGCAAGGCAAACCCAAAGAGCCTGTATGACTACATACAAACAGAACAGCCAGCAATGCAAAAATAACAGTTGTTCAGCCAATTGACTGCGACGGAGCGATGTTTTGCTGATAGCTAATTTTTGCCCTGCGACCAAACCGCGTTAGAGCTTTAAATAACCTGTGCATGGCTGTCCGCACAAGGTCGTCCTGTGTTTGAATTTCAACCGCCTTAGTCAGGCGTTCGCGACCGCGCCGCGGCGAAATGAGGTGGTGTGGCGTCCCTGCTCGGTTTGCCAGCACCGCGTGAAAATGAGCCGCGTACAGGTGCACCCCATCTGACGATCCGCTGTTCTGAGTGGATTTTGGCGTGAAGGATGAAGGCTTTTGAATGAACTGCTGTATCTATTCACCGCGTACGTGCCTGCTAGCTTCGATCTGAGTTGACACTGATCGCGTGGAATTTTAAATTTTATTTGGTTTGAGTTTATACATTTGCATGAGTCGAACTCAAATAATGGACAGGTACAACACAGGGAAGTGTTGTAATAAATAGAGAAAAGCCCAAGGAACTTTTGTGTTACTCTACCTATGATATAAAACAATATGTCAAATATATATGCAGGTATTAACGTAAAAGATTTAAAAGGTTAAAAACACTGAAGCTGTAGGTGCAATGTTAATTTTATTTCTTAGAAATGCCCTTTTAATAGTGCATCACAGTACCTGATAGGTCACAGGGGATCCAGTAGCACTAGACTGGCGAAGCCTGGTGGTTATACAGGGCAGCTGTGAGTGTGTGTGTGGAATGTTTATGACCCTTCTTCCCCTGTAAATTTTCCCTGGGCCTCAAGGATTGTGAGTGCTTTCTAGCAATTGCCTGCTTAAATGTTACATTAAAAATATTTTCCTCAAGATTAGATAGAGAGTGAGAGTGATGTATAGCTTCTATCTAGAGACGACAGGCATCACAAGATGGATGCACTAAATAGTTGCCTTCCACGGTCTGGGTCTGCTCTTTTGTTCTTCTTTTCTCTGTCTCACTTGCTGCACCCTCTCTCGCCTACCGCCATCTGTTAGCATATTCCAACTTTTATCTCTGTTCACCTCAACACAATACACACATACACACACCCTCCATCACCTCTTATCTCATTTATTATTTTTTTTCTCCCTGCACAATCTGAAGGAAGAAGCTTCACAATCCAAACAAGCTATGACTTGCAGGTGTGAGGTGAGTATTTCTGTCCTGAATACACACACACACACACACACACACGCCTGTACTACTACACATTATGCTGGCCACTATACCAAGATGACACGAGGCCTGCATGGCTGCAGATTCATTCTAAACTCATTAAGAGCTGAGATATTATCACCTTATTAGCCTGAATAGGAACGACAAACAGCCAGGTTAAAGCATAGCAGCTCAGTGGAGCATGCTGGTCACCGACGAACACCCTCACTCTTCCTCATCCTATCCTCTCCTTTTCCTCCTCCCTATCTCGCCTTTCTCGCTAACCTCTGCAAACTGGTTTCGACCTCCAAGCACCCTTCTCCTCCCACTTCTGTCGCTTCTGCCTCATCTTCATCAATTCCTCCTTTGTCTCACTCTTCCCACCCTTCCACACCCACACCCCCACCCATCTCCCACCCTCCGCCATCTTTCCACGTTATCATCTCTTTATTCTTTTATCTTTCTTTCATTTCCTCTCGCCCTCTCTGATCCCAACCGATTCTTCTGCTCTTTCATTTCCTGCATCTTTTGTATCGGTGCGTCACCTGTTGTTCCATTGTGTCTATTTTCGGGCCTGTACGCGGGAGATGGAGCTGGCATGGCAGCCTGAAAATACCGCAGTTTTTCTCCTGAATGCTACAGCCACTGACTGACCACTGACTGACTGACTGACACCGTTTGCCGGAAAATCACTGCAGCCTGAGCGAAATGAACGGCGATCATGACGGATGTGCGTTAGAAGAGCCGTGAAGCGGTTTGGCGGCATACTCTGGATCGCATAGCGATTTTGCAAGAACCGCAGTGTTTATGGCACATGTGTGATGCACTGATTTTATCTCCTCGATATTACAGACGGAAACCAAACCAGCCCTCTGTCTTCTTTTTCAATATTCTGTCTTCCATCTCACCGCCCAGCAGGAAATTACCGTTCTCCAGCCGGTCGGTGTCTTCTGATGCCTGTATTGTTAAACAGTATTTCACTGTCACCAGGTGGGGTTTGCCGCTTTCAGGCTTATGGCAGTGTGTGCATGGCGTATTTTGTTTGAGCCTGAAATGTATTTGTGGTTCATGTGTCTGTGACCCAGCGGTGTGTTTATGCGGTTACCGTCTCACCATCACTGGCTTGTCGCCAATCATAACCCGTTCCACGATGGCGACAATGTTATGTCAGTTAAAATCAGTTAGTACGCTTACAGATTCTAGATGAACACCCGCCACATGTGTGCGATGATGACAGATGGATGCTGCTGAACTTTGTTCTTGTTTTGTTGCTTATGGCGTCAGTTAGCGATGACCTTGCCCCACAAAACCAGCTGACAACCTTTGCCCGCCTACCTTTTTTGGTGTTTTGGACATTTGTTCGGACAGGGCCTAATTCTCAGATAGACGGCACAACAGATGACGACGAGTGTTTCCTTAGCTGGATCATCAGCATGTATTATCCCACACCTGACTGGATGAATGGTCTCACACCCACCTGGCTGTCACCTGTCTTATTCTCCAATCTCAAGTTTCAAACCTAATTCCTCAGATCAGAAAATAACATGCCAGCTGCTCTGAAAAAGCTGTTAATCTCTGCAACATATGCCCCAGAAGTTGCTGTCCGAATCAAGTTTTATGGAGGAAAATATGGCGCGAAATCAATAGTTTATAAATTTGCAGTTCACAAGGTTTGAGTTTGAGTGGCAGGAGTCATCATCTCAAATCCACTGCCTATAGTTTGGGGAGTAATCTGTTTAGTCCACCTGAACGGTGAACCTGTTGAAGTGAAAACTGAGCTGTAGATTTAAGCTGATTCTTCCGCCTGAGATTTACCCTCCGGCTCAGAAGATTTCTGGCGCTTTGGTTCTATTAAACCTCTAGTGCCTACTAATAAACTTGAAACTGCATTACCATCGCTTTAGCATGTGGCTATTTATCTGCAGTGACTGATAAGTCAGACAGTTTGAGATGTTCATGTCTTTAGAAAGTCGGTAAAAGGATGAATTACCTAGCAAAAAAGATGTTTTGAAATGCTGATATGATATGAATGTCGGCTTACATTGGCCAAATAATGAAGTTATCTATTTTGGCTTTTGTGAGGTGGACAGTTTTATCTGTGTGTCGCCGTCCATGAGTCTGCAGCCATTTATAAGGCTCAGATTTGAGCACACAATCTTTAGCTGTGTGGTGTTGAAGAAAACAGTTTTATTGTTGCTGTGCTTGGAGCAAAGAACCAGATGGATGCTTTTTGTTTTTCCATGTGCCCTGCATCCTTCCTCCCATGCCTTGGTGTGTCTTATCTTCCTTCTAACTTGTGTGTAAATTTCTGACCTTCTGCTTGGCCCAGTGGTCAGGCGAGACGTCAGTCGCAGGCTGGTGGGGGCTACATCTGGCGATGCCTGGCACTCACCGGTAGTTACCCTCATCTACGAAGCTTGAGGTATGTCACCCACACAGCTGGCCGCCAGCCACACACACACACACACACACACACACACACACAGACCCACACACACACATACATTACCCTACATTTTGCTATAACTCACCACTGGGCTGCAAGCAGAATTGTTTCTTAATCATTGATTAAACTGTCGTATTGCCTTTTTGAATGAAATATTTTGAAATTATAAATCACCACTATCTGAACCTAATGTGACACCCTGTAAAAATTTTAGAAGCAGTAACAGACAATGTTTGTATTTTTATTATTTATTTGCATTAATTTGATCCGCAAATGAATATACATTTCAATATATCAGCGTTATCAACGCATGTCATATGGCTGATTTATCAACTATTCCAGTCAACACTTAACACTACCCCTGTAACAGCCACACAGTATGTTACATTCGTTTTAAATTTTCTGTGCGGAGTGCTAATCCTGGAAAGCAACAGCTTGATAAAAAAGAATACAAGCAGCAAGAACTGTAGTTCGTTGATTGTAGGAGGCAGGAATTTGTGAATGCAAACGAAATGTTCTGCTTTTCAACCGCTTTCATGACACCAGAGCCAAACTGACTGATTGCAGCTTCTGAGACGTAGATTTACGCTTTTCATGTATTTGTAAGGCTATGAAAAATCAGCTCAGGTTTGAAACACTAATAGACAGAACAAACAATCTGAAGAACACTGAAGGTGACTCCAGCCAATTTAGATTTATCATTTTCTGACACTTGGCAGACAAAGACACCAATTGTTAAATAATTGACAGATAGCAGCAGTGAAAATAATCTATAACCTAACTTCACACTAATAAAATCATCTGTGTTCAGACAGTGTTTGCCCATCTAGTTAATCAGTTTTAATCTTATCTCAACTAGGAATGCGAACATCGCAAGTTCTGCCTTCAGGTTGTGACTTGAAAGCACTGCCTGAATTATGCTCAAGATGATTGGGTGCAAGACTTCAGATGACACAGTATCTGTGGCTCACTGTATTATTGCTTTCTTGGCTTTTTAATAATTCCCATAAATATTCATGGAAGAGTTGGGGCCCACAGACCGTGGCTCTAATAGCTTGTCAAGTCACTCCATTACAATTGATACATAGCTACTGGCAGCATGCATCAAGTCAATGTAGAGAAAATGAGAAACTCCTTGAGGAGTTACAAATTATGGATCCTGGCAAAACAACAAGCAACTTCCAACTGCAAACATTAAAGAGAATTGCAGGTACTTACTAACAGTACCTGGAGATAATAAATCTTGGATCAGCTTATCAGGCCTTATGCTCTGTTTAAAAGTCCATCCATTGATCAGCATCCTGAGATCTTCTCTCATTATTACTAGTGCTGTGTCTCTGTGTTCTGTATGAAGATGGAAGCAGATTTCACCGAAGGCGGTGTTGATGCACATGTAAGCGAATTAATAACATTACTTGTGGCGCGCGTTATATATACATCTCTGCATAACGTAGAGGCTTACACAGTCAGATGTAATGATGGCATATTTAGGACAGATTGCCAGTTCCTGAATATGGCATGGTAAACAATTCAGCGGAATAGTGCAGTTATCTGTGCTATACTTAATGCTGGAGTCGAGAAGCCATCTCTCTCACTGCAACATGCGGATCTGAAGTTAGTAATTCATTCATCCTCTTGCTATGGTCCCGCTATTAAAGGGCTCAACCAGAGCCCTGCCAAAATATGCCAAACTAGGTGACAATGGGAAACTGAAATGAAGACTTGGAGAGTGTTCCTGCTACTAGGCCTGCAGTCAGAAAATCTGATGGGCTGTGGTTGTCTGGTCAGATCCCAAGAAGCTCCACACCGAGCCTTCAGACCTATGCATTATGTAGCAAGGGTAACCCTGTATGGCCAACGCTATCCAGTCACTGGACTGTGAAATGCAATCTAGTGTCCGCAGATGCAGGCACACGCGTCACACACACACCCACAAAGTTGCACACATGCCGATGACCTAGTTATGGAGAAGAAGTGTCAATGTCAAAGACTCACACAGAATGCTACAAGCCAAGCTTTGGCTCGGTCATTGCAGTGCATCAACTGAACCATGAGCACTTCATCTTAGTAAATAGGGCACAGACAACAATGTGAAGCCAAGTCAATATGCTTATTTTCTACTCTGTATAAAAGTCTATCTTGTTTAATGTGTGTGTGTGTGTGTGTGTATGTGTGTGTGTGTGTGTGTGTGTTTATTCATTGGCCTAACTTCCAATGTCCCTGTGCCAGTTCTTTGACCCAGGTGAAGTGCTGTACGCCTACGACAGCCCCGCAGGTTCGGACGGACTGATGGGCTGCAGCAGCTAGCTTACGTGTGGTTCTGCTACGCCGTGCTGGTCTCTCTGAAACACTACCCAGAGAAGCAGCCCTTCTACATCCCTTTCTTCACCACATACACACTATGGTGAGACCGGCACAGTCTCTTTCTCACTCTGCCCTCGCCGCAGAAAATAGCACCTGAGCCAGAGATTGCAGGAGTAGAAAAACACACATTTCTCTGTTTGAGGTCTCTTCAATTTGAATAATTTATGCTGCTTTGTAAAAAAAAAAATGTGCACAAGATAGCTGATGCTTTAGCGGTCCTGGAATGAAAAGTTGTTTATTTTACATTACCCTTCTACAGCACTGTGTGCCCTAAGTCTGTATTCTACTTGCACTGTAGATAATTGTACTTGAGTGAATGATTGCTAGAGGAAAATATCTATTTTTACTCAGCTGATGAGATCTCTTCTATAAGAATCATTTATTGCTGCCATATAAGTGTGATAAAGAGTGTAAAGCTTTGTACTAGAAAGTAGCAGTAGTAGTTTTGTGAAAACACCCTTATATATACACTGCTCAGCTTCTCTGCCTCTCACTCTCTGTGTATAATAGCATGAGCCTGAAATGAAGGGTAGATTACAAAGACTAATATTATCTCTGCATTTCCCTCTCATTGCTACCACTATCTCCCGCCTCATTATCTACGCCTCCTCCCATCTTTATCTCTCCTTGCACTTATGCTTCTACTTTTCCTGCTCTTTTTCTTTCACCATCAAACTCTATTCTCATCTTTTCCTTTAATGCGGTTCCCCCACATCGTTATCCTAAATCTACTCTCTTGTCTTCCTCAGGTTTTTCGCAGTGCCCGTTATGGCTCTGATCGCCAACTATGGGATTCCTCGGTGGGCCCGGGAGAAGATCGTCAACGGCATTCAGCTCGGCATCCACCTCTACGCTCACATCGTCTTCCTCGTTCGTACCGCATGCACACTCACAAACACACACAGGCTCATGCAGACCCTTGCACTTCTACATAGTTCACATTATTCAAGAGTCATTATTGCCACTGTCAGTTATACATTATTCACTATCCTTGAGTCATAACTGCCTCATACTGATTGTCTCTTGCACACATCATTATCTACCTCTTCCTCACCTTCGACACATTTTTCTTTACTAATGGGCCGTACCGCTCACACAAATTTCCTTTTATATTCCTGTTCAGTGCATGCATTGCCCCACTTCTCACTTGGACCTCATATACCCTGGCTGTGTGTTAGATACTACATATATAGTATACACAGACTATATATGTAAAAATCAGCAGAAATCATCATATCTTTTTATCTTTTTGTCCCTTAGATTATCACACGCCCTTCAGCAGCCAATAAGAACTTCCCATACCATGTTCGGACATCCCAGATCGGGATCCTGCTGTCCAGTCCGAAAGGGGGTGAGGGGGCTGAGAGTTTCCCCCATCATGCTTATGGAAACAGCTCCTTCCTGGGAGACTCTCAGCCAAACTTCACTGAACTCTTCTCTATCCAATCAGTGAGTCTCACCTTAATGTATACATGTATTTGGATGCATGGTTGATATCCTTGACTGAAGCTACTGAAGTGAGACTTGAAAATGAGAATTATAGCTCACACACCCTGTGTCTATATTCACTTTATGCTTCCCCCCAATCATTTTGCAGTGCTTGCTGTATGTAATTAGATTCATCTAAGTTGTACACATTTTTTTGTTGCTTTTAAAATGCAAACCTCCCTGTGTCAAACCTAGCTTGAAATTAACTGTTGTCTCATCTAACAAAGCCTCAAATTAGAAGGTATCAGTGTAACAATACAGTTTGTAGAGGGACATGTTTATAGGGATTATTTCTTGGCAGAAACTTCCATCTCTTCCTGTGGGCGTCGGGTGAATGACAGTAAGCACAGCCTAACACACGCACACGCACGGTTATGAAAACACTCGGGCACAAAGAAATAACGATTAAATAGAAACTTTGACAAGACCAAATTAAGACGTCGTGTTCGCCATGATGAATTTTCTAGCTCAGGGAACTTTCAAATCTTTGCAAGCTGCTTTTTCATACTGACAGAGGAAGAGCTCTGGATTACACTGATAAAATGTGCAGAAACTAGCAGGGGTAATACAACATGAAGGGTAAACCCAAATACATGGCACAATGTTGACAGAATGCATGACAATTGTGTTTATTGGATAAAAAGTATTTAAACTCAAAGACCATGAAAATTTATGAAGCTACGTGGCAGTAAAATATCATAAAATAAAAGTGCTGTGAAGAAAACAAGTTTTTAAGTTGCATTTGAAAGTGGCTTAGGAATGAAAGAAGTTGATTCTGCTGTTCCAAAGCCATTATGTGTTTTATAATCCAGCTCTCAGGAATCGATTCTCTGACTAAGGGAAAGTCAGTGTAAACAGTAGTTATGTGCTTTGTTCTCTTGGTTCTTGTTAGAAATCTGGCAGCAGAATTGATGCATTTACTGCAGACTTGCTGCAGTCTAATTCGAAGATACTGGCAATACCAGGCATGAGTGCGGCCGCTTTAGGAAAAAAAAAGTCCATTAAAACGCCATAATTTTAAACTTGGCCTTTAGTCTTTATAGCCCTGAAATCAAGGTAGGAAATAAGGGTCTCTCCTCTTTGTTGTTGGACAGAATGTTCTCTGCCTTGTCTTTATTTAAGTGAAGGAAGTGTAGCTGCAGTTGATTACTTCCATTGACACAGAGTCTGTTGGACTGGGGTTATTTGGTGAAAGAACACAGTAAATCTACTTTCTTATTGTTTTGCAGAAATTGGTCCGAAGGTTAAATTCAGCTGTTATCACAGCAGTCTGTGCTCTAATGTGGTCTGAGGCCAAATTGAAAAATGTCAGATAAAACAAATTTATCTTTTGCTCTCCAAGATGGGAGAGATTTATATAAGTATAAAATAGTGTGTTTCAAAACATTGAGGTCAGAGGGTTTAAGAACTGCAGGTTTTGGTGAAATTCATGGTTTGCAGCACATTCAGTGCTAACAAATTAAAAACAAAAGAATCACAACAAATTACAGCTATGACAAGTCCTGACAACTGAGATATAGATTTTGAAGAACAATATTAATCATTAGGAGGAATGTGTTTCTAATAGTTTGTACCAGTGTTCCCACAGAAAACAGGAGCTGTTGGATAACTCAGTTATCACTTCACAAATATCAGCAAAATTATACTTAGAGATCTTATGTCATCTTTTTAGCAATTTCAGTTCAATGAATGATTCAAAGCACTAACTAAACTAGTTGCTAAATTTTTGGTTTTATTATGTCATTTACTGTAATGCAACAGAAGAACACATTTCATTGCTTTGAAAATCAATTTGATTATTTTATACATAATTCTTGGAGTTGAAGTTGCAGCGGTTGGTCAATTAGTCAATCAGTAGAAAATTCATTTGCAAGTATTTTTTATTGAACTACTCAACTCGTGAAAAAATGTGAACATTTGCTGCTTTCCCTTGTCGTACATTATGTTTAAATTGAATATCCTTGTGTTGCACAAAACAATACATCTAATGATGTAACCTTGAGCTTTAGGAGATTTTGATAAACATTTTTAACCAGTATTTTGTAGATGTTTTTTAAACCAAACAGTTAACAAGATAAATTGCCACACTGACGAATGATGAAAATATTGAAAGCAGGCCTGGATTTTTGCATACTTTTGCCATTTTGTGACATGTATACTGATTGAAAAACTGTGACCCGATAGCCAAATGGTTAGGGCGCGTACCACATGGACCTTAGTGCTGTAAGTAGTGAGTCCCAGGCCCAACTCCTGATCCGGCCAGACCTTTACCGCACGTCTCTCCCCTACTCTCGCTCCCCATTTCCTGTCTCTCTTCACTATCAAATAAGGGCAAAAAAAAAAAATAAATAAAATAAAATAATGTCCTTCATAATATCTTCAATTATTTCAACCGTGTCCTCCAGGCTCTACAAATACTTTTGTAAATGAACGTCCGTTACACTCAAGCCCCTCACTTAATGATTTCACATGATGCTGGTTGAGCCAGGTAAATCTCTCTGTATTTCACCCTATGTGGGAGTTTTAAATCAGCAATGTGTTTTACATCAACCAGCAATGACTGGTTTGCCAGAGCTGAAGAGGGGAGTAACCATAGCGATGGAGGCGGAGTAGGATACAGCTGCTAGGAATACAGCAGAGCCTCTGGCGGAAAAACCTAGGAGGCGTCCAAGAAAAGTTACTGATACTCCAAATAAAAAATAAACTTGTCATTCAGAGGAAGGATTACAGTCTAAAAAAGAAAGCAATCGTCAGAGAGTGCACGTTGAAAGTGTTTGTGTAATTACTCTCACTGCCAGAAGGGAGACACAATATTTCACACTGCAAGTTTTAAAAAAACAGTGGATTCTGGTTCTGTGAGCTGTATGAGCTGTTTGTGGAGCATAAAGTAAATGAACCAGTTGAAGCCTGGAGGTCAGGAAACCCAGTATCTGTGTAATTTATCCTGACCTATATAACCATGGCAGCTGTAGAGGAAGCTGTCAAAATGTGATGAATAGTGTGGTGTTACTGACACAGTGTCGTCAAGGTCCCACTTTCTGGCAAGGGCAGCACATTCCCGTTA
The DNA here is from genome assembly GCA_033238685.1 of Lates japonicus. NCBI lineage: Eukaryota > Metazoa > Chordata > Actinopteri > Centropomidae > Lates > Lates japonicus. The sequence continues at coordinate 1,876,268 of BRZM01000078.1, read as the reverse complement.
CCTATATCCTGAGGATCGGATCAGGTCAAAAGTGCAAAACTATTATCTTCCCTCCCTCCAGGATCCAGTGAAGACGGTGGAGGAGACGGTGGCCCGTAAAGGGCCGGAGGTGCCGAGGAACAGCGAGCAGAAGATCATCACCACCGCCGCTGACTTGACGTCAATATTGCCCCCACCTCCGATTCCCCCCCGCCCAGCCACACGCTCACCCCCGCTGCCGCCCCGGCTCCCCTCTTTCACCGAATATTTCAGCATGCAGAGCGGAGGAGGAGGAGGGTTCGGAACGAAGGCATGAGATGGAAAGAAAGACGGGACAGAGGTCAGGAGATGGGGGAAGGCAACGGAGGTAATGGACAGAATGACAATACAAAGTAAAGTAAAAGAAGAAATCAAGGTGACTCTGTTTAAAGACGAAAGGGACAGCCAAAAAAAAAGTTCGAATGGACGAAGAAATTATCAGAAAAGCGAATCCCTAGGTCCCTTTTTCACCTGTGAATGGAAATAACCGGAATGGAGTTTGTGTGTGTGGGGGTGGGGGGGCGGCTGTGAGATAGGAGTGCTGAGTTTGTTAAAGAATAAAGAAGCAATAAATATTTGATGCTGACCAGTAAAAGGCACACAGGGAGAAAGATGACAAAGTGGATGTAGCCAGAGCAATAGAATGATAGCTGTGCACGATGCGGAAATGAACAAAATTCTTGAAATACTTTTCTTCAAAAATTCATGAGGCATTGATGGTGTGCCCGGATGAGTTTGTAAATAGCTAAAACTGGAGAGAGCTACCACTATATATAGTTTTATTTCAAAGAAGGAAATTTGTTTTCATGGTTTTTTTCCACATCATTAAATTCCAGTTGGTGCTGTGACCATTGAAAAATCTCATCCCATCTCATTTCTCGAATTAATGTGATAAAAAAAAACTTTTTTTATGTTTGGCACATTTTGATAAAGCATAGATACAGTATTTACTCTATATGGAGTTTGTTCGGTTAATTTATATTCTAATATGCCTTCATTGCAGCTGGTTATTCTGGATTGATATGCTGATGTGTAAATGTAAAATGTCACGTTTACTGTGGGCACTTCTAGGTACTCGTAAAACACGCATGTTTGTATCGTATTTCCTGTCCAAAAAGCTGATATGTGTACTCCATGTGATCATACAATATTCGCTTATTGTGTGTATTGAAATCTATACTTTTGTAAATACATACAATAGGCTTTGGTATATTTTTGACAGGGTAAATTCTGTTGATTATTATTCCAAACAAAACTCTCTTGTGCTGTCCGAAACACTATATGAAAACCAGTATTACACTATATTGGTCTTTGTAGACTGGACTGCAGAATATGCCTGCTCAAAAATGTCATTTCTGTGTATGCAGACGTTGGTGAATGTACTGATGCAATACAGCACAAGGACAGGGGTGATTTTCAAGTTACTGGAAAACTATAGTACACCTTTGTCAAACTGTCTTCAGCTCCCATCTGCAACACATCCATGATTTAAAGAACAGGAGGCGTCCTTTTTTAAAAAAAATACAAGTAACTTCATCCTCACCTCTGTCTAGTACCTGAAACATGAATATTGTATTTGTCTGCTTTTCGCACCTGAATGTTTAAGCTGTACGAAAAGCTGAACAAATATTACTAGTTTTATATCCCCTAACATTGAGCTATGACAAAAAAAAAAAGAAGCCTTGTAGATGAAACTGTGAAAACAGCAACACAACTGTACATTGTGTCTGTCCTGCATGGAGCACTTTAATGTTCCTGGTCTTACTCTGTTTATTCGTGATGATGTCACCTTATAAGACTGCTTTGAAACCTGTATTCACACCACATCCAGTAGTATTCCAGATGCATACACCTGTATATACGGTCTGAAAATGTCAAGCGGACATTTTAGGGAACGTATCACGCTTAGTCGACGTAATTTAACATTGAATTACTGACGATGATAATTTATGTAAGAATGTCATTGAAACGGAGTTTACCACCAGCTTCCTGCAATTCAGAAACTGAAAAAAGAGAAAAAAAAATCAGTGAGAGGACACCAACAAATTCAGCAGTTTTGTCTTGACCATCAATTTATTTCTGATTCATGAAATCAGTGGTACTCAGCTAATACTCCACAGATTTATCAGTGGCAAATGTTGCTGTAATGGAGTACTTTAGGATGTTAGGACTGTGGTGTGTAACTTGTAAGAGTGTAGTCAGAGGTGTAACGTAGTCTGTGAAACAGAATGATACTTGAATTAGAGTATTAGTCGTTATTTCTGATTATGTGTCTGGTTTATATTTGGCATGTCTGCCATTTTGTCTGCTGTTGCCTGTTGTTGCAGTTGCCATGACTTGACTGAACAGACACTTCGATGACTCGACTAACACAGGCTTACTGATACACTGCATCACTGCTTCAACCTTGTGGATATTGACATTAAATTACAGGACTGAGACACACACTTTGGGGGAGGGAACTTGAAGAAAAGAGATTATGTATGCATGACAGAAAACAGCACAGCTTTTAGGCTACTCAGAGCGATCTGGTTAAGAGCACATCACTGAAGCACTGTTCAGATGCATTTTAATGGTGTCAAATGACAATTCTAAATACGCTGTACATATACACTTTTTGCCAAAATAATAAAAAAAAATATGGTTTTATTAGAGGCCTTGGTTGGTGTATGTATTATTAGCCTCCTGTATTAATAAATGAGAGTGTTTGTGTTCCAGTTTGGACAAGGGCATGTGTCCAAAAGGGTAAATCTAATATCTGTAAATCATATTTAGAATCTGTTCTCATTACAAGAGGGCCATTAAAGTAAAACACCACAGGGACAGACTCCAGGCTGGTCACAATCTGATGTAGGCTCGCCTAATTATTTCACAGTCACTGCCAGTATCCCAGTCTGTGACTGCTGAAGTGCAGAGTCACAACAAACTGTTCCTGTCTATACTTGTTCTCCAGTAAGAGTCTAAATTTACAAATGGCTTTCAGCCTAATCGCTGCCTCAGTTTTTAAAAGGAAGAGTTCAAACTTCTTACATTGTTTGGAAACAATTTGTGATGTATTGGATTCCTTTTTGTGATGAAGTTGTAAAATATTTTATCCCATAAGTCCTTTTCCATCTAATATCATCAATTTAATGCAATCCAATACAGAAGTCCTATGATATATAAATGCTATCTTTGTAAATCTATTTCAACTTCAGTTTTGATGAGACTTGGCTTGTCGTTTTGTATTATAATGCATTATATTGTTCAGTGCTCTATTATTTGTCCACCGGGATGAGAAAACATAAACATTGTACAATATAGTGCAGCATAACAGACCTTTTTCACTGCAGACACTGACTTGTAAAAAGTTTCTGCAGCAGTGTTCACCAAATTGAATGATAAAGACTTTTTAAGACCTTTTCACCATAGAACACACTGGAACACCTTTTTCTCAATCATTAGGTCAAAGAATGACAGAAAGCCAGCAGGAACAATACAGCATTTCCCAGCTGTATATAACAATAGGTCCCAGTAATCAAATTAATCAATTAACGTGACCTGGACCCAGATAAATAGCTGAAATTTTATGCATGGATTAACCAATTACAAAATAATCACTGGTAATTAAAAATGTTGCTGCAATTGTCCCTAGCCCATTAAGAGTCAAAGAGCTTCCTAGCTGCTGCAGTTAGCAGTAGTGACAGTGTTTGCTACAGGTCTGATGGTGCTGACTTAAACTCCACACACACAAAAAAGGGATTAAACAGTCTCATGCAGCACCATTCCCTGTCACAACGATCCCACTTTTAGCTTAGAGGTGTATAACGTCTCCTGACAGCCCACAACCACATTTAAAAAAAGGTAATGTTAGTGTCTGAGGCAGGTGAGAAAAAATATTCAGGACCTTCATAGATGAAATTTAAGACTTTAATACCTTCTGTGGCATTTTTTTTCTTTTTGAGGGAACTCGGTTCAGTGATTTTTAAGACTTTTTTTTTTTACAGACCTGCAGATCCAGATGGTGTTCACTGAGAGAACAGCACAGGTGTAGTTAACAACATTAACAACATTAAATCACAGGTAACCTCACTGCAAGTTACCTGTGATTTAATGATTTTTCTGCTACAAGTCAAAATACCCCTTTTTCAAAAATAAACATAAGCTTCACAAAACTAGCACTGCTCATTTCAGGGTTTATGTACTGGTTTGCAAAAACAAAATGACACAGAGAAGTTTTCAGGGCTTTTCCCACTGAAGACATTTTGACATCTCACAGTAGGAAAAGCACAGGTGTCAATAATAAAATAAACAATAGTGGAATTTTACTCAATCTCTTCATTTTCAAGGTCCTGGTATTGTGCGTGCTGGTTCACTGTCACACTGACAGCATCACTGTTAATCTTATTAGTAACACCTGTGCTTCTCATTCTGTAACAAGTCAAAATGTTTGCTGTGAAAAAATCCCATTACCTTTAAAGGGGCTATGTGTTAGTTTTTTTTTCTGCCACCAAACGTGTTTTTTTGCCTGGAGCAGGTGGTGGTGATGGTTGTTAAGCAATTTGACGAGTGACCATCACCACTAACACAAGGTTAGAATACACCCTCTGAGCAGCACTACTTCTTCAGGGCAACGTGACAAGATGGGCTAGCTGGTCAGCATGCTAACTTTAGTAGAGGTCACTTTCCACCCCTGCAGGCAGCTGGATGAGGATTAAGCTTGATGCTGAACTTGCAACATTTCTTCTAGACTGGTAAGTAAATAGCTGTTAATGCTAACACTGGCTATGTAGCGATTGCAAAAAGTACAAATTGGTCCTTTAGCTTGCAACAGGTGTGAATTTTGGCGCTGTTAATCTCTAAGATATTTTTTTTCCTTTTGTTAGCTGATGTGTTAGCCAAACCTCATGTGGTCAACAAGACAAACCTGGATAGTTTAGTGTTCAAAAACATAAAGTGAAAATCTGTTTATTTCTGTTACGAAATCACATTTATTAACACATAATCGAACACAAATGTTCTCACACAGAACTGTACTTGACTTCTGTAGTTTTTGAAATGTTCTTCTGGTGAAAGTACGCATCAGTCTCTATAGGCCACAATCTGCAAGTGACTCTCCAGTGCATTTCAGCAGCCAACCATCAACCTTCAGCGACCATTCATCCAACACCAATGGTATGAATTATGATTTTGAAGTAAGCTGTTGTGCCCTGTCCTCTCTGTAGCCTTTGAGCAGCTGGTTGATGAGAGTCAGTTCATTCTCCTTTTTCACAGGATAGAGAGGTGGGAAGGGGTTGCCTTTGTACTCCAGGACGGCCATCTTGGCTCTGTCCAGGTTTGCACTGTTGGGGATGCGTGCCATCCGTGTGTAACTACTCGACTGAGTCTCAAACCGCGGAGCAAGGACCTTGAAGAGCTTTGGGACCAGATCCTTTTCCTGAAGAGAAGAAACAAATGCAAACTAAACAACAACTTCACAACAACTGTTTTACATTCAGGACAACACAGCTTGTAAGTTCACACAGCTGAGAAACTGCAGACACATACCGTCAGCCAAAAACTGGCCATTTTCATTGCCTTCTCATCAGTGTCTCCCTTTTTGGCGTAGTCGATCAACTGGGAAAAACCAAACAAGAAAACACATGCAATCAGACTTATTATGTGTGCAGGAGAGAGCAACTAAACTCTGAATATGTTACACAGGAGACTGCTTTCATACAAAAATAATCTTGGTGAGTGCAGATAAAAGAAGGCATTGCGGGACGGATTTTGGACAGAGCAAAATCAGGCTGTTGTGTGGAGTTGTGATTGTCTCACTAGGACCAGGGACCTTAAAACTTTGAGCAGGAGGTCTCAGGGGTTCTGAGGCCTCCTCCATGAGATTGATAAGTCTATTTTGAATTTTGTTTGTGTATCTGAAAGGTTGTATTGTTAGTGGTTTCTGATTCTTTATATATTTTACTCACTTGACCATGAAGTCAGTGGATTTAGTTTTGTGTTTAGTACATGTTAATGAAGTCAGCTCAAATTATCTGCTTCTGCTTGTTATGTAACCATTAGCTGAACTGATCCTTCACAACACCTACATTTGAAATCAAATATGTATTTATAAGTAAGTATAAGTTTATGCTGTCTTTGTTTACCTAATTAGAACAGGTTACATACTGTGACATTAGCTTACTGGACAGCTTGTTACCTTTTCGGCATAGAAGCGAACTTCATCTGCTCTGGCCAGCGTGGTCTCTATCCTTTCATGTCGAACCAGTCCTGTCAAAATGTTCCGCAGCATGTTGATCCGGGACTGCGGACCCATACCCATCTTCCGGGCCACCCGGCCGTGAGAGATCAACATTTGCAGCGTGAGGCGCATCTTGTCCGGTCAGATTCTTCGGCGAGAGTCCGCGACAAAGAAACGGAAACCAAACTACAACAGCGGGTGAGTAAACAGCGTATAAACTCCTCAAACTAACCTCTGTGTAGGTAATTAGGCAGTTACCTCAAAATAAGAACAAGTGCTCAGGTCAGTTATGTCAATGTGGAGAGTGCTGTGTTTGACATTGGTGGTGCGTCGGTAAATCTGTCCGACTTGGTCATGGAACAGGGGAAGAACAGTTCCGCTCAATTCACCGCGGCTAGGAGCGATAAAAAACCAACAGATACAGCAAAACATCAAGATTTTATTGTTATTATGAATCTTAAAAAGAAGTTATAAAGCATACATATGCGTGTATATCGTTGTGACGTTGTTTGTGTATCTTTAAATACAAAGGTGTTGTAGCACAGTTTACGGTGCAGCCGATAATGTGGTCTTTATTTTCTGTGATTCCTGACTGCTAAAGACATTTTTGTTTAGGTCTAACACATTTTTTTTTTTGTAATATTGCTCTGTTTTATCTGTTGTTGGACTATTATTACGACATGGTGTCATTGTGTTAAAACATGATTTTTAATTATAGAATATAAAAGTAATATTAAGTACATTTTCCCCTCATTTTATTCTGCATGACAGTTTGCCAAGCAGACCAGAGAGACAGAGTGATACAAGATGAAGGAAAATTTTGGTTGTTAGACTTATTTTATTTTCAAGCTCCATTTCAACAAGCAGAGTTTCATTAAGTCTGGATTTTGCAGTGTGGGGACGGCTGTGGCAGAGGTGAGATTGAACCGAGCTCAGTAAGTAGCCATGGTACTCTGCAGCCAGTCTGTGAAAATGCAGGTCTGATGCAAGAGAGACGGAGAAATAAATGGAAAAGGCATATTGGAAACTATGTCACTCAGGATTCGAGAATATCTCTGTGTCATAAGAGAGAAATAAATGATTGCTGTGGGAAACTTATTATTATTATTTTTTTACCTTAGCATAGACACCAGGGTGGTTCTTCTCTGCACACCCAAAGCCCCAGGACACAACACCCTGCAGCTCCCCGTTACACACAACAGGACCACCAGAGTCACCCTGAGAGAGGGAGGGAGAGCCAAGCAGTTTCACATATATAAAAGTGTAAGTCTCAACTTAGTGTTGAGGGTACTACAGAAGATATAAATGCTTTATGCACTTTGCAAAAGCAAGGACACAAACCTGGCAGGAGTCCTTGCCTCCCTCCAGGTATCCAGCACAGAACATGGCCTCAGTGATCATCCCAGGGTAGGAGTTATCACAGTCCTCATCAGACAGGATGGGGATGTCCAGACACTGCAGCCTGTTACTGTCAGCAGCTATAGGGATATGGAACCAGAGACAAAAGGACAAATAATGGGTGGAAAAATGTGGAATGAATTACAGACACCCTGCATTAGGACAGCGTTTCATACTCACAGGAGCTCATGGTCACACCCCATCCAGAGACTGTGCACATGGTGCCAGCAGGGGCACAGCCAGTGGGCAGAGCCACAGGCTGCACATACTGGTTGATGGTGGCGGCCTTGCTCAGCTTGATCAGCATGATGTCATTGTTAACCAGCCAGGACTCGTAGTTGGGGTGAGGGATTACGCGGGCTGCGGGAATGATCTGTTCATTACCATCCATGAACCAGCGGTTGTGGTCACCGAGGACAATGTCCATTTTGCTGAAAGAGAAGCAGTTAGGTGCAGAGAATGGAAAGGATTCATTCTGTGAGGAGTTTTGTAGCCCTGCAGGCGATGTTTGAGTAGCACCCACGATTTGTAGCAGTGAGCAGCAGACACCACCCAGTTCTCATTGACCAGGGAGCCTCCACAGAAGTGGTAGCCAGAGTTCAGAGACACCTGATGGGGCTGAGAATGAGGCGTGCACTCGTACCCTCCAACAATTTTATCATCCTCTGTTGCAACTGGGGGGAAAAAAATTTTGGTCACGTAATTGATTTGCAGCCTAAGAATGGTCTCTAAATCTTGATGTTTTCTAAATGTGGTCCATACTTACACACAGCTCCAAGGAGCAGAGCAAAGATCAGAGACCTCATGACTGGCTGACAGTAGATGGCAAAGATTTTCCTGAACCCATGCTGGGTTTTTATTGACTGCTTGACCTTATGCCAACTGTTATGACACACCCCTGGTGCTGCTGACCAATCAAAACCCTCAGTGTGTGCTGATGGAAAAAACTGTGCCATACTTACTAAAAATTCTGTCAAAGTATGGTTTTCATAGCTTTAATGGGACTCTTGTAGAAGGATTTTGCTCAGTTCTTTGATGAAAATGCTGCCTGAAACTGTGCATTATTGTTGTTTGATGCATTGCTGCTCTGGCCTGGTTTGAGTACAGTACAGTATGTTTGGTGCAGGTTGTAATCAGCATCCTGACCTTGACTCAGCCTCAGTCGCAGTGCCAGGTGGAGCTCCTCTCACAGACTGACTCACTGTGTAACTCTGGCCTTCACAAACGAAAACTGCAGGCAAAGCTCTCCTACCTAGAGCAGCTATTTAAATATATACACTTTCTTTTGCCTAATTTATGTAAACAACATTGTCAGCAGAGAATAAGTTAAGGAATAAAATAAAAAACTCAAGCAAATACATTCAGATAAAATGAATAGACATCAGATAGGTAGTATTACTGGTTACATCCAGTTTGATGTTCTTACTTTGACTCAGTTTATGACATACAGTAATTTATTGTGCTGCTAAACATGCTACTAAATTAAATTTGATATGATCACATTTGTCACATTTTAACTGAGAGTGCATCACAGTCTCAGTCTCTGTCTGTTGTGATCATTTCCTTTGTATTTTTCCACGACTATTTATGTCATCTGGTCTCTATGTCCACACTGTGGTTACTCAGTCTGTGTATATATTCTTGTTGGTCTGTTTATCTTTTTAATTTCCCTGCAGTGGTGCTGTTTGCTCCATAAATAAATTGGCTTGACTTGATCTGAGTCTCTTTAGGTAATGGGCTGTTTGCAAAGTTGATTATGTTTGACAAGGGTTTAGGTAATTCGGATTAAAACAAATAGAAACCTGACACAAGGCTTTTAAACTAATTTGAACATTAGCTAAAGCATCATAAGCATTTAAGTGGCATACTGTGTCTCTTAAAGGATGAACCTTAAGTCATTTATGTAACAAATGATGAATGCTCTTCCTCAGATTGCCTGTTTATCTGTGCAAGACATCAGTTTCATTCTAAACTACTGCATGCAACATATTGTATAGCATATTTTTGTCATGACAAAGTTTGTCACTTCAGAATTTTCAATACGAGATAAGCCTGTATTCTGAGGGACAGTCAACAGTTTAAGACCTTGGTGAAAAATCAAAATACCATTTAAAATATTGTGTACCATGATGTTGGAAGACACATGCAAAAAATGGAGAAGCATAATTTGAAAGTCGAGATGTAAGACTTTATTGATTCAGATGGAAAATGGCTGCACATTTTTCAAAACTCTACAACAATGCTGGAGTCAGAATGATGGAAGAAAGGCAGCAGAGTAAGATGGTGGTCGCAGGATCAGACTTAATAGCTGGCCATGGTCCTCTCCAGCCAGTCGTTGAAGATGCAGACCTGTGAACAGAGACAGAGAGGTTTGTTAGTGCAGGCAGACAGCAGCAAATATAATTTGCCTACACAATGTTAGAGTTAAAATTCAAATGGCTATATTGTTTGTTATATACAGCGTAGTTATACCTTGGCGTAGACACCAGGGTGGTCCTTCTCGGCACATCCGTATCCCCAGGACACAACACCCTGCAGCTCACCATTGCACACGACGGGGCCACCAGAGTCACCCTGAGAGAGAGAATGAGGATGATTTAATAAAACAAACAAAAATAATTTTTTCCATTGAACAATTCAGCTGAGATGCTCTAGTGTAGAAACAAAAAAAAAACTCTACAGATTCCTCTTGTTGCATACCTGGCAAGAGTCCTTGCCTCCCTCCAGGTATCCAGCGCAGAACATGGCCTGGGTGATCATTCCAGGGTAGGAGTTATCACAGTCCCTGTCAGACAGGATGGGGATGTCCAGGCACTGCAGCTTGTTCCTGTCAGCAGCTACAATGTGTAAAACAAAGTATGGATAAAAAAGGTTTAACACAAATTAAAAAAGGAAAAAATTTGCCCTGAAAAAAGTGCAGATGTTACTCACTGGAGCTCATGGTGTTGCCCCAGCCAGAGACTTTGCACATGGTGCCAGCGGGGGCACAGCTGGTGGGCAGAGCCACGGGCTGCACATACTGGTTGAGGGTGGCAGGCTTGCTCAGCTTGATCAGCATGATGTCATTGTTGATGTTGTAGGAGCTGTAGTTGGGGTGGCGGATGACACGGGAGGAGCTGATGAACTGCTCATTTCCCTCAGTGACCCTGATGTTGTGCTCGCCCAGACGCACCTCCACACGGCTGGAGTGGAAAGAGAGGATTTTTGGCAGCTGAGTTTCATGATGCTTGTTAAAAGCACATTCATTCCTGCATGCAAAACATTGTCTTTGTGATTTTAAGGAGTGACGTACGACTTGTAGCAGTGAGCAGCAGACACAACCCAGTTCTCGTTGACCAGGGAGCCTCCACAGAAGTGGTAGCCAGAGTTCAGAGACACCTGATGGGGCTGGGAGTAGGGCTTGCACTCATATCCTCCGACGATCTTGTCGTCCTCGGTAGCAACTGAAACCACACAGAGGACCAAACAGTCAACAAACAGGTGAATGTTTTTATCATCCACTTATTAAAACTAATAAATACAAGCAGAAACACAAATGCTTACAGGCAGCTCCGATGAGCAGAACGAAGACCAGAGACCTCATGGTTGCTGTGTGATCCTGTCGATGAGAGACTTCACCTGGACACTTGGTTTATATAGAACGGTACCTGTCTCCTTTCCCTGCTGAACACACCTCCCACTGATATTTCTGACCAATCAGGATCCTGGAAAAAGTAATTCGGGGTACTGGAAAAGCAAATATGTTGTTGGCTGAGGGGGGCTGTACTCACATTCTTTATATCTTAAATTGTATCACATAAACATTTTAAGAAGAAAGTTAAATGCAATCTTAAAAGGGGGGCATGAGGGAAAAAAGCATTTCAATATTTAATGTTGCAAATTTCTTCATTTAATATTAAAAAGATTTATTCATATGACATGGATTGATTGATCTCTGACTGCATAACTGACAGTATGTCCTTCAAATTAGTTCACTTATCTGAGGAAGAAAAACTATGATTTCTCTTGGTATCTGCATTGGCTAGTTCACAGTTTTGTGTTGCCATGACTTTTTCTAAACTAATAAATCCATGTGACATTGTTGCAGAGTACGCTCCACGTACATGGCTGCAGCTCTGCAGATGGCTCAGTTCACAGCCACAGCTGTTGATTGTGGCTTTCACAGGAAAACCAACCCATGTGCCTTTACATAGAAAACCTAAAAAAAAAAAAAGTTGACTCAGGGAAGTGACAAGAGACAAACAACACCAAGACATGAAATTACTCAATTACACATTTACTATATTAACAGTCACTTATTTGGGCACTTCTTTCAAGTGACTGACAGTTGACACTTCCATTTTATTCCTAAAAGTATAACCTAATAAAAACGCATTCAGAGTCAGCCATTTGTGTTACAGTGAAATTGATATTGAAGAATTAAAATCAATACAAAGAGTTATACCTGGCTTCATAATAAACAACAGCCCTACAAACAACTGCACAATATCCTAAAATACAGAGCAGATCTGCTGTTGGTGATGTTTGAGCCATCCTGAGACATATTTGATTTTTTTAGATGTTACAATTGAGCTGCCACAGTTTGATAATTATGCATGAATCACATGGATATTAGTGATGGTAACAGGAACAGCTTCTTGACTCCTCAGAGATCACAGTCTGAAGATTCTACATCCATTTAGAATCCACCATAGACAGTATGTGTTTAGTTGACGGTTGGACTTTTAATATGATTTGTCCTTACTTTTATAGACGAAATTTCAATGTTTCAATTGTTTTTTAATTGCACAATTGCTTTATGTGACTGTTAAATGTCAGAGTGGCAGTGGCAATAAAATAGACTGTCATACAGCAATAGAAAAATGCAATGAATTACTGCATTATTTTCAAGCTGATTATTTATTCAGACTTGAAGAAAAGAAATTCAGATCTCTGAATGGATTTGATTAATTTTAATATAACACAGGCTTGTTGTAGATTAGATCTCTTGTTGCTGGCAGGCATTATGTGAATAATCCAGCTGTTCCAGCCATATTGGCATAGAGTCACTGTGACTCCTGGAATTAACCACCTAAGTTTAGTCATCAGTACCTCACTAGTTTTGCATTTTTATTTTGATTGGCAATAAATGAACCAATCAGGCTGCTTGGAGTTGCTATAAAACAGGGATTCAGATGAACTGACAGGATCAAACTGCAGCCATGAGGTCTCTGGTCTTTGTTCTGCTCATTGGAGCCACCTGTGAGTGTGGTACAGCACTTGACTGACTTTTATGTCTTGTATGTGTCTGTGTATTTACATTACTGCAAGACACTAATAATTCATCCTGTCTGTCTTACATCTGTTTTCAGTTGCCACGGAAGAGGACAAGATCGTCGGTGGCTATGAGTGCACGCCTCATTCTCAGCCCCATCAGGTGTCTCTGAACTCTGGCTACCACTTCTGTGGAGGCTCCCTGGTCAATGAGAACTGGGTGGTGTCTGCTGCTCACTGCTACAAGTTGTAAGCACCCTCTACATATTTTACTCATTCGCCTGATGGGGGTGGGGGGATGTTAAAGTGGAAAACAAGCATCTACTGTCTTATATCTATTTCAGTCATATTGAGGTGCGTATGGGAGAGCACAACATTGGAGTCTCTGAGTCCAGCGAGCAGTACATCAGTGCCTCCCGTATCATCCGCCACCCCTACTTCAACCGCTACACTCTTGAGAATGACATCATGCTGCTCAAGCTGAGTGAGCCTGCCACCCTCAACCAGTACGTGCAGCCCGTGGCTCTGCCCACCAGCTGTGCCCCCGCTGGCACCATGTGCAAAGTCTCTGGCTGGGGCAACACCATGAGCTCCAGTGAGTGACGTCAGTTACTTCAGACAAACCTAGATTCTTGAAACTGTCTGCATGTACATTTTAAAATAATTTGCCTGTAATCTCTAACAATCCACCCCCACTTCACACTTTTGTTTTCTTGCTGCAGCTGCTGACAGAAACAAGCTCCAGTGTCTGAACATCCCCATCTTGTCTGATGAGGACTGTAACAATTCCTACCCCGGCATGATTGACAACACCATGTTTTGTGCTGGATACCTCGAGGGAGGAAAGGACTCCTGCCAGGTTTGCATCTCTGCTATTTTTTATCTCTACACTTTCAAAGTGGACGACACGTTTACAATGTAAGTAATTCTCTCTCCTTCTCAGGGTGACTCTGGTGGCCCTGTTGTGTGCAACGGTGAGCTGCAGGGTGTTGTGTCTTGGGGCTACGGATGTGCCGAGAAGGACCACCCTGGTGTCTACTCCAAGGTAACATTTCACAACATACAGCAAATATACTTTACACTGTTTAATGTAGTGACACTGCAACACACTGACTAATGTCTTTCCATTTTCAGGTCTGTGTGCAGATTGACTGGCTGCACAACACAATGGCCAGCTATTAACTCCACCATTCAACCTCCACATCAGACAGACAAACCAACATTTTCAACTGTTCAAACTCCATATTTCATGCTGGGGATGAAAAAGCACAACAAATAAAGAGTTATATATATGAAATATTATATAGTCTGTGAACTTATTGTCTCTCTGTTAAAATTATTTGCCTAATTAATACACCAAATGTAACATAAGTTGCTCTTATTCACCCATTTCTCCTAAGGACACAGAAGTACTTCTATAAAAACAATGAATCATAGCTTCACCATCTCTTGTATCAGCATATAAAGACATAAAATATATTACTTTGTCACTCTGAGACCAGCCGAATTGCAGTGCAATATAAATATAGTTTATTTAAAAGTAGATTTTTTTTTTTTACCCAGTGTGTACTGATTATTCTGAATTATATCTGTTCTTTTTCTATAATATTTTTATTATAATGAATAATACTAATTTTGTTTTCGCTGCCTTGTATTTATTCACATTGTTTTGAGTTGGTGTCATTTGTCAAAGTGTGTTCTACCAGTGGTGTAATGTACATTTACTCAAGTACTGTACTTTAGTACAATTTTTAGGTACTTGTACTTTATACTTCTTACCCACCATATTTCAAAGGTAAATTTTATACTTTCACAGCTCTACATTTATGTTACAGGTATCATTTTACTTACATAATTGAATAAAAAAAAAAAGATACATTATGCACATCCAGACAGGTGAAAAGAGTCCACTGAGAGTAGTCTGTGTGCATACTAACATCCACACCTAAGGCTCGAGCTGTAAAGGCTGGCAGTTAAATCTTGAGGTGGACAGGCAGTCCATGTCTTCACTTGAAGGTTTTATGAACTTTGTTGTGTAAATGTCATAGCTCTTGTAAATCAGATTTATTTGTCTTTTTTATTTTCATTTATGTGACTCATTAGTTGGAGTTGTGCAGAGCTACTCTGGGATTTACATGAGGTCATGCTGTAAATTTGGGACCTTGGGGGCTCTGTAATTTAACTGTGATGAGTACTTTAACCTTCACTAATTTAAGTACATTTTGCCAGTAATACTCAAGCAGGACTTTTACTTGTAACTGAGTATTTTTAAAATGTGGTATTGTGACTAATACTTTAAGAAAGCATCTGAGTAATTCCACCATCATTGCTTTCTACCCATTGAAAGTGCCTTGTAAAAAAAATATTGCAAAGATTATGATTTGTTTCTGAAGACAGCCTCAGCACTCATATCTGAATTTAGCTGTCAGGTAACAGGTGCTGAGAAATACACACCTGTGAGGTGCTATGTTCACGCATATCTAAATATAGAGGTGTTTGTGTACCTGTGCAATCTGACCAGATATACAGGAGCAAACTTTCACCTAATAGTTAATGGATCCAAACTTTTACCAAAATAAAAGTAAGAGAGAGAATAATTCTAGCTGATAGATAAATGAAGCGGAATAAAACAGCGTTTCCCTATTGGATATAACTGACTAATAGAAAATATAATGACTGTATGACTATATCAGCACAGTGCCTGCAGCTCAAAAAAGCACACAACCACAATGTACTTATTCTTCAGTATGAAGCAGGAGTTTGCTTACAGTGTACTGAAATGTTAAAACTCTGTCATTGTTCCAGTCAAAATGTAATTTATCTGAGATGTAATCTATAAAATAATGACTTATGCTGTGAGTACTGACTGAATGAAACAAGTCAAATGTTGCCATAAAGAAACATGTATAATGGTGTAGTAATCTAGCTAGGGAATATTTAATATTGTAGTGGTTGTATTAAAAAAAAACAACTGTGATTATATGTCAAAAACAGGCTCAAACCAATAAATTGTTCCGATGACACAGATCAGAGAAGGATGAGAAGAAGATTTTTTTTTTTAACTTAGAGTAAGAAATATATACATTAACAATTTGACTAACACACATAAGACAGGATCAGAATCAATCTTATGATTTCCAGAATTTGCTGACTGTAAGCCATGCTTACTTCTATGATGACATTTTTTTTGTTTTGTTTTGTTTTGTTTTGTTTTGTTTTTTTGTTGGTTTTTTTCATTCTGGAAATGAATCACTCAACCCCAACATCCCGCTGCAGAGATTGGCTTCTCACTGACCAATGAGGATGGCTGGAGATTAGGGCAGCTCTCCTGACTGTGGATATAAACCAAGTGTCCAGGTGAAGCCTCTCATCGACAGGATCACACAGTAACCATGAGATCTCTGGTCTTCGTTCTGCTCATTGGAGCTGCCTGTAAGTGTGAAGTTTTATTCCACAGATTGCCTCGCTTTCTGCTAGCAGTCAACTGGTCGTTATTCTAAGACTAAAACTTCATGCAGCATAACCTCAGCATCTCCTGGCAGCAACATAATTATGTTTGAGGTCTCAAACTCATAATGCATTTAAGTGGAAGTCAGGAAATAGTATATTGAACATTGTACTGGTGAAAAGTAGAAGTATGCAACTAACTGATTGCCATCACATGTGTTTTCAGTTGCCACCGAGGACGACAAGATCGTCGGAGGGTATGAGTGCAAGCCCTACTCCCAGCCCCATCAGGTGTCTCTGAACTCTGGCTACCACTTCTGTGGAGGCTCCCTGGTCAACGAGAACTGGGTTGTGTCTGCTGCTCACTGCTACAAGTCGTACGTCACTCCTTAATATCACAAAGACAATGTTTTGCATGCAGGAATGAATGTGCTTTTAACAAGCATCATGAAACTCAGCTACCAAAAATCCTCTCTTTCCACTCCAGCCGTGTGGAGGTGCGTCTGGGCGAGCACAACATCAGGGTCACTGAGGGAAACGAGCAGTTCATCAGCTCCTCCCGTGTCATCCGCCACCCCAACTACAGCTCCTACAACATCAACAATGACATCATGCTGATCAAGCTGAGCAAGCCTGCCACCCTCAACCAGTACGTGCAGCCCGTGGCTCTGCCCACCAGCTGTGCCCCCGCTGGCACCATGTGCAAAGTCTCTGGCTGGGGCAACACCATGAGCTCCAGTGAGTAATTTTTTCCTTTTTTAATTTATGTTAAACCTTTTTCTTTTTAAAAAAAACCTTTTTCATCCATACTTTGTTTTACACATTGTAGCTGCTGACAGGAACAAGCTGCAGTGCCTGGACATCCCCATCCTGTCTGACAGGGACTGTGATAACTCCTACCCTGGAATGATCACCCAGGCCATGTTCTGCGCTGGATACCTGGAAGGAGGCAAGGACTCTTGCCAGGTATGTAATTCAATGTTCAGGAATACAGCAACTATTGTATGAAATACTTGGTATGACTTGTTGAGTTTAACTGAACTTTTCTCTCTCTCAGGGTGACTCTGGTGGCCCCGTCGTGTGCAATGGTGAGCTGCAGGGTGTTGTGTCCTGGGGATATGGATGTGCTGAGAAGGACCACCCTGGTGTCTACGCCAAGGTAGATTTCAATGAAGAAAGATATTTAACTGCCACACTGTGGCCAGTTTAGCTTTACTTTGGCTATCTGAACTACAGTGACACACTGAGTAGCTGATCTAACTGTGGCCTGCTTCATTTTTAGGTCTGCATCTTCAACGACTGGCTGGAGAGGACCATGGCCAGCTACTAAGTGATCCAAGGAAACAAGTTCAGTCAGGCAGCTCAACATCATTTGCTGTTTTTTCCCCCATCTTTTGATCTGGACAATATGACAAATAAACAATTAAAACTGATTATTTAAGTCTATTTGAATGTGCAATAATTTCCAAAAACTTATTTTTTAATATTCTTCAGAAAATGTGGTCATTTATCATAAGCGTCTTCAAATCTCATTATTAATGATTACCCTGGTCCACCAAAGAAGAGTCAAACACATGACTGGATTTGAAAAAATGAAGGCCATTAATATACTAATATTGGCAAAGTAAAAAAAAAAAAAAAAATATATATATATATATATATATATATATATACAGGGAAAGTACGTTGAATCATCATCACCTGGTGTTTTTAAGTGCCTTAAAGCTGCATTCTTTCTAATGACCAGCAGGGGGCGACTCCACTGGTTACAAAAAGAATTCAATGAGAAAATGGCCCTACTCACTTGACTTATTCAGTAAACATTTTCCTAACGAGTTCATCGCTAGATGCAAGTCTTCTTCAATATAGCATAATGCTATTTTTTTTAAATAATGGTTGCATTTAGAGTAAAATAGACAACAAAGCAAGGTATGATTTAGGGCGTGGTGACCGTGTGTACCGCGCACGGCGACCTGTCGATCACGATAGAGGACAGAACGCTGCGTGTGAGGAGTTTGACCTACAACCGTGTGTTTTCAGTTCATTAAAGTAAACATTTTCTTTGCCTAGAACGGCTTCTTCGGCGCTCGGTTGTACTAAAAGACTCTCTAAGGAGTTGGCTGTTATTTTTCTTTTTTTTCGAGTAAGTACATTTTGTTTTAAGCTTGTTTTGTTTTTCGCTAGCTAAAATTAGCGGTCTAGTTATGTGTACACTTTGCTAATCAAGCTAATTAGCTAGTGCTAATGTTAGCTGATAGCTTGTCGTTAGCTGTCAGTGCCGCTCCGCCGGGCTGGTAACCTGTGTTAACTGTGGGGTCATTCAGTCAAAGCCCGATTTAAAAAAGTACATTTTGCCAACGGTATGCAAACGACGTTTGTTTTGTGGTTCCGGCACACGTTTAGGTGTATTACGTTTGTGTAAAGCGCTGTATTAATATAGTAAAACGTTGTGATAGCTCGGGTTAAGATAACCTTCAGTTTTGCATCGTTTCTTTATTTGAAGCGCCTTTGTGTGTTTGTAGCGCATGTGTTGACAAATTGATGAAGATGCTTTATATATTACTTGTCGTTTGTCTTTTTTGCATGTGTTTTCTACAGTTGTAGTGACTTTGCCCTCGTCGGCCACCGTATTGTGTTCTTGTTTGGTCCCTTGTGACATTTAATTTATTCCCTGTTACATAAGTTTGATATTCAAGGCAAATCCTGCTCCCATTGCTTCAACATTTTCAAAGCAAACCTGCCACCTAAAAAATGTGTTTATATACTACTAATGTCCCTTCTACAGCAGAATTTAAATGGGTATGTCATGTAGCTTGAGGATCCTGTGGACAGTCTGCAGGTACACCTCAGCATTTTTAGTCTCACAACTTATTGATAGACTCAGAAGATGGACGTCTGCTGTGGTTGTTGCCGATTAATAATTCAATTTCATTCCCCTGCATTTGAAGTATGAATAAATTAATTACAAATGCATATGCAAAATTATCTTTAAAAGGAACTTTGAATTTTACATGTTGTCGTTTGTTTGCTAATCTGTCTTCCTGTCGTATTCCATTTCATCATCTCATCTCTCTCTGTATCTTGTGTCACAGTGGTTATGATGAAGACGGAGAGGCCATATTCCTGGACAGAGCAGCAGGTGCTCTGCAATCTTCTCTGTGTGGAGGACAGATGGGAGATATGTCTGTACAACTGTCCAGAGATTGATTTCAGGCAGTCTATTGCTTGCTGCAAAAGTGTCAGACCAGATATGTGTTGTCATTTCAGCTTAACTGACTGCTGATGGGTGATTTTCAGCCAGCGAGAGGCCAACGAGAGGTCCAACTGACCTCTCATGGACAAGAAAACAAGCAAATTGTGGTGAGCATGACATTTTCTTATCTTGTTGAAAGGTAAACGTAATTGCAGTGTTTTTGAGTGTCATAGTATTTGTGACATTGCCACAGCAGTTTTGCAGGCTGTAGGTATGATGCTGTCAGGTGATCAGTCAGAAATGTGACAGCATTCTAGCTTGTATTGCATCAGTTCCCAATGTTTCTGCTAAGCCTTTAAAAATGTTTTTGTCATTCTCATACAGTTGAGCACCAATGTTTTAGGAACATCACAGAATTAATCCCTTAGCACACCATCAAACCGTATGTCTGTTTCAGATTGGATGTTGCTCTGAATTGAGTAAGAATTTGAGATGTCATTGCTTGAACTGAACCATGATGAGGGGGGTCATCTATTGATGTGCAGGACCCATGACCCAACAACGAACCAGCATGCCCCGAATCCAAAAATTAGGATTTGGCACCTTCCTGGCATGAACTCACTTTTATTTATATCTGAAATCTACTTGAATGATTTTTGACCTTTAAATCATGTTCATTGTTTTAGACTTTGTCTGAATAAGGGGTTACTGTGTCTGTCACCTGCAGCTACATGACCTTTGAACCACAAAACCCATGACAGATTACACAGCGGACTATTCTCTGCATTAGGAAAGAATAAGCTTTTGTTCTTTTCTTTGAGTTTCTCTGAACACGTTGGACAAATTTCAGTGTAAGTCTGAATCCATTTTAAACTCATGTAGTGTTCTGACATTGATAAATGGGGAGTTGCAACATCTGTGCCCTTTCTTCCCAGATGTCTAAAGCACTCAGCATTCAGGAGACAGAAAATCAAAATGAGGGCAGTATTCATGTGCTCCAACAAAACTAAAAGACTGACAAAACCTTATGAACACTTTTCATACAGCATTTGAATATTTAACACTAGGGTTATGCACACATTTACAGATTAAAGCAATGGTTTGTGTTCGTCTGTGTCTTATTTTAATGTAAATCCTGAGGAGTGACTGTGTGGTGATATGGGTGAGAGGAGGAAAAAAAAATTCTCACACAATATGTTGGATTTGCTTACAAGCTGATGCATTTCTGTGAATTTTTTCTTTATATGGTGACTGGTTTATATTTGTTTTGTTTTGAAATCTCACCACTGATTTGAAATTAAGTATTCACAAATGTCTTACAGCAACATAATTGCCCAAGAGCATCTGCAGTAGGAGCAATAGCAGTATTGTCAACAATCATAAACGCACTGATGCATCACAAAATGGAAAATTTTATTGATTGTGCCCTGACTAAGTACATCTCTTTTTCTCTCGCATTCCCGCTCTTTCTCCGTGTGACTCTCTCAGACGCTCTCTCTCCCGCTGTTTTTCTCGCTGACACTACCCACTACCTCCTCCTGTCTCTGTCTCCTTCAATTTCAATCTCTCTCTGGTCTTCCTCCTTTCATACAGTTCTGTGATGGGAGATCACAGCTTAGCTGTATCTGGAGAGAATGTCTTCGATCCACGGCATCAGAGAGCAGACTTTGGTGTAAACGCCCGGGTAGTTGGGCAAAGCGCAGCCCTGGCCCCAAGAGACAATGCCCTGCAGCTCCCCATTACACACCAGAGGACCACCAGAGTCACCCTGAGCAGGGGAGAGGAAGAAAAGGGAGTTTATTCCTTCCATCACATCATCATTACACAGATCACCTAACCTTATCTAATGCACTGTATAACTGTGAGAATACCTGACAAGCATCCTTGCCTCCCTCCAGGTATCCAGCGCACACCATGCGGTCAGTGATCATGCCAGGGTAGGAGCCATCGCAGTCCTTGTAGGACAAAATAGGAACTTGCACACACTGGAGTAGAAATGGGTTAAACACTGCAGATAAGAGAAAGAGAGGGAAAGAATAGTTCCATCAGTATCTTTACCTTAAGTGAGTAGTGTCACCACAGAGTGGAGCTAAGAAAACTTTGATTTTAGCATGGCAGCTGTGATAGGTTTATCACATTAAATAGGTGTAATAGTAGTTTTTAAAGGGTTCTTGAAATGTGTTTGCAGAAATGTATTCATCAAACAAAGCTCTAAGCTTGAATGAAGTTAAAAATCTCCTCCAGACATTTTTAAGACAATTAAAAATACGTCTTGTGAACTGTAATTTGTATTTATGTTTTTTCCACACAAAACGGCTCCATTATCTTGTTAAAAAAATTTTTACATTCACGCCTTCTTCCTCCTTGAAAAAAAAGATCTATGAATATGCAAATATTTTTCATTTCAAAAGTTTAGCTATTGGAAACAAGATGTCTCCTACTTCACTGAAAGGCCATTCTCATGAATTTGCACTTGAGGCTTCAAGTTTCCATGTCACACTTGTGTAAGTTGCATATTAGACCAAGAAGTGGCTCTAAAGTAGTTGTGATGTCACAAACTTAGGCTCAGATTTAAGGTGAGCACAGAGTTTTAGGCAGTTTTAGGCAGAGTGATACACGTCTGCTGTTTCACAGTGTTTCAGTGCATGGCAGCAGTTAAGAAACTGATGTGTCATATTTAGGTTATCTCAACAAAAAACATCGGGAAATAGTGTAATGACAATTGAATGAATATTCTGTTATTATGAGCAAAATGTTTTCTTGACTTTGAGAGTCAAGATCAGGTGCACCTCACCTTGATCACTGTAGATGTTCCCCCATCCAGACACCGTGCACATGTCCCCGGGTGTGGGGCAGGCTCTGGGCAGGGCGACAGGCTTGACGTATTGGTTCACGGTGGCGGGGTGTGCCAACTTCATCAGCATGATGTCATAGTCCAGGGTCTTGTAGTCGTAACGCTCATGCCAGTAGATGGCGTCCACTGGCATGTACTGCTCTGTGCCCTCATACTGCCAGATGTGGTGGTCACCCAAGATTGCAATCAGGGAGTAAGGGCTGAAGTAGAGGCAAAGAAGGAAATTGTAATTATTTTTGCCGTAACGTTCATATTCTGAATGCATGAATGTAATACAAACTTTTGCCAGCAGTGAGCAGCAGAGACGATCCACCGGTCGTTGATGAGGGAGCCGCCGCAGAAGTGGTAGCCAATATTGATAGACACCTGCCAGGGTTGGCCGTGGGCTGCGCACTCGTAGCCACCTACAATTCTGTCATCTGTAGGGGCTGCAGCTGTGGTGTAAAGGAAACATAAAATGCTTAATATTTATCAGAGGTAAAATTCTTTATCATTCTAAAACCTTAATACATACTCCAGATGTGTTTTACCTGCAGCGCCCAGAAGCGTGAGAACAATCAGGCCGATCATTTTGTGGCTGACTCAAACCTTCCTACGACCAGAGTGGACGTGAATCATGTGTCACTCACTGCATTTATACCTTAACCACTGTGGGTCTTTCCACGCAGCCCACCCCCTCCCCTAACCTCTCCTCACCTCCATTCCTCCTACCAATGCCTCCCACCCACCTTTGAATCTCTGTTTACTCCTCTCCTGCCTCTATCCCTGTCCTGAATAATATTCTTATCTTTTTATGTGCCACGTTCATCCTGTCAGTTAATAAATGAGCAACACTTTACATATATTCAGCCTTGAAGAGTGCTTTTTCACTCTGTTTTGAACAGATGATCAGTTTGTAGATTTCCCACACCTATCAGCTTAATATGTTTGCTCTTTTAATTTGTGACATGCTAAAGTCCCTTTTTAGCAAATGCCACAATAACTGACTAATAACCAGCTGTACTGTGTTATTGCATAATAGTTATGACACATTACAGCAGAATGACTTCAACTGCACATATTTGAGCTCAAAGGCTTTTGGCTGCCATCTGACTCAGAAAAACAGCACACAGCTTGTTAGTTTAGTTTTCTGCTTCTGAGACCACAGATGAGTTCTTTCTCACCTCTCTTGGCTATTATTCAAGGGCAGCCAAAAGCAGAGCCACACCACAGCAAATGTAGGTTCCACACGTAAAAGAGGATTGTATAACTCTTTTCACTGCTTGTATATTGTGGCTTGCCAACAATGAGTGACCCATGAGAGAATCATAAACAGGTGTTAAATATTGGAGACCTTGACACAGGCACAGGGGGTGTGCCACGACAGGGCAGAAGTGGGCAAACATGAAAATAGGAGCATGATAAGAGAAGATGTGGGTTGTCTCCAGGAGGTATGAAGGAGTGTGAGGACATGGATGAGGTCAACGGAAAAAGGGAAGTGTGTGTGTGTGGGTGGGAGCTTGTTGGGTACATTGGGGCTGGTGGGATATAAATATGAGCTGGGGTGTGTCCAGGTGTCTTCTGATCATTCACCAGACACCATGAGACTGCTGGCTCTACTGCTGATGGTTGGAGCTGCTGGTAATGACACATTCACAAAGATGCATATATACAAATATGCACACATTTGTACTGTAGTGTTAAATCAAAATTATGATGGCAAGTTGTAGATAACACTCTCTGTCTCTTCCTGTGTGTGTGTGTGTGTGTGACAGTGGCAGTTCCCCGTGAAGATGGACGGATCATTGGCGGGCAGGACTGTGAGCCTCACTCTCGTCCATACATGGCCTCCCTCAACTATGGCTACCACTTCTGTGGTGGGGTGCTCATCAACAGGCAGTGGGTGCTCTCTGTTGCCCACTGTTGGTACAAGTAAGTATACACTGATGGAGACATATATATTATTATATGCATTATTCTCTCTCTTGGTGCCAAGTTCTTATATTTTTTTCTTTTATCAATTGTGTGGCTTGATTTTTTTGCATGTTTTCCCCCGATATAAAACCAAAAACATCTGTGGGTGGAAGACTAATGCTTCTCTGTTTAGCACCTTATGTGAAGGACATCTGTTAAATCTAAGAAAAGCACTGCAGTATTTGCAAAACAGAAAATGGAAGCTTTAAATTGATGTAGAATTATAAGAAACCTAACACCGCAAACTTTTTTCTGCTTTTTTCAAGTATATTTCATCTCTTGTCTCAGTCCCTATTACATGCAGATCATGCTGGGAGAACACGATGTGCGAGTGTTTGAGGGCACTGAGCAGCTCATGAAGACCAACACCATCATCTGGCACCCTAGGTGAGTGAAGAAATGAACCAACGTGTCTGAGAATCTGTTTCATTTTGCATGATTTAACAATTCTTTGACTCATTCAGCTCATTTTATATTGCTCTGTGTGCAGTTATGACTACCAGACTCTGGATTATGACATCATGCTGATTAAGCTCTTCCACCCTGTGGAGGTGACCGAGGCAGTCGCGCCCATCCCACTACCCACAGGGTGCCCAATGGCGGGGCTCCCCTGCTCTGTGTCTGGTTGGGGAAACACTGCCATGGGTGACGAGGGTGGGTTATTAAAAGTGATTTAGTGATTTTAATTATACAGCAACTACAGCTAGTGTGTGCAAGGTACTGAATATGGCTCACAATATGCTTGGTGTAAAAATGAGAAACTAATGCAGCCTGAATGTTCTTTTTAACCCATTAATTTCAGTCAACAGGTCAAATTTGCTGTGGTGAGAAGTAATTAAGTACATTTATTCAAATACAGCACTTAAGTACAATATTTGGTTACTTGTACTTGAGAATTTTTGTTTGGGCCACTTTAAACTTCTACTTCGCAACATTTTAGATGGAAATATTGTACATTTTACTCCACTAGATCTATTTTACAGCCTCACTGACTGGTTATTTTTCAGACTTAGAAAATATGTTTATAGTCAGTTTAAAATATATGACTCATCAGTATAGATTAAACCACCCAGCAGTGTAGAAATTAGTTAAAATTAAGTTTACCATGACAAACTACAGTAGTAAAATCCTAGTTACACACTATTACATCAGTTTTATTAATCCAAAAGTAAAATATATACAGTAATAATATTGTACTCACAGAGGTAATTTGTCACAATTATGAGTACCGTTACTTTTAACATCATAAATACAGTTAGCTTAGCTAAACTAGCTAACTAACTTCTGTACTTTTACTTGGGCAAGTTTCAGAATGCAGGAGCATTTTTCCATTGTGCTATTGCTAATACTTTAGTAAAGTATCTTGCAGGAAGTAGCAGCATGCACTGCTGTCTGCCACAGTACCTTTTTTATATACTACCCATATTTTCAAGAGACTAAAACCAGCAATTAATTTTTCCTGGTCATGAGTAATGTCTGTGTAGATAAAGCAAGAGACCTCCATTGCTGTCCAAAAACTGTTAAAAGCACGTAATTGAGCAACACTGCTACACATTATTACACTGAATATAGGCCATGTAGTTTATTTGGAGTCAGTTACACATACTCTGTCCTAATTCTGTAAATACACACTGCTGCACCGAATCAGCAGCTGAAAACAGTTCCCAAGAAACACATAATTTACAAAAGGTTTAAGTAACTTTTGCTAAAGACTACAGTGCCTAGTTGTTTAAGTATATATTTGTGATATGGTGTAAACACTTATGTTCTCTGTGGTGATGAATCAGCTTTGGGTTGAGAGTCACAGAGAGGCGTGGAGGTGTCAGAATTTATTCAGCGATAGACTGATTCATTTTCAGTTTTGGTGTTTTCATCAAATATGTTGACGATTGCAAAAATGAAGAATATTGGCAGCCTTCTTATAAAATATCTCTGTGTTCTGCCTTTTATAGTGAAGTTGCCCACCCGCCTGCAGTGTTTGGACGTGCCCATAATTGACGACCAGGTCTGTGAGAACGCCTATCCTGGCATGATCACACGCAGGATGATGTGTGCCGGGCACATGGAAGGAGGAAGAGATGCGTGTAATGTGAGTTTCACAGTAAATGTTTCCAAACGTTTAGTGGACTCAAAGCTTTGAATGTGCAGAAGAAGAATTTATCACTGTGTACATGCGCTGTGTTTGTCAGGGTGACTCCGGCAGCCCTCTGGTTTGTGCTGGGGCAGTGCACGGCCTGGTGTCATGGGGTCAGGGATGTGCCCTACCTAACTACCCTGGCGTCTACGTCAAATTGTGTGAGTTCCTCTACTGGATTGAAGACACCCTGGCAGCCAACCCTTGATGAAATGACCTGTTTTCCCCTCTCACTTCCATTTGCTCTCCTCTTTTCTCTGTTACCACTCATCCCTATTTTCAGCCCCAACTTTGACTTCTCTGTCTTTCTCTGGTGCCTTGTCTCCTTTGCAGTTCTCTCCTTCACACATACAGACTTAACACACATGTGCCAGAATGTAGAAAACACAATAAAAACACTTGGTATGTATTCACTTCCCATTGTCTGTTCATATTTTCACATCCATAACAGGAGGGAAAAAAGACAGCAAAAGAAACAATGTAGAAACTCAAATATGTTATGTTAGTTTCAGGTTTATTAGTACCATATAAGGCAGTTTGATTGAGTTATATGGAGGCCTTGATTTACTCACATAACTTATTCATAAGAACAAACTTATTGGTTAAATGACGAGGTAGCACATTTCTAACGCATCAAATGTCCATGATAGGTATTGCCCCTCGCTTCAACTGTCCACATAATTACATTTTCAAATATCAAGTCATTTATTTCTATGTCTGGATGGAGGCTCAGAAAATCCTTTTAATTATAAAGAAGACAGTGTGAGACTATATTTAGGAATGAGTGCTGAACCTACTGTGGAGATAATGGCAATGTGATTATTGAACAGTAGGAGGCCTCAGTGGGCAACTTTTCTGTCAGCTGCCACCCACGCAGTTCAATTTCAGCAGTGCAGCAGACACACATGGTCATTTACGGTTAAACATGACACCAAAAACTATTTTTACATTCCCTGAAGGCTGATTTCTTGAAGATATTTTAGTCCCCAGGTATCTCTCACTTTGTTTTCTTCTCTGTGTCAGGATGACATTGTTCTCGTCATCTCACCCAGACCATATTTGTCTTTTCTGGGACTAGCTCTCCTTTCCTCCCTCTCTCTGTGTCTTCTTTTCTCCTTGACTGCGTGGGAGGGTCCGAGCCACGCAGCTCCACCTACACACAAACACAAAAAGACGCCATTCTCAAATATACAATTCACATCAGTCTAAAAGTCTAAGGAGATGCGTTACATAATTATTTTCCATAATTTACAAACAACTGTAAAATACTCAAATGAGACAAAGCAACTTTTAAAGGACAGTAACACCTATTCTGATAGAATGAATGTATTGTAGTTGATTATGACTTGTCAGTGAAGTTGTGAGTACTAACTTTTCTAGGGTTGAGTAGACTAGGTGTCACTACTAACACTATCAAAATAGATGCTAGTAAGGCTTTTAGGATTCCAGTCAGCAAAATTAATTCAGAAAGTGACATGTATACACACACACACACGCGTATCGGCAGACTTTGAAGAGGCAAGAAAAAATGAACCAAGTGATTCACATTAAGCTAATACTTAAGTCAAACATATGAAGATGCCTTTCTTTTTCTGGAGTTTACTGTCAGTATAGCAGGAGAGCCTTGTGTCTTTTGTGTTTAAAAACTCTAAATTTAACCTATATTTTTCAGCTGTACAACGGAGCCAAATGAGGAATGACCATGAAAAGAAACATGCAGTTTGTAGTTATGATAATGATACAATAAACATTTTACTGGGCTCCTCTTGTTACTAGTTTTCCCAGTACTAGGAAATATTGTCTTTTTTCTGTTGTTGTTGTTTGTTGTTGGTTTCAACAGGGAGGCATGTGACAGCAAAAGTTTGGGAACCACTGACTTGTATCACTGTGTATTTTTTTGAGAACTGTAAGAGCCATTTAAGTACATATCCTTATTTGGTAACATATGTTATTACGTCACATTATTTATGCTGTAGAAGTATCTGTTCATATAAAAGGCAGTCTATATGTTGAAAGAGGACTATGCTAAGGTTATATTTCTGGTTATACGTCTGTTCTATTCTGCTTTGAAGTCTTAGGATACAGCTGTGCCAACTGCAGTGTTTCAAGAGAACGTGATAATGCCGTAATGCGGTTTAGTGCCCACGAGGAAACAGATTTTGGACAGAATAGTGATAATTAGATGCTGAGAAGTCTACGGAGGCTTGGAACCATGAAAGTTTTTAAAGGTGTAATATGTAACAAGTACTGAGCGAGAGTAGAGCATCAAGTCAGTAATGGTTGGGGCTGCGATGTAAATTTGGATCAGCTGCTGTGACGCCTGAATGAATAGGCAATTAATTTTGCATGTTGTAGAATAATCTCACTTCAATTTTTGTATCAATGCTGTATGTGCACAGTGCAGGATAGAAGGTTATAACTTACTGTCAACAGCCCTCTGGGATGAAGAAGAACAGTTTGCCTCTGTAAGGTGTTCAGCGCTGTTTAAAACACAACATGGAAACACGTGTGAATTAGCTGCACAGCATGAAACACTACGTCTGAGACATGATGATTATTGACAGCGCAGGTGGAAAATACTGGTGTATTGCAGTGGAGACAGCTGTCAATCACCTGTGGAAGAGTGGATGTGGCATAGTGGATCTCAGCCCACCAGAGTCAACTATTGATGTAACTATTGATGCATAGATCTTGTCTCATGTATATATGTATGATTAGCAACTACATCAGTGAAAAGTAATGGGGAAACATCAGCAATCACCTACTAAGCAATAACAGCAACACTTCAGTTTTTCCTGCAGTTGTAATAATTGCAATGCTTGTGGGAAGGCATAGCAGCTGGGAAGAATAATATTAAACCTGAAGTTGGCAGCACAGGCCACAGTTAAATGCCAGATTCCTTTACAATATTTCTCTTTCTTATTGTATAGACAAATCAATAAA
The DNA here is from genome assembly GCA_033238685.1 of Lates japonicus. NCBI lineage: Eukaryota > Metazoa > Chordata > Actinopteri > Centropomidae > Lates > Lates japonicus. The sequence continues at coordinate 1,846,858 of BRZM01000078.1, read as the reverse complement.
TAGAGATATTATAGATTAAAACACAATATAAAAATACAGTCTAGAATTAAACATCCATGATATACCATAACATCCACACATCAATGCAATCAAGCGCAACTTTCTTTCTCTGCTGTTCCTTTACAGACAATACAGTTAAAATGTCATGGTTCTCGTCTCAGTAGTGAGACGTGACCCTGTGGAGCTTCAGCTGCATGCCCAAATTTAAACTCATTAAGACGTCTAGTATACATGTAGACAACAACAGCAGTGTCTCACCTATTCATGTTTGTTTGTTGTTTGTGTCTCCTACGTGCCTCATCGATGCCGTGAGCCTGCAGAGGAGATGAGAGGTGTCACAAAGATCGTGCAGGAACCAGGGCTACAACACACATTCACTCTACAGTTGGTGAGTCTCTGCAGTACTGTGCATGAATTAACATTTCTCAGAGTTTAGTATCTGTGGGGACTGGAGAAAATAATCACCAATCATCAAAACTGCCAAGATGTAATACAGCAACAATATTCAAATGTCTTGAGTTTTCTGTGGAACTTACTGAACCGGAGTGGGAGTATTTGGCCAGCGTCTTGGTTTCTAATGTCTGGGACTGGTTGGTGGGATATGAAGAGCGTGGGATTGTACTGTTTTTAGGGGGCAGAGGTGGAGCGCAGAGGTGGGAGCTAGGCACCTGGTAATCCAAACTTGAGAACTGTTGGTATAAGGGAAACAAAATGAAGTGGGCAGTCAGTGGGGATTTTTTTTTCTTTAATTTCTTCTTTATTGTAGAACATGACTTGAAAGAGACAGGAGGAAACTAGGAGTTTGGATGATGTACCTAATTTTAAGCTACAGTTCCTGCTAAATCACCAAGATACAACCATGTACCTATAGACTGAAAAAGTAGCAGACAGAGACATACAAGCTAAAACTGAATTAAACAAAGGGTGTACAGAAATCTTTTCACACACCTTCCTCAGGGCAGCCATTTCCTTTACTACCAGTTCAATGTCCTCATGGTCCTCCTCCTCCTCCTCCTCTGTGTCGTCCTCACCCTCCTCCTCGTCCCAGTGACCACTGCCTGGCAGGTAGGGCTCGATCAGTATGGACTCTGTGCCTCTGATGTCGCAGCGACAGTATGGGCAGGTGTGGCCAGCTGACTTCTGCTAGATAGTTAGTTAGGTGACAGGTCATGGGCAGAGTAATGGAAACACTGTTTGAATTTAAAGACCCTTTGTCATGCACTGTCTTGAGAACAGCTATGTATCTTTTGAACTGTGTGTAGTGGAATATATTGGGCTCGTCTTCAAAGAAAAAAGGCACCAGTTTTTTGAAAGATGAAGGAGGTGGAAAATACCACGTTGAACAGACAGTGTAGATTGCGCTTTTTGCGCAAATGTAAAACAGATAAAGGTGAATTTAACATTTTATTTTTCTTTTGTCCCTCTAGCAAACTGGCTTTGTGCATATGATGCTCGTTTCGTGCTCTTGGTGTGACTGCTGATTCTCTTCTCAGACGTAGTTTGTCCATGTTGGTGACAAGATTTTTCGGACTGCTCGGACTGTGATTCAATCACTTTAAAATTTTAATCCCTGTCATTTTCTTTATGCTAACACAAGCCATTGTATTGTATGTAAACTTATGGTTAATGAAGAAGTTTGCTTGACCTCAATCTAGACCAAATCTACAGCTTTTCCATTGTGGTCTGACGTCTATGAAGCATATCTAATTTTCTTTGCATGCCTGTGTCTCTCTCTCTCCTCCTCACTCTCTCTCTCACGCACACTTTTCAGACTGAATGTGACCGATACGGTTTTAAAGAGGATGTGAGCCTGAGCTCACACAGGAAGTCCTCAGCCAAATGTCAGGACAGGTCATACTGCTCTGCATCTTTGCAAAGGCATAAACACCTCCTGAATAGATGGGAGGCTACCAGCTTGGTGACTGATAGAAATAGTATCAAAGCATGAAGCTGTAATTTTCCCACAGCAGCTTTCTGATTGGATGTCTTAAATGTCACTCTGTCGTCAAAAGGGGAAGTAGGAAGTCGGGGAGGCCCCGTTGCAGGAGCAAAAGTGCTCACAGGACATGCTGTCCACATGATGACTAAACTGTGATTTCCAGACAGACCTTAGGGATTTGTGTGTTGTTTAAAGTGGTCAAATGTAATTGATTAAATTTGAAAAACCATCATGTGATATTCTCTGATATTCTCATTTTCTGACATTTATATAGATGCGATCAGGCTAAAATTCCCATTGCATCCCCCCTTCTGCAATCATAAAGTTGTTAGTTTACACACTGACAGCATCTGTTATTGATATGAAGGGATCATTTCACAGCACTTTTCCTTTTGAACCATTAAAGTTTCGTGCTTGTCTTTCCGGTAAGCTAACACACCACGTGTTCATGGGGGAAAAATGGTACAAGAGAGTGCAGGGGTGAGTTTGCAGATCTTTTTATGTACTTTTTTTTTCTTCAGGGGCTGGCTGACGCAAGGTGAATTTCACAGTAAAAACCGAAGTGTTTGGATATGAAACTGGTCTAACTAAGGCAATGCAATAATTCCGTGATAACTCAGAATTTTTCATTTCGATGCTATTTTATTCTATATTTCAACACAATGTTGTGAATGGAGATAGTGAGAAATTTGAGTTTCAGGGTTTAAAATGAACAACAGTATCAGGTATGTGCAGAAATGTTGTTTTATCTCACATTCTAACCAAGTCACATTTAAGACTTGTAAAAGCGACATTGATTTTTGAGAGTTATTTTACATGATGAAGCATGTAAATATGACTCACGCTTTGTTTAACACAGAGCATATTTTTGACATAACCCCAAACCACATGCAAATAACCAGCATTGTTACAGTATGGTGCAGCTTCGACCAAAAACCAGATCATGTCTGATTTTAAGATGGTTATGGTAACAGCCTTTGTTTAACGTGACAGTAGGAGCATGTGGTAGCTGAACATTAGCATGTGGTTTGTAATGAAGATGGATAGACTGAACAACAAGCTTCAATTAATTAAGTAGACAGGGGTCATACCTGCCAGCCTGTGAGGCAGGGTTGGCACAGGAGATGCCCACAGGGCTGGATACGAGTGTCCTTATCTCTCTCTGCACAGATCTTACACAACTGGAAGGTGCTGCCAATCTCACAGTAGAGCTCATACTGCTCCTGTGGTGGTGGTGGGTTAGCCAGAGAGACGAGACAGAAAATGATAAGAGAAAACAATATCTCAGGATATGATCTGTGTTTTGTCTTGGCAAAGCTTCAGGATGCTGCTGGCAGTCCACTGTAAAATTGATAAAGAAGAATAAAGTGCATCCGCCTCACTTCTGTAACTTTGACTTTTCCCTTCTGGGACGGTTCACACAAGCTCGTCAGGTCGGGGTTCACATCACGGCCATCTGGGTACAGGTAGCTGTAGGTACAGAAACACACATCGCTCAGAGAAAACACACACACACACACAAAGGGAGGATAAATCAGAGGCCAGAGTGTGTATGTCCTAACCAGCCCTCGTTGAAGCCTTGAATGAGTGCCTGGTAGAGAGGTGTATTCTGGGGGATGGTCTGGACAATGCTACCTTCAGTGGTCACATGGCCAATGGCCCACTGGCCCATTCTTGTGCAGCTCAGGCGGAAGATATAGCTGTGAGAGAATGACATCCCTTTAAATCCCATCAGTTCGCAAGACGAAAAAATTGAAATAAACAGAGAAAATCAGACATAAAATTTCTTGAATACTAGATGGAAAGCTGGAAAGCTTGAGTTTTATGTGCTATGAAAAGTATCCCAAAACTCAAGAGGAAAAGAAATACGATGCACTTTAACATAGATTAAAAAGTGATAAATGAATCCTCTTCCCCTGATGAATTTTTAAACTTCATGATAAATAGCCAAGTACTTAAAGTCATTGGATTGCTGTGGTTCTGTGTTGCTTCAAGGACCTGATTTTTCACAGCTCAGAGATCAGGTGCTAGATTTGATGTCACTCAAGTACTCAACACACCTCTACACTGCTATTTACAGTTTTGAGAGGTGCTTTTCGGGGAAGTGCATCAGTCAAAGTTTGTTGCCGTGCTCGTCCTTACCTTCCAGGCCTATGCAGGTAGTGTTCCAGACGAGCCACAACCTGGTCATAGGTGAGGAAGGCCATGTACCCTGGATGGGTTACTGCTAGTTGGTTCCAGTTCCTTAAAAGTGACTTCCAGGGCTTAAGGAGAGAAGGATGGGAAGGGAGAAAATACTGAATTGAATTGGTGTTCATCATTTTTCACCATTAAAATACTAGTTTTGGGAAATATGCTCATTTGAATTCTCACTGAAAGAGAGAAAGAGAGAGAGAAGAGAGAGAGAAGATAAGTACTAGTCTCAGTAAAGCTACACCCAGTTAGCTTAGCTTAGGATAAAGACAGCTAGCCTTGCTCTGTGAAATGTTAACAAAATCTACCCACTAGCTCCTCTGAGGTCACTTTAGAAGGGGCACAGTTGGTGAAGTCTCTGCAGTACTGTGCATGAATTAACATTTCTCAGTTTGCGTATCTGTGGGGACTGGAGAAAATAATGCAATCATCCGACTGCAGATATAATACAGCAACAATATTTCAAATGTCTTGAGTTTTCTGTGGATTTCACTGAACGGTGAGATGTTTGGCCGCGTCGGTTTCATGTCTAGGACTGGTGGGATATGAAGAGGCGTGGGATTGTACTGCCCCAGGGGGCAGAGGGTGGAGCGCAGAGGTGGGAGCAGGCACCTGGCCTGATCCCAGGCTTGAGAACCCTGTGGGCTAAAACAAATGATGAGGCAGTCAGTGAGGTTTTTTCTTTAATTTCTTCTTTGTTGTAGAACATGACGAAGAGACAGGAAACTAGGAGTTTGGATGATGCTTACAACACTAATTTTTCGCTACAGTTCCTACTAAATCTGCAAGATACAACCATGTACCTAGACTGAAAAGTAGCAGACAGAACATACAAACTAAAACTAGATTAAACAAGAAGGGTTCAATGCAATCTTACACACTTCCTCCAGACATTTCCTTTACTGCCAGTTCAATGTCCTCATGGTCCTCACTACTCCTCCTCCTCTGTATGGTCCCTACCCTCCTCATAGTCGTGACCACTGCCTGGCAGGCGGAGGCTCGATCATTATGGACTCTATGCCTCCCAAGTGTCATAGCGGCAAGTACTTAGGCCAGGTGTCATGGCTAACTTCTACTAGGTGTGAGTTGGGTGACAGGTCATGGGCGATGTGGAAACACTGTTTGAATTAAAAGACCCTTTGTCATGCACTGTCTTGAGTGTGTGTATCTTTTGACTGTCAGCAGCAGTGGAATATATTGGGCTCGTCTTCAAAGAAAAAGGCACAGTTTTGCAGAAAGGGCCGGGTGGAAAATACCACGTTGAACAGACAGTGTAAATTCGCTTTTTGCCAAATGTAAAACAGATAAAATTAGTTAGCATTTTATTTTCTTTTGTCCTCTAACCGACTGGCACATTGCATATGATGCTCGTTCGTGCTCTTGGTGTGACTATGATTCTCTTCTCAGCGTAGTTTGTCCATATTGGTATTAGAATTTTTAAGGACTACTCGGGACTGTGATTCAATCCACTTTAAAATTTTAATCTGTCATTTCTTTATACTAACACAAGCCATTGTGTATGTAACTGGTTGTGAAGAAGTTTGCCGACCTCAGTACAGACAAATCTACAGCTTTTCATTGGTCACATCTATGAAGCATCTAGGCTGCTGCATGCCTGTCTCTCTCTCTCCTCCTCCTCTCTCTCACACTTGCACAGGAGCTAGATATGACCGATGCAGTTTTAAGAGATGTGGTACGAAACCTGGAAGTCCTCGAGCCAAATGTCGGGACAGGTCATACTGCTCTGCATCTTTTGCAAGGCATAAACACCTCCCCTGTGATGGGAGGCTACCAAGCTTGGTGAGCTGATGAAATAGTGTCAAGCAGGCAACAATTTCCCACAGCAGCTTTCTGATTGGATGCTCTTAGTATATCTATCGATAAAAGGAAATCTCGGAAGTCAGGAGGCCCCATTGCAGACAAAGTGCTCTGGGACATGCTGTCACAGTGATAGCTTCATGGTTTCCAGAATGAGTTTATTATTATTATTTACAGGTGATTAAATGTAATTGATTAAATTTGAAAAACCATCCTGCCGATATTCTAGTATTCTCATTTTCTAGCCATTTCTCTCGTGCGATCAGGCTAAATTCCATTGCATCCCACCTTCTGCAATCACCAAAGTTGTTAGTTTACACTGACAGCATCTGTTATTGATATGAAGGATCATTTCACTTTTCCTTTTGAACCATTAGTTTGTTGCTTGTCTTTCGATGGCTAACACCACGTGTTCATGGGGAAAAATGAGCTGAAAAGTCAGGGGTGAGTTTGCAGATCTTTTATGTACTTTTTTTCTTCAGGGGCTGGCTGGCCTTGGGTGAATTTCTGATAAAACCGAAGTGTTTGGATGTAAACTAATTCTTCAAGCAATACAATAATTCACGTGATATCAAATTTTCATTTGATACTATTATTCTATATTTTTGCTTGAAAGTATTTTGTGAATGGAATGGTGAGGGTGATTCAGGTTTAAATGTTTTCAACAATTATCAGGTAATAATGAAATGTTTTGTCTCATTCTGTGATCCATTTCGGGCCATGGCGGCATTGATTATTTACATGATTAACATGTAACATTGTACACAAGGCATATTTTGACACCCCAAACCACATGCAAATAACCAGCATTGTTACAGTATGGTGCAACTGACCAAAAACCAGATCATATCCAGTTTAGATTTATGGTAACAGCCTTTGTTTAAACGTGACAGTAGGAGCATGTGGTAGCTAACATTAGCATGTGGTTTGTAATGAAGATGAATGGATAACAAAACTTCCAATGATAATTAATGAACGGGGTCATACCACCTGAGGCAGGGTTGGCACAGGAGATATACAGGGCTGGATAAAGTGTATCTCTCTCTGCACAGATCTTACACAACTGGAAAGGTGCAATCTCACAGTAGAGCTCATACCACTCCCTATGGTGGTGGTGGACAGCCAGAGAGACAGAAAATAATGAAAACAATATCTCAGGACATAATCTGTGTTTTGTCTTAGCCAACTTCAGGATGCTGGCAGTCACTGTAAAATTAGTGAAGAATAAAGTGCATCCATGCCTCACTTCTGTAACTGACTTTTCCCTTCTGGGACCAGTTTTCGCTCGTCAGTGGGGTTCACATCCACGGCCATCTGGGTGAGCCGCTGTAAATTTCAAGCTTTGTCAGCCAGAAGCGCACACACACACACACAAGGAGATCGTCAGGGGCCCAGTGTACCTGTCCCTAACCAGCCCTCGTTGAAGCCTTGAATGAGTGCCTGGTAGAGAGGTGTGTTACAGGATGGGTCTGGACAATACCTTCAGTAGTCCACATATTGGCCAGCCCCTAAACATTCTTGTGCAGCTCAGTGGAAGATAGCTGTAGAGAGAATGACATCACTAAATCCCATGGTTAGCAGGCGACAAAATAAACAGAGAAAATCAGACATAAAATTTCTTGAATACTAGATGAAGCTGGAAGCTTAGTTTTATAATGTATAGTATCCCAAAACTCAAGGAAAGCATCGGTACTTCCTGCACGATTTAAAGTAGTAATGATCTCTAGTATTTTAAACTACTGATAAGCAGTACTTAGTCATTGTGATTGCTGTGGTTTCTGTGTTGCTTCTTCAAGGACTACAGTTTTCCTGACTCAGAGATCAGGTGCTAGATTTGATGTCACTCAAGTACTCAACACACCTCTACACTGCTATTTACAGTTTGGAAGTGCTTTTAGGGAGATGCATCAGTCAAAGTTTCATTGCCGTGCTTTCATCCTTACCTTCGGGCCTATAGGTGAGTATTCCAGGCAGAGCCTGGCCTGGTCATGCGGTGAGGAAGGCGTGTGCCTGGATGGGTTACTGCTGGTGTTCCAGTTCTGGCAAAAGTGACTTCCAAGGCTTAGGGAAGAGATGAAGGAGAAAATACTGAATTGAATTGGTGTTCATCATTTTCACCATTAAAATACTAGTTTTGCGATATATATTTGAATTCTCACTGAAAGAAGAGAGAAGAAGAGAGAGAAGATAAGTACTAGACCAGTAAAAGCTTTGAGTTAGCTTAGCTTGGGATAAGACAACTAACACCTCTGTGAGAATATTATAAAATCACCCACTAGCTCCTCTGGGGTCACTTTAGAAGGGCTACACGTGTTTGCATTGAAACTTGATAATGACCAAGTATGTCAGCAACCCTCCATAAAGAGGCAAATTGTTGATTTATGCAGCATGGAGTTCGACAAATGAGATATAATGTGTAGACTTTAGAGACATGGTATGTGGATTTTGTACCTTTAGCTAGAACCAGGCTGGCTGTTAGCCCCTATTCTAAGCATGCTAAAGCTAAGCTAACTTCAGTTGTATATTTTACTATACAGATCTTCAGTGGTAATAAATCTTTAATCACAACTCTCCCTAACGAAGGATGATGCCTTTACCGGTTTGATGAACCTCACCTGAAACAGTCTAGTGAGATATCAAACAAACCACGGATATGGTCATTACAGGTGAGATCGATGGTTGATTTCAAACCGGACTCATCACTTCCTCAAATGGATGCACGCTCACGGGTTTCTACTGGCTATTCCACTGAACTATACACCTGTCAGAAATACATTGCTGATGTATGGTGAGTGTATACCATAAATACGAAAAGACAACATAAGAAAAAAAAAATCCTGTCATCTTGGCTTCCAGACCTCACATAACAATGATTGCCACGAACTTCTCAGCCTCTGTCTTGCGTCGCGCAGCAGGGTGTCACCACGCGAAACTCCGATCTGGAAACACTTCATCTCCCACAGCATGTGACTGGAACATAAGGACAGTTCGTCCAGTTCCTCCTGAGTCGACTCTCATAGACTTTCAGTTCGATGGCGAACAAGCTAATGCTATTTAAAATGAGTTTTGTCATGATACTTAAGGTATCGTATCTCAGTCAGGACGACTCAAACTTTGATGGGGTGTGGGATCATGGACCATCCAAACCAGACAAGCATATTGCATAGCTGTGGGTTACAAAATTTAAATAATTAAAATAAAATTCTCGCCCATTTTAGAAATACGCTCTAATACACATTTGATATGTTTCCAGTTGAGAAAGCTTTTGATACTTTTCCATCGATCTGAACACAAAATTTCATGTTGGTCAGCTCCAAACGGATGCTCTCTGCTTGCGCTCGTCTCAATGCCACAAAATGTTCCAGCGGACAATTATATCACCTCAGGACAGTATTTACCAGTTACACTTCAGCTTACTTTCAGGCTCTTTATAAACTTAATTGAATTATGTGAACAACTTTTGTTTACGCCTTCTCAACACAGTTTACGTTTTAAAAAACTCTTCACACATTTCTGTCAACATGCAGTCAAAATGGATTAGTACTACTTAAAAACACTACGCAAAAATCAATTCAGTGAAGATATGTAATAACAGATTTGTATGATGTAAAACACAAATTTTACATTTAGTTAAATAACAATAAATAAAACCCCATATTTTAGGTAGAGGACTTTCATTTTCAATCTTAACATGTATTACAGTACAGTAACCTCAACCTATAATACATTGATTATATAATCAATATATGGCATAACTTAGTATAACCAATATTTTCTATTTTCATTTTAATATTGGACTAAATTCCAAAAATACAAAACAAGCCATTTGCACATTGTAATGAAATACAGTCATAATATTGCAAATTTGTTTTGATACTTCATTACATTAAATCTCTATCTCTATATACAGATATATATCTCAGATTTATCATTAAGGACATTGCTTCTATAAAGGTGATCCTTGACACTACCTCAGTGAGAAAACCTCTATGGTGTTGGGTGGAGAGTAAAGGCGGAGGAATGTAAGCCACATCCGCTTACTTTCTGACTGGGCCATGCATGTATAAAAATAACATGTGAGGCAAAGATATGATACTACGATTACTGTATACAGCGGTGGCTGGTCATTGACATTTCCTGTGGTGTAGCACAATTGACGGATAACGGGCGTAACGGACGTTGGACGGTTGCTGGCGGATGCGGCAGTAATTTTACCATCTTGGTGCTGGTTATGGCCGAATCAATGACTGTTGTGGATGGTTGAATGACTATAAAATTTAATTAAATTTATTCAACTGAATACCCTAGACATGATGAGAGCTTAAGATCGTGGTCAAATGTTGTTAAAGGACAAAGTGCAGCCGCATTAAAGGCCTGGGGGCAGCCTGTTTTTTGCTGCAGAGGCGGTGGGGAATAACTGGTACATTCGATTCATTGCTGTGCTAAAATCTCCGTCTGCTGATACTTTCTGATGAGTATTTATAGTAACTTCATGTCACTTTCTGCTTCTACCCCATGACATTTGAAATACACGTTTACTCCGCTAATAATTTACAGCTATAATGGCTTCGGCGCTTGCAGAGAGATTTTCCTTGAAACATAGTGAGATTGATGCATTTATTTACATAACGCGGGACTGGAAGGGTATTAAAATTATCTTTCTCAACCTACAACTATCAATGAAATCAATGCTACAGATGCATCAACCTTGTACATATCATAGTACTCTTACTCAGACAGGCCCTTTTTACTCACTTTAGGTAGTACATTTTATCGCAATCTCTCTTTTACTTCACTTACATTTTCAGTACAGGTTTGCTCGTGTATGATATTTTTGACTGCATTAACATTACTTTTTATTTAATGAATACCTCCTCAGTAAAATTAAATAAAAGTAGGAATTTTGTGGGTGATGCTGTTAACCCACTTTCATTTCTCATTGTTCAACTCCTGGTTCAATTATGCATTCCAGAGTTTGTAGTTGCATGTACTATTCAGTCAGTGAGTTAGTCATCGTTAATGCAGGCAATAATCTTCTTCTTCCCTGTCTGTTCTGTTATCCACCATCGGTCTTTCTGTCTATTTTAACTGACATGATAGCCGCGAAACCACTGCTAAAGATTGACATTTATTTTAACCTGACGGATTAATGTTAGGCCGAGTACCTACTGCTTACAGGCGCCGGTCTGTGGAATAAGCCTGGAAACCCACAAAAGAGGGGGCGGTATAATGAACAAAATCAAAGGATATTTTCATAATTGCCCTGACGTCAGCCACCTTACACCAGTATGAATTTGCCACATAGTTACCATTTTAGACGCAGGCTGCGGTGAGAGAGCCATCTGTTATCTTAGTGAAATGAGACTCTGCAGTGATTCGTCACAAATACATTTTATTTGATCTTTAGATTACACTGCAAGAATGGCAAACAAAGCTGATTATGATAATTTTCATGTTCTTGTTAAACTATAGAACTGAGGGTAACCGCAACAGCAGGCCTGAATCAGTGGTATCATGTGAAGCAGTTCAGGAGGAATAAAATTTAAGGCGATGTGCCTGAAATTTACAGTAATTACAATAATATCTAATAAAGAATGTTTTCTAGTATATTATCTGACACTTTAGCAAGTGTAAGATAAAACCACATATAATATGGGTCAAACTGAAGTGGACGTACCACGGCATGTTTCACTGCCACTGGAAATAATAGCAACAGAAGGTTCTGGAACAAACTTACATTTTGAATTAAGCCTTCACATCAGGATAATATAAAATGATAACGATTTGGAATGAATGATGAATAATACCAGTATCAGCATCTCTTGTCAGAGTTAAAGACGATATTGATTTTTCTGCTGATGAGGCGTGCTGTTGCATCAAGCTTTACTTACTGTTGTCTTAGCTTATCCCTCCGCATGTTATATGGTGTCACATTAGTTTGCAGTAAGCTTGCTTAGGGTGTCCATGAATATCCATATGATCACACACTGAGGTCTGTTTGAACAGACTCTCCCAGACTGCTCCACATTCAAGGGTTCCGTTGCTTTTCTGGTTACATTAGCATCTACGAAGATGCAGGTTTGGCTGCCACCAGTACATTAGTAGTCCCAACAGGGCAGGAACCACGGCCCAAACTCCAATAAATAGCGATGACTCTATAACTGCTCCAAGCTTATCCGCTTTATTAAACCTTAACACAGGTATTTGGCAGTCACATTATGTTTCTCTGGCCTTTGGCACAAACTTTTAGTGCTTCTCAGAGATTTGCTCTCAGCTTCTATAGTTGGGATAAACAATTCCTTTCAGTTCATTAATTTTGTAATTCGGGAGGGTCAGAAACTCTCCTGCTGGATAACATAGTTGTTTTCTTTGCAATGAGGACATAGGTTCTTGTACTTTTAAAAACACAGAGCTGGGTGACACTCATGAGTGCTGGACCCACAGGATTTGAGGGTGTGTGGCCTCTGTTTGACCCCTGGTGGTTATTTGTGATCAGAGGTCAGTTGAGGAATTTGTCTGGAAAAAGATGGTGTTTTTCAGTTTGCTGAACGCAGTCTGGCTGGGATCGAAGGATAGCGACGCCTGTGGCCTATCTCAAATGGTCAGTCAGCTCATATTGGCGTCTCACTTGCTTCCTGGTGGTATCAATTGTTACAAATATTCTATCTCGCGGGTTGTGAGATCTCTCAGATATTTGGCTTGTTTCAATGAGCCTGGGTGGAATTGTAGTCTCAGAAATTGAAAGCGTTCATCTTGCATAGAAATTCAAATTCATGGCAGTTCCTCAGCATCCACAGACCTCACTGCAAAGTTTTTTAAGTTTTAAAATTTAGAGACCGGGAAAATCCTGTAAAACTGTGCGATCTGTCAAATATAAAATAATCTTTTTGCTAAGTTTGGTTTTTCAGATATGGACAATGGCTAATTTCAAATGAATTTTGTAAGCCCGGTGACAGAAATACAGGGTGCAAAACATGGCGTGAAGCCTGAAACTCTGCGCACTACTATTGAAGCGAAAGTGAAAAAACTGCATTTCTTTATGATTTGTTGATGTGATTTCAGATATAAGCAATATAGTTATTTTCATTGTGCAGCTGCTCAATTATTGCCGATACGGATCGTTATTTCATCGTGCGCCACCCAGCGAGAGCCCAGGATATGTTTAGATGTCTTGGCATCCGATACCAGCGGTCAAAACAATTTACAAAAGTAGAACACAGAAAATCAGCGATTCATATTTAGAAGTTGAAACCAGTGAAGTTATTGCTGATGAATTTCTCTCAATCACTAATTGATTGATTGATTTTGTTTCAGCTCTGGATTTTTAAACTTAAAGATTGAGCATAATCATGAATGAGTGACTGAATTAACGCCGAGCCAAGACTCTATGTCTAACTGTTGGTAGATATATTGGTGGAATGTGATACTTTCGAAGAAGCTAAGATTGTTGTGAATGTCTGATAGTTTGGCGTTTCAAAACCATTCCACGTAACATGCTTTCATATATATGGATGTACAGTGTGTGATCCTCTTACCTTCGTGTGTTAATATCTTTCCACGTCCCTCTTTAAGCAGCGGCGACACAATAGTCTTATCCAGCAGGTTTTGGCGCGGACCTTCAGGTAGTTGGCCTCATCTCCCGGGGACACCTATCGCCTGCTGCCTTCAAGCCTCTGTAGAACCAAACCCGCGTGAGCAGTGTATGTCGTCTCAGATACCAGCTCTGGCAGGTACGGCGGACTGTTCCTCCAGGCCCAGCCTGGGGTTTAGTGCTGGTGGGCTTATCCAGTCTCTTTGAGGGCCTTGTCCACCAGCCGCGGTCTGCTGGTAAGGAGCTGGGAGCTTATGGTTTCTAGACCTGCTGTCGCTAATATTTCTCTGCTGTGTGTGTGTGTCTGTGAAGTGAATTTGAGCCAAGAACTTCTGTAAATATCAGTCCTCTGTTTACATGTGGGGTGTAACAATAATGCTGATGATTCAGTTGTGTTGAGGTGTGAAAATGCGTGTCTGAGATGTGGGTGCCTTTTTGTTCTGGCTGTGTCAACGGTACAGCGCGCAGCGGTGATGCGCGCGCTCCTCTGGGAGGCTTCAGAAACGTTCAAAAATATGAGGGTCGGTCCTTGTTGTGAAGATGCCTGACAAGGAAGAAAAATAAAAAGGAAGGACAGTTCAGACTGGCTATAAACCCTTGAAACAGTCTTAACTTTTATCATCACTTCTACTCTCCCTACTCTCTCACCTCTAAATACACACTCAGCCTTTCTTGCCCGTATTTGCTTCAAACTCCTTGCAGTCTCATACCATTCAGCGCGCAACAGTCCAACATTGCGGTGTAGAGCTAAAGCGTCTACTCACGCTTCCGGCGAAACATGCTCTTTGTCGCAGCTCAAATGTTACTGTTTCTTGTCTCTCTTTCTAGATGTCACCCTCTCTCTCTCTTTTCTTGGTGCAACCTTTGATTGGTTTCCTGGTTGCAGGCAGACAAACAGGTTTGTTTTCTTTACTCTACTACTCAGGCAGACAAGCAGAGAGAGAGAGAGAGAGAGAGAGAGAGTGGGAGGGACAGAGAGGTGTGGACTCAGAATTGAACATATACTGAGAGTGAAAGCTTGGCCTGAGCCTGAGTAACAGTATCCAGAACAGTGGACTGTACCTAAAGGACAGGATGCCTGTAAATGAAAACGAGTCAAGGATGGCAGCTCCAACAAACTTCCTTGGTAGGATATAAAAAGCATCATCTTCACCTGACTGTCAGCAGGGAACAATGTTTACTGTGTAATTAAATGGATTGAGTTGGCATTTCTTCAGAAGTTAACACAAACTGTTGTGTGTTATTTTTAGCCTCGCCAACTGCATGAATCTCAGGATGTCAATCTCAGAAATATTTTTAAAACTACTGTAAGGATTGGCATGAAATTTGGTAAAGATAATAATGGTTCCCAGATGAAGTGCTGTAATTACTTTGGTTATCCCCTAACTTTTCCTTTAGCACCACTATGAGGATGACGTTTGTGGTTTTGAGTAAAATGTTGCAACAACTATTGGATGAATTGCCATGAAATCTGATACACACATTCATGTCCCCTCAGGGATGAGTTGTATTAACTATGGTGATTCCTAAACTTTTCCTTTAGCGCCATCATGAGGTCAAAATATTTATTTGTCCCATATTTTGCAAAAGCAGTGCCTGTTAGCCTCAGTTGTACTTTGTGTGTCGAGTTAGTTAGTTTGTTTGTACCAGTTATTCACTCTTAATCAGTTGTCCCTGCCCCTTCTTGTTCCCAGCCCCAGCAGATGCAGCTTCAGGCTCAGCAGTATCGTCTCCCTGTACCCCTACCTATGAACCAGGCCTACTGTCAACTGAGGGAGGAGGTGAGCAGCACTGTGTTAAAGTTGACACAATTGCACAGCATCTGTGGAAATTTAGTTTTTGTTGCTGTGAAAATTACTGATCACTGATAAGAAATCAAACACTATAATGATCCACATAATGATCCTTATATGACACAAAAGCAGCCTAAATCTGCATGAGATGCTGGACAGTTTGAAGCATTGAGTGCCTCAATCTTTATTAAAATGATGATAATGTTTTTTTTTTTTAATTGTGGAGGCTAATGTATATTTAAGTTAAATTTATTCCAAGAAATTCATTACTGTTTTAATTTCACAATTAAAAGTACGTTTAAAATGTACAAGATGGCTTTAAGCACATTTCCTGTAGAGAGTACTGTCTTGAATCAAAGGGTGAATTCCACTTTTTGCAGAATGTTGCTTGCAGTTATATTTTCAGGGTTCACATGGCCTGTGGTGGTGGGGCCCATTGTCATATCTTTTCAAGGGGTCCAAAGTCCCAGGTGATGCCCCTGCTTCCCATAGGCCTCTGCTTTGATCTACAGTGTTTGAATGCAACGGTCAATATTTGTAGTTACTTCACTTACACTTACATCAGTGTGTTAGCATTGTATGCAAACTATTATCCTTTATATTTCCTGATGTGTATGCAAAAAAGTTTAGAAGTCGGCTGGATAATATGTCTCTATTAGCACCAAATGCTACTTGAACCACACACCCTTCACTTAAATAAACAACTGTACTAAAACCATCATTTACAACAAATACTACATGTTGGAAACACCATGTTAGAGTTGTGTGCGCTGAATGAGTAATAGAATTTTTAATGTACAATATCACATTCAATATAATATTTTATGAACTACTTACATATTTTGAGTCTAAACTTATTATTTATGTAGCACACATCATGAGGTGTTTTCAGAATTGCAGTGGATGAATTATTTATTTCTAAATACACTGAGTAAATATGTTTTGCCAAATTAATACTTGTATCCTTTGTGGCACCCAGTCTGCACTTTAACATCCACAAGAGGGAGACACTAACTCAGATACTGCTCACCTAGTTTAGAGTTGACACTGCAATCTAATGATTATCATCTGAACATTTCAGTTTCAGTTTCCAGCTTAATCTACCTTAACCGAAGAGCATGCACATGCTTGAACAATTCTTTAAATAAACAACAAAATGTTTTTTGCTAAATTTTGTGCATGTTGAAGCAGCAGCAGCCCCAACACCTGCTGCAAAAGACAAGTGTCAAAGCAGCTGACTCAAAAGCCAAAGAGGAGTATTTTGTACTGGCCAGGTACAGATGGATTTGTATCTCTTTGTGCTTGTTTTTTTCCTTGATTGTTTTTTGAGAGTCTAGTTGCATCTTTGCTTTTTTGACACAAGGGGGCCTCATTTCATTGTTTTGTGTCTAGATATGTTGCCCCATGATTTGTGTTTCTATTATCACCATCAGGCACTGCCTCAAAATACTGAACCCCCAAATATTAAACATGGGAATGTTTCTGTTTTCTGTTCACATATATGCTCCTTGTGGTTGTTACACCTCAGTCAGTGACTGATTCTTTCAGCAGCAAGCTCTGTCATGTGTGCTTTCAGGGTGAGACTGGCTGAAAAAGAGGTAGGCCAGTGTTTTTCATACACAGTGATACCTTACGCCAGGGGGGACCATAATGGTTGAGTGCCCTGACAGCTGCAGAGTATGTTTGTGCAGTGTTAGGGTGTTTCAGGGACTTTAGACACCAAGCTTTGACTTTCCGTTGCCCGCTCCACACTTCAGTGGAAAGAGGAAAGTCCCAAATTGACCCTGGTAATCAGAACCTGGTCTGAGGGTGGAGTAGGATAAGATTAGAGACAAGGAGATGAGGTGTGGGTTGTGTTTATATGTGTGCATAGGCAGGCTTGTTTGTGCACATTTATCTTTTTTTGTAAGTGTGATCAGGTAACATGGCCACATGCAGGGTGGCAGTGACATTGAATCAGCTAATCAGTCGGTTTGGATCCTTTCTCTGAATTATTCTCCTTATTCCTCATTTGGGGAGTGCAAGTTCAGCTCTGAGTGTGCAGTCTGGTGACATATCATCAACCTGAGGAAACAGATGATCTAATACGTGAATGATCTGACTGACACTGTGTATCTGATCTACTGTAACTCTGCGTCCTCCCAACAACACCAGTGTTAAACAATCTACAATTAAGCATTAGGCTGACTACAATGTTTACAATGTGCTTTATAATGTGTTTGCAGTAAAGAGCATTTGTAACTTTGTGACTCCAACATATTGACACCAGAAAGCTGCCATTTGCAGATGAACACAGTCAGCTGTAATGTACTACATCTGGGACAATCCTCTTTGTTTTATGCTGTAATGGGATCAGAAAAAGTGGGACATTGTTCAACTTTTTGGACCGAGGTGTGAAAACCGACCTTTTGTCTGTTGACATGAGCCACTAAAACATGTGATCAACATGACATAAAAATCCATGACATCACTAAGAGCATGCAGAAAAGTTCAGAAAGGAAGTTTACCTCTCAGTGGTTTTTGTTACCCTGTTTTCTGCTCATTGCACTGATCTGTCATAAACACATTAATACGCCATAAATGTGGTAATATGTCCAGTTTCAAAATAAAAACATACAATTCTGCAACAAAGGACAGAAATACACTTCACATTAAGGGGCCACTTTTATTACTGGAGTTGTGTTTTTAGCTGCAAATGACTTCAGTTGTCATATTGTGACTTTAAGCTGAGTCTGAACCTTCAGTCACTGTCTTCATGCTGTATGGAAATGTTAATTGATGCTGCTCCTCAAGTTTGGAAATTGTTTAAAAATTAAAAATGGAAATAGTTTAATTTAATCTTTAAGCTTATATCAGTATTAACATGACTATACAATTCAAAGCAAAAGTGTGCCATCTGAACATATCCAGCTGTGAATTAATGTTATCTATGTTAATATAAGTAAATAAGGGTGTATTACAGCAGCTACAGTAAGAGCCACTGACCCACATTCATTTTAACCTGCCGTCATATTTTGCACATCGATGTGCCCAAAGCACCCGAGCCGAGTCGAGAAAAGCATCGACCCGTCTTTCCTCCTTGAATTTCTGAAGAAATTCAGTACACTAGTATGTTTTTGAACTTGCATGCAAAACAGACAGATGTCAGAGAAGTCGGAAATGCAGAAATTATTATGAATTCGACGCAGTGTTTTCTCTTTTCCTGCCGCACTCAGTTGATAATTAAGTGCTAAAATTGCTTTGTTTCGGTTTTTAAAAGGGGAAAGCACCGTCGCGCTGTCAAGTGTCAGTCGTTCATTATAAGCAAGATGAGCGCCGGCGCAGCTGCACTGTACCTGCAGTTGGTACCATAGGTGCGCTAGGATACACATAATCTACACCAAACTTCCACTGGCTCTTCTTCGAATATAAATTAGCATTCTGGATCAATGAGTTTGAACGCTGGTCTAAAATACACCAGTGTCACAAAAGGAAACTGAATGATGATTTGATCGCTGCCCATCTGATTTCATGGAGCTGGGAATTGCGCACTGTTGGACACTTTGGATGGACTGATCCCTTTTGTCACTGAACGTCGAGACAGTTGCCTTCACTCACACACACCTGAGACTTCTTCAGATCCTTGAGCGCTTCGCCACTAGTTGATGCCGAGGATCATGACCATGAACGGTGACCACCACTCGGTTGCCACCGCGCCGCTGGATCTGCGCACCACTAACAGAGATCGTGGGAGCGTCGGCTCACGGTCTCCGGACTGCGGGCTGCAAAGGTCGCGGCAGGGACGCTCGCCTGCGACCCCCGCGTGCACAGGGACGAACAGTTTGGGGACTCACTGTCCCACCATCAGAAGCGCACCGGGCTCAGGAGCCGGCGCTGCTGCTTCTGCTGCTGCTGCTCGCAAACGGCCGGCGGACAGTTCTTCCCTCAAGCTTCCTTTTAGGAAACGCCCGATTCCTGTCGAGCCGGAGACCGAGACACAGTCACCGGCTCCGCCAGAGAGTGGAGACCGCTTCTCCCCTGTGGAAGGTACGGACATGAAATTTCGGGAGAGTTTGGCCGGTTGTTTGGAGAGAGCTGCGGATGAAAACAGGGTCGGTGTGGCACCGGTGACTCCTCGGCGGATTGAGGAGACAGGACAGAGTCCAGAGAGATGCCCCATACGCCTTTTGCACCCGGTTCATTATGGTAAGATATATATATATATATTTTGGACAGTCATTCTTTAAGGCTTCTGTACCTATTTACCCTATGTTTTAAACTTTAGTAAACACTGTGTTGCTGCACTTCAGAGGTTTGCTGTGATTTCTAGGCTATACTTATCATCTGAAGTATTTGGTTTCCTTTTCTCTAAGGAAACAGTTTTTTATATGGCCATAAAAGTTTTGTTGTGATACATGTGGATTCAGGGTCTCTGTACACTATGATGAATGTTGTGACTGAGTTAGACACACAGTTTCAAAGGCAGATCATTGGACGGGATTTGCAGAGGCTCTCAAAATTATTTTGCAGTGTGACATGAATGCTATTTTGATTCTTAAAACAGTAATAGCACACAACATCACACCCTCCCCCTCCTTCAATCTTTTTTGTCACCGGCTGGAAAAAAAGACATCAGAGCTCCGGTTGATGCAGCAGCCACAGCTCAATCAATGAGAAAGAGTCCAGTCAGCTGTTCTCCAGCTATTCCTCCTGCACTGATAAAAGTTAAAACTTACCCGGTCAACTCATAACTGAATACTATGCGTGCACACACACACACACACACACACACACACACACACCCAGGGTTGCACACTTCCTTATTACAAAAAATAGCTCATTTGCCAGGCAAGCCAGTTCATTTTGTGTGCATCAGTGTGATTTTCTTCAATTCTTTTCCCTCTGTGCCTCCCACCTTCAATGTCTGTCTTTCTCTGTCCCTGCCTTTCTTTTTCTTCAGGTCATTACCCGATGTACTATCTCCCCCCAGTCCCGGAGCCAAACCATCCTCTGGCCCACCAAACCGATAACCTGCTGGCTGGTATCACTCTGGCTACGCATCAAGATGAAGATGGAGACACGTATGTTGATATATTTTGAAAATGGATTGGAAGTTTGGGTGTCACTGTGTATACGCTACTTGTGTATATATCCATCCATCCATCTCCTATCCAAGTCACTAATGCATACAGTAAACTGACAAGATTACTATGATTCATCTACCTCATACATTTTCATAATCATCACATTTTAGTCAGACGGCTGAGTTGGCACTCGAAACTTGGCACAATTCGCAGATCTGAAGTTGTACCACAGTCATGAATATTCATCAGATTTCCAGCAGATCGTGAGGATTCATTGTCGTCCTGTGTAGACTGAGCATGCCCAGCTCAAATCCCCACCTTTAGAGACCAAGAGTGTGAGCTTCTGATTAACTGTGCGTGATAAGAATGGGATTAATAGTGGAAGTTTAACATGCAAAACATTCCTGAAGTCTTGGAAGTGGTGAGTCGTCACATGCAAACTTGCCAAACATGAAAGTTACACTCAGTTGTCTTTACAAAAGTTAAAGTGATACACAAAACTTTCTGTGCTTTAATGCCCTCTATGGGCAAAATGTAGTTGAAAAGATGTTTCAACTACTAAAAATGGGATATAACAGAGCACAGCACATGGACAGGAGACTCAACCATATCTTAACCTTAAACAACATTCAAACATGCTATGAAATATGTGATGTGGACTGAAATAATAATATTTTAGCCCAAACAGTGCTGTAGTATTTCCGCTTTATGCTTTCACACATAACTTGTGTGTCCAATTCATGGAAGAGGTATGTCTGTTTCTAGAGCTGCATTCTCAAATTCAAACTCAAGTGTCCCAGTAAGTCATGGCAGTGTGACAATGAGCCAGCATGCACAATACCGGGACCTTGAAACTGAAGCAGTGAAATAGAATTCAGTCATCATAATTTTAACATTTACGCCCCAGCTTTTCCCCAATATAACATGTTAAAAATGCATGAAAAAGGCCTATGACATTTCAGTCCATATCATAGCTCTTCACCAGCCAATGGCAGACTGCAGTCTATTTATTTCCTATCTGCAGGCATGACTCTTGTACCACTTAAACTGCCTTCTCAGGGGGAAACTGTTACCATTGTCATAAAAAGTGAAACTGAGATGGCCACATAAATAACAAGTCAATACAAGTGATTCACTGGGCTGGACCCAAACAACACTGGTCTCAACTGGTCTGGTTTGTGAGAGGTCTGTAAGATCATCTCAGCTTATTTGTCATGATCTCTGTGAATCACCTGGTGCATATTGCACAGGAATCTAGCTGGATATGAGGGGGCTCATATCCAGCTAGATTCTTTACTGTTGTTTCACTTCCTGTGAGGGTAACTGGTCTAGTGTAGATCAGAAAAGATTTACCAAGTGGTGACTTGAATCTAACACACTAATGTGGAAACTGAAGCACTCGAGTCTGAGCCGATAGATGAAATTGGCGTTGCATGCATGTCATAGTGAGTGTGTTGAACAACCTATAATTTTCGTCCGACAAGTCCTTCTGGGCGTAGGGTGGGGGGTTGGGAATGAGAATACTGTACACAGGACACTGTAGGAGGTCTTGAGACCACATGAATGCAAATATTAAACTTTAACGCATGGTTACTTTGTCTAAAGGTTTAACATCCACCCACACACTAACTGAAATGACAAACTGATACAAGAACACACACACACACACACACACACACACACACACAGACAGACAGTCATGTGACTGAAAACATAGCATGTCCAAGAATTAAATTGCACTTTGATGTTGTGGTTTCAAAAAGTATCAGCATCATTTGCATCTATCCGAAACAAACTCGTGATGACCAACATTCAGCCAAGCTATAAGTCCTGTGACATGTCACAGCTGCTTATTGTCTCATACTGTATTTACTTCAGAGACTCATAATCACTGTGACATGTCTGCCATTAACAAATAGCAGCAAGGAAATAATATAAATACAATTTTTATAAGTGCAGTAGTATAGGTATGTTTGTTTTGTGGCATTTCTAACACTGCAGCTAACCTGATTTTTGTTTTATTGTTCACATGCAGTATCATTATGATAAATTTAGTTGACGTTCCTTTTTGGAGTGTGTTAAAAGTATGTTTTACAAATTTGCAGGACAGAGGCAATAACAAAATGAAAAACTGATATGAACATTATTCACACTCAATGTAACAAAGCTGCAGTGGACATACGTTTTACAAAATCTAATTTGCAGTGAAACTGAGACCTTAATTAGCTTGTGTATTACCTACTTATTGCTTTGTGGTTGTTTGAAACTTTGTGTGAATTCTACAGAAAGAAGCCCCCTGTCCTTTTTCTCATTGTTTGTATGTACATGAGTGTGTGCGTGCATGCATGTATGCATAATGTGAGTGATGGCGAGCATGCACTTGCTCTTACGTCAATCGGCTGCTCATCCTCTGTTCTCATCGCCTTTGAGTTTCGGGAAAACCAGTGAGTGCTCAGTTTTAAAAAACTGATTGCGGTTTTTCTCAGGTGTCTCTGTCTCTCTCTCTTTTCTGCTCTGTGTTTTTAAATGAATGGGCTCAAAAAACCCAAACATCCGTTCCTCACTTCCTCATTTACCGCTTTCTTTCTATCAGCTTCATATCTCTCTCTCTCTCTCTCTATCTCTCTCTCTCTCTCTCTCTCTCTCTTTCTGTGTTACACATTTGTATGTGTGATGTGCAGATGTGTTGATTTTCTTACAGATTCTATAGACAAATGCCCACATGCTTCCCGTCAGTGGATTTACCTGCACAATAATGTGATTATATACAGAGTTTGGAAATTTGTATTATTGAAACTGTCACGTAAACACCATTAGTTAGTCATTATCTTAATTGCTGACTTAAATAATGTTATATTACTCTGGCATGTAGACTCTCACTTTTTTACAGTGTTTTGATTCTGCACAGGAACTGAGCATGTTCAGAATGCAGCCACGCTAGCAGCTCCAAGAGGCTGTACTTGAACTAAACACTAACAAATCAGTGTGGCAAACAATTATGCTAACATGCTGATTTTTATCAGGTCATGTATACCATGTTCATCATCTTAGTTTGGCATGATGAAAAGTCAGACAAGTTATTACAATTCATCATTAGGGGGACATGAATGTAACGGCAATGTTCATGGTAATGCATTCAATAGATGTGGAGACAACTGACATGTGCCACCTCATGTTGGTACTAAAGAAAAAGTCAGGGGATCACCAACATCACCAGGATGCATTATGTGGGAACCATGAATGTCGTCACAACATTTTCTGCCAATCCATCCATAAGATGTTATGATTTTTTACTGGTTAAGTGAAAATTTGACCTGTTAGTGTTGCTAGATGAAAAGCCAGGTGATCACCAAAATCATTAGGATTCCTCCTCCTTGCACAAAGGTGTTCAGTGAATTCATCAGCACAACAGCTTGCCACCTCTGCTTTCTTTCTCTTGTAGAGCTCTGCAGGCTACCGCAAATTCTTCTGGACATTAAATCAGTCATCAAACTTGTTGTTGTATTGACTTAATATTGACAGTAATCAGGGTATTGTATACATAAGTAAAAGTACTGAGACCAAGATCGAGATATCGTATACATATGTACAAGCACTGAGTCAGACAGGCAGTCACTTGTTCCCATTTTACACTGAAACGATGACGTAGTACAAGACAGAGTTTGCTGTGGATGTAAATAAGTCATATAACTATAGGTTATATGACCTGGGGCCCACAGTCCTCCACCCCAGTCTGTTCGTCCAATTCCACTCGACTGTGGAATGAGAGAGTTAACATTACTTAAAGCTAAATATGAGATTGTAAGATACATTTGTGAGCCAAGTGGATGTGGATGATATGATATTTACACATATAATGTTCAATATACTTTATCATCATCTAAGAATTAAGATCAACTACTCTACATATAGTTGCTTTCATTTATAAGAATATATATATATATATATATATATATATATATACTGAAACCGGTAACGGTGACTGGTTTTAATGTGACTCATCAGTGTAAGAGCTTCAAAGGGGCTTCACACATTCACTCAGCAACTCTCTGACTGACTCAAGATTAAAACTGTGTGTATTACTGTAAAAGGCACTGATGGATTTTTACAGTTGTACATGTTACCCTTATGATGGATGTAGAAAATGGAATAAAACTGAATCACATAGCAATAAACTGCTTATTCATCCAGACACATTTCCCCCACAAATACCTTCACCTCAGAACAGTCTGGAAGTAACATCATTTTTCATTACGAGCACAGCAGACTATACAAAAGGATGTATAGAGTCATTTCTTGTTAACTGGACTGAGGTACATCTCCACTTCTTTTTTGTTTACTATTCACACACACTGACACATCATCCCGTTGCTCAGCTGGTACACAGACCACATGATATGTTAGGCTTCAGTCTGATCATTCAGTTTGGCTGAGCCCCCACCCTCCATACCAAACAGGATACCGCATGTATGCTGCCTTCTCTCTCTGCCTTCTCTTTTTTCTTGCAGTCTGTGTTCTCTCTCTCACTCACACAGACACGCTTACACTGAGGCTGACTGTATTAATGCGGCAAGCTCGGGACTCTTTGGTTGTGCATGTGTAGGAATTATGCATGTATATACACATGCACACACAGTCGATCCACAATTTGCATTTCTTTTTTGGCAGTTTTTGTAAGTGGTTAATTATATATACACAGACATAGTAGAGCATAACTTTTTTCCCTGCAACCACTGAGTCTGTTGGCACTTGCTTCTCCTTCAGTTTGGTAGACCACAGGTATTATTCTGTTCATACATGCCTATCTGAAGTTGTCAAAGAATTTGAATGTTTCCACAAGAATACACAGATTATGTATGCTGCTTTTATGTGGTTGGAAGATATTATTAGAGTAATGTGATACTGTAATTCTGTAAAACTGTAATGCGATATGTAGCTAGATTGCTAGATAGATGCATACATATGCACATAAGTTTTTAATGGAATGTGCAAGAGAATGTTGCTGTGTAGTGTGTAAATGTTTACCTTAGCATTATACATCAGAGTGTCTGTTGTTTCCTCAGAGAGGTGTTTAATCTGTATTTTTTCAGGCAGGAAATTACTATTGTTAATGACTCCATGTCAATGGGACGCATAGCTGAGAGGAAGTGTTGCAAGAGCTTTTGCCACTGTGAGAACTTATTTTCTGACTTCAGAGTCTATGCAAAGGTACTTTTAACTTATTCTCAAGAAGCCTCCCTGTTTCCTGTTGCTCAATTGTACTGTATGTCTGACTATGACTTATCCAATGGATGAAGCAGATTCAGTGAACCCACAGAAAACCCCTGTCAAAACCCATACAGTTTAATGGCTGGATTTCACAGCACACAGAACGAGGAGAGAGAGTGCTGCCATTGTTGCTAACAACAGGAAGTGACATAAAACCAGTCTGGCTCTTACTGGAAGCTGCTTCTTCTGACAGCATGAAAAAGAAAAAAAATGTGAAAACTGCTTTACTGCTGCCCTCCCCCCACTCAGTTTCCTGCTCTTCCCTGTCCTAAACTTTGGCCTGTGTTTGTTCTTTCGATTCACGTAGAGACCACAGAGAGTGGTTTCCCCTTTAGTCTTGATAAGGTTGAGATAAGAATACTGTGAGTCATGCCTGACATCTGTGGAGCTCCTCGGTACAACTGTCAGTGGGATAATTAAGATCAAGTGATCAAGTGGAATTTGCTGCTCTGATCATAAGACAAATTTCATAGGTCCTTCATAGGTTGTGAAGTGAACGTTTGCCATCCCAAATTAGTGGGATGGTTAGCGTAACTTAGCATAAAGACTGAAAACAAGGGGATGCTAGACTGGTTCTGTCTAAATAAAAAATAAATAAAAAATAAATAAAATAAAATAAAGTTTATAATCACTGTGAGGTTGCCAAAAAATTCAGCAGAGGCTTTAAGAGGTCCCTGCTCCCAGCACGGAAGTCGTCCGGCACTTGACCTCTGTTAAACCACAATGTGTTGTTAGTCAACAAGATATGATGTGAACTTTGTAGGTGCTGGTAGGTTGCTGTTATTACCTTCAGACTGAGCCAGGTGAGCAGTTTCCAGTCTTTATGCTGAGCTAAGCTAACTGGCTGCTAGCTTGTACCCTTATATTTAACAAAAAGATACGAGAGAATTGAGCTTCTCATCTAACTCTCGGAAAGAGACTGAATACCAAAATGTCCAACTATTGCTTTAAGTTGCCTTTTTGCTACCATTGCAGGGAAGTGATTTGCAGTACACTGGGTTCAATAGTTCACAGATGTCACTTTTGAACAAAAAGTCCAACCACCATCAGTCATGCAGCACATTCTCATAATCACATCGCCAAATAGCACTGAAATGAAAAGCCATGTTAATGTGGAGATTACCACCATGCAATGGGTTACACACATTAAGTGTTAACACATAAAGTTCTGATTAGTTATTAGTCATTAATGTAAAAGTTATTTCCGTGTCAGTGGGTCACAGTGTCAGGAAAACCTGTGACCCATTTAAATTCCCTTTGAAACTAAGTTGTCTACTGCAGCATTTTTATTTCAACTGTTATAAAACATTGTGCTGTTGTCATTCTGTATTCATTACAGAGCTCTCCATATAGCTGTGGTGCAGGGGGAGTTAACCATTGTCTGTACACTGATCCATCTCCTGCTGTGGGCTCGCAGAAGCCTTGATATCTACAACAACCTCCGTCAGGTAAAACAAAGACACTTTAAATACACACATGCTACGTTTCTGGCCAGTAAAGCATACATGCACACATGGATGCATGCACAGTTGCTATCAGAACTTTTACAAATGCAGAATTATGAGTAGCAGCTTGACATTTCTGGCAAACCTGGCTTGCTTTCAACTGTAGAGGCCATCCAATCCAGTGTTTCACTTCTACTTTATCCCATATGCATCAGTCAGTATAACATAATGAAAGATAGGTACAGAATAGAAGTGTGAGAGGGGACTTCTGCCCTAAAAGCCACAGCATGTAAAATACATTCCCCTGCCTCACCCTTCTGATAACAGTAACATGGAAAAGAATGAAAGAGGAAGTGCCTTGGTTTCTTCCTTGCCCTGCACCGTGTTATCGAATTCTCTTACGGTCATGGCGGCTTATGGTTATGCAGTGGAATTCACCCTTCCCGGTTTCTCCACCTGTACTTGCCACAAGCCAAAAGCCGTGTGCATGCTGGGAAGGAGAACATGTGAAACCCAGTGTTCTCTTTTGTTGTGCACATGGTTTTCTGGTGCCCAGTTTCCCTTTAGGAAGGGATTTTTCAGGGTTTGCATATAGGATTTACCATGTTGTGAAACTCAGAGAAGAGAGTCACGGTGATTAAGCGGAGCGAAGTGTGACTCCTGTGAACTGTCATGAACCCTGCCCTTGTATTTCTGTCTTGGCTGTAACTGAAAACATATGAGCAGGCTGGAAAATTACATGACATAACTCGTATTCCAGGTTATAATTTGTTCTTGTGCTTGTGTATTAATAGTCTAAGTAACATTCTTTATCCAGGGCAGTGTTGGCTATTTATGCTGATATTAATGGGAAAATGGTCCCACAGAACTTTCACTGAGGTGGCTAGTCTTTCTTCTAAAAAAAACTGACTGTGTCCTGAGACATCCTACAAAGTAACCTCAAAATAAGGGATTAGCTACAGTGTAATTTACTGTAATGTGCTCAAAGAATCAGCTTGTGTTTCCCAATCCAGGACTGTCCCAGCCACTGGCTTTAAGCCAACACTTCCACATTCTCTTCCCCTCTGTTGTCTCCGCCTCCTTGCCCTCCTCTTCTGCTGCCTGTCAGCGTTCTTCTCTTTCATCCTTCAACAGAGAAAGCACCTGAGCTGTACAGATCTTTGGTTCTCAAGGCTGGGGTTTCACACCACACAGGACACCACGGCCCCGCTTACCAGAAATAACGCTGGTGCTATCATGGGCTGTTGTCTTTCCTCATTGCATGAGACTTGACAGCAAAGGCTTTGTGATATCCTGTGTCTGCCCTGTGTATGAAAACGCCACGCGCACACACACACAGAGAACCTCTTTTTTCACACACTCACACATATAATGCTATATGCAGTTATAACCAAAAAGGGAGATTTTCAGGCACAGGTCCTATCACAGTCATTTGCCTACCAGATTGTGTGGTTTTGACTGAATACCGGGCATAAAGAATACACTTATCAAAATGAGGCCAGGGAACTTTTTATTTTACAAAACATTAAGTTTACCAGACAGACCTCAACACATTTTCTGGCATTGGCCAACTTCCCAAACACAAAGCAAAATTAAAATGCAGCTTTTCCAATACTGATGACAAATCCTGAGTTTCTGTGGTTTGCACATGGAACTTTTTGACAGAGTGTTACTATCAGTACCGTGACTGAACAATAGTGCAGTGCAGATAGAGACAGCTGTTTGATACTCCCACACTGGTCATGCTATCAGCACGGCAATACAAACTCACACTGTAGTAGTCTGCTTTTTGCAGCTCTCGCCACAGCTGACAGTGTAGTGCGTGGCAGTGACACTAGTGGGGTTTGGGGACTGAATCCCCTGGGGCCACCCACACTAAAACATGCGCATGGTCATGTGCTTTAGATTAAAAACATCCACTAAACAGCATGTTGTGCTGCCACAATGCAGCATGAAGATGATCTGTAACAATTCAATAATCACTTCTTTGGAGACCAAGCTCACTGTACTGTTGAAACCTTTTATTCAGATTCACATTAATTTGTATTACTTTTTTTCTGTTTGTTTATGTGCATGCTGGTGGCGTGCCATTTTATTCTTTTTTATGTGTGTCTGTGTGTGCGTGTGAGTGTGTTTGCATGAGTGTGCACGAGCGAGACATCTGTGTGTGTTTGTGTGTGCTGTAGTATCCTTGTTCTGAGAAGTCACATGACCCCACCCCCCCTCGTGCTTTGGGCTGTTTCTCAACATACCTTGCTGAGGTTCATAGGGTAGTTATAGGGACTTTCCCTTAGTCCTCTCTCTCTCTCTCTCTCTCTCGCATGCTCTCTGTCTGTCTTGCTCGCTCACTCCCTTTTTTTTCATATCTGTCGCTGCATATATCTTAAGAGAATTTAGGCTTTCTAACCATAACTGATCGACTGACTGATGCTATCAGTGTAACTGTCAACATCACTGACGTAAGAGCGTGTGATGTTTATTTGTACAACTGGAGTGTCTTTACCCACCCCATTGTTCGCTGCAGAAAGAAAAAAAGTCTGTCTTGTAGCATTGCCTTCCACCTTTCTTTGTGTTTGTCATTACTTACAGCCTGGAGCTGTTCATGCCCATAAACCCTCCTCTCTTCCCCGCTCATCTTTTCACCTCATTCATGTTGATCCACTCATTTTGCTGGAATGCGACGCTATGAGAACAGACACAAGGGAAAGAGAAGGGATTTTCCCTTGTTATCCTGTCTTTCCCCTGTACTCCCCTCTGCCGCTTCCGTTTCTTCCTCATTCCTCCGTCTCTCCACCCTGCCACCCGCTTCGCTCATTTCCCACCCTTCCTCTTATCTTTGCTGGATTTTTGTTTTAGTCACTCTGAAATCCTTTACAGGAAGCCAGAGCTAGACTCTGCCAACTCTGAGAGGTCTATTTTGGCTTTACAAGGCCTTAGTATGGAAGGTAATTTCTTAAGCTCTGGAAATGATTCAAGAGGATACTACCATATGAGTTTCATTAGTGCTGTATGGGGACAAAATAGCTTTATGGCTGCTTTTCACAATGTTCATTTAACAGTAAATGCTGATTATAGGAAGTTCAAAGAATGTAAATTCTACAGGGGAGTATGATGGTGTGTGTGTGTTTTTTTTTCCTTCTTATCCTTAAGCATGAGTGTGACTCACAGGGTTCAGGGAAAGAGGAGCTGAAGGGAGGAACACTGGCATTGACACACCGAAGGAATTCCACAAAGACGCTCTCCCACAGCTAGACTACTTTTTTATAGTCTTTACTGGAACAAACTCTCAGCACCCACATGCACGTACATACACACACACACATGATAGTAATACAGCAAAAGTGAAACTTGGAGAGCAATCTGTTCCTGATTGCTGCATTTATTGTGTAACGCAAATAGCAGCTAAAAATTCCAGGTTAAAAAACTTCCCTTTTATTGCTGAACTAATTCATTACTTAATTTGCGCAGCAAGTTGTCAGTGCCGTACCCCGGCCAGAGTTGACATAATTATCAACAGGATGATACATGCTGACCTCACCCAAAGGAACATCCTAGATTGCTCAAGTCATTTAATTCAGCACTTCATCATTCATCCAGTCAAGCACCCAGGCAATTTTTGTTTTTGCTGCCATTGCAGACTGTTTGTTCCTTGGAACAGGTTCCTCCTCATTTTAAATTAATCAGTCTCATGGTAGGGCTGTTGTTGTTCTATATGCTGCAATGGTGTCATCTTTGACAGGGATTGTTTTGGACATTGATTGTGTGTGTGTGTGTGTGTGTCTGTTTATATATGAGGGGATTGGAACGTAGCATGTATTCCTGTATGTCACGCTCTTCTGATGAGTAATAATGATAATCTAACCAGATATGGTTCCTTGTTTATTTACTTTTGGCGTTAGCTAGCTTTACTGCAATTGTTTTATTGTGTCTCTGACCTTTAACCCGTACAACAGGTTGGAGATGAAAGGAGGCCTTTATTAGAAATAATAGTACTCTTCCTCTTTGCAACTTACAAGAATGAGGTCATTTTAAGATTTTGTAACTTTATAGCTCATCACTATTACTTCTACTATGGAACTTTGTAAAAAGGTGAATTCTTGTTTTTGTACAAGTTAAAGAAATGGGATATACGTATGTTCATTAGTGAGCTTTACAGGTGCTGGTGGACAGATTTTGTTACCTTTGGACAGAGCCAGGCTAGGTGTTTCCCCCTAGATTGCAGTCTTTGTACTTAACTAAGCTAACTGTCTCTAGCATCATACTCACCATATAGACATTAGTGGTATAAACCTTCTATAATAACTATAATAACACAAAGAAACTAACAGATCAAGGCACAGGTATTCCAGCTGCTCCAGTGTTGTGTGAGGTAAAATCACTGCTTTTGTCAGTGGAGTCTGGCAGTGATATATAGTGATGTTTCAAAAAGGATCTTACTCTTTAATAAAGGGGTCTGTCTCTGTAGGAATTCTATCCATAATGTTGTCAATCCTAGCCTTTCATTAACAATGACAAGCACTTAAGTGGACACACTTTTAGGTGAATTGCCCATTGGATTACACTGCAAAAGCTGTTCACGGCTGCCGGGTACACTGTTCTTGCTCAGTACTGCAGCAATTCCAAAGATTTTTGTCCCTATCAATCATTTACACCCAAAAACATGGGAAAATAAGGCCCATGTTGAAAACAAAAACAGTTATCTTTTATCTCTTCACCACAAAGCAAGTAAATGTGTTTCCCAAAATGTCAAACAATTTCTTTGATGGAGTTATAATTTGGAGATTGTCAACAAAAAAGCCTTGGGTGGTGGACCAAATTATTACATTTGGTGGCGATGAAGATCTGGGATTTCCACTCTGAGCTTTTGTAGTTATTAACCGTAACAGTAAGATAGATACTTGTTTCGAAATAACGGCATCTATACAGGGACAGATTCTATTTATCTCAGATTTTACAAGACAGTAATGATTCCTTTGAGGACATTAGAGAGTGGGAACATTGTTCAACATTAGCAGGGGGTTCATGCTCTCTGAATACCATCTACTGTGCACTGCAGTGTGAAAAATGAAAACTATTTTAAGAGGTTGTATATTGCCTTTTGTGGTTATGGACCTGAATACACTGGTTTATCTAAACTGTCGTTTTTGCTCCCCCCCCCCAGACTCCTCTTCACCTGGCAGTGATAACCCAGCAGGCAGACATGGTGAACATTTTGCTGGGTGCGGGAGCTGACCCCACTGCTTTGGACCGTAATGGCCAAACAGCACTCCACCTCTGCTGTGAATACAACCAACGAGAATGTCTGTCTGTAGTGCTCTCTCGGTCCTCATCCCCCACATGCTTGGAGATCAGAAACTATGAGGGTAAATTGTGGTTTAGTGAAGAAGCTTACTGAAGATGTTCTTACTGAACAAAGATCCGGAACAGCTCTTAGCTTTTCTCATTAAGTTATTTGATCTGATGAAGCCTCGTGATTGTTTATAACCATTTCCACTTCAGTTATTTTCCTGTGACTTAATGACTAAATGCTAATACATTATCAAATTAAGAGTATTTGATAAATTTAGATTAAAGAAACAGAAGAAATATGTAGACAATAAATAATATGTGTTTTGGGCGGTATCATCAGTTGACTTTCTCTTTTAACCCAGACACCCTTAATCAGAGCAAGTTACAATAAGTACACAAGCAGTAAAATGGTAAAATAAATGAACAAGAATCAACACAATAACCAGATTACTATGAGAAAAGTATTTTTAACATGAACTTCCTGATAATATAATAGAAACAACATAGCGTTAGTGCATAAGAGTTTAGTGGGCGATATGAGAA
Source organism: Lates japonicus (assembly GCA_033238685.1). Taxonomy (NCBI): domain Eukaryota; kingdom Metazoa; phylum Chordata; class Actinopteri; family Centropomidae; genus Lates; species Lates japonicus. Next base: position 1,813,916 of record BRZM01000078.1, on the reverse strand, counting down.
ATATGATCCCTTGTTCAGGTAGGGGTTGGGTTGGTTACTTTGGGTGTGTGGGCGGGAAGAGAAGAGGACATTTCCTTCCTCTGTGGTCTGGTGTCAGTGTCGTGTCACACTGCCAAATCGCCGTCTGTCATGTCATAGCACTGAAAACAGTTTTTGGTGTGAAAGTAACAAGTCTGGATGGTATAGAAAGCACCCAAAATACACACAGACTCCTCGCTCTACAATGTGTATTTTCTAATAATATCACAGCTGTGTCAAGACCAAAGTCTACCCTCTATCATTTTAACAGCATAAAATAAGAGCATTCATGTCCAGACAAGACTTTTTCAAGCTTTTATGTCCAGCAGTGTTGACTACTGTAATGGCATTTCCTCATGTCTTTCCAAAACTGCTCATGGGTAGCTCACTGTCAACACTGCTTACAGTCCAAACAATAATGAAGAAAACTAGCTTCCAGTATATCACAGAGCTGAGTCTCCTGCTTGTCTGCAAAACATCTCGGCCCCTCAGATCATCTGGTAGCAGTCAGCTCACCGTTTCGAACAAAACACAGAGAAGCAGCATTTAGTTATTTAGCTTCACATAGCTGGAGAAAAATACTGCCAGGAGATTATCTGCCTGTGATTTGATGTCTTTAAATGGTTTTCAATTTTGTTATTATTGTTTCAACGTGTGTTTTAAATTTCTTATGCTGTAGGCTACTTCTCATGTAAAATCCCCTAATATTTATGTAGACCCACTAATTTCCTATTTCTCTGAGAGTATATACTGTGTTGAGGTAGCACATACACAAACAGGTTCATGCAGGAGCATATACATTCTCTTGTGCATCTGTACACTGCATATGTCCTGAATCTATGTATTTACTCAGGTTCTGCTTTATCCCTGCTCTCAGGTTTGAGCCCTCTCCATCTGGCTGTTTTGCTGGGCCACAAGGATATAGCCAGAATGCTGCTGGATGCAGGAGCTGACATCAATGCAATGGTTAGTCCCTGTGCTGCACTGAGTCAGCACTGACTAAGTTTCACAACATCACAAATTTTACATTTACCGTCTCCGTGTCCACTGACTTTTCCCATGGTGCTTTTTTTTTTCTTCTAATCAGGACATCAAAAGTGGCCAGAGTCCCCTCATGCATGCGGTCGAGAGCAATAACGCAGACATGGTCCACTTCCTCATTGAGGTAATGAGGGTGTGTGGGGAGAGAAAGGCTTGTGACTCAGCTCTATTCGATCAGTCTGGTTTTCTCTTTCCAGCTCATCAGCTGCATACACAGTTTCCCATCCTTTTCTAGATAATAGATAAGACCTTCAAAGAATTAGAACAAAAATATTCATAGTTAAGCGTTATTGTCAGAGCTTAGCAGATGTGTTGTACAAAGAAAGCATTATCTTTTCTGCTTCCTTTATCTGTCCTATTTGGTATAACTCACCTTCTTGATGGCTCTATCTTTTGTTTCACTTTCTATGCCCAACTGAACCTACTCTGGCTTTCTTTATGAATCACATCTGTGTCAACCTCTTCTATTTTTCTGTTGTAGCAGAATGGCTGTGATGTCAACAGCCAGTCCTACAGTGGCAATACAGCCCTGCACAGCGCCTGTGGCAGAGGTCAGGTAGACACGGTGCGGTTGCTGCTGAAGAGCGGAGCTGACAGCAGCCTCAAGAACTACCACAATGACACCCCTGTGATGGTGGCCAAGAATAAGAAAGTGAGTGAGGAGATGACAGAAGAATAAAATATGCACAACAACACAGACTGAGTTTGTTTCAGCCTTGCAGCTTCAGGGTTGTTCAGATAGTGTCAAGAAAGCAGTGAACCCAGAAAGATGTTACCAAATTGACTGTGAACGACTTCCTTGTTGAATGTCCAACTTTCAGTCACTCACTGTAACTTAATGATGGAAACACCCATCCATTTGTTACTTCACTTATGTCAACAATGAACGCAAACAATTGCAAAATCCACTTGACTCAGCTCAGGTTAGAAATAATAGGGAAGAAATGGCTTGGGCCAAAAATGGAAAGTAAATGTGTGTATCCTTCCCTCTAGAGGCCAGAGCTGAAAAGTGCAGCCTCTTTTCTACCAGTTTTATATTGTTGTTAGTAGATCACTGTGACCCTGACCTGAGTTCATGCACACAAGGTTGTAACAGTGTGTAAATATTTTCCAGATCGCAGATGTGTTACGAGGGAGAAGCTCCAAGCACATAAGAGTTCAAGATCAACAAAGTGTGTCAGTCTCACCACATGGGAGCAGTTTAATGGAAAATGGTGAGGACATGCACACAATTGCACGCACAAGGACACACGGTTGTTAAAATCGCAGTATTTCATTCGTGCTCTCTGCCTCTTCTTTCAGGGTCCCCATCTCCCAGCCAGAGTCGCGGGTGTTCGCCTTTGACTACACCGCACACCCCTCATCACAGCACGTCCCACTCTCCAAAGACTGTGCCTGTATTTCCTTTTTACTAGCTCAGAGTTATTGCCCAGTGCAACTTGCAACTACCTCTACACAGCCAGCCAACAAAGAGACAATCAGAATTCAGTGCCCAACAGGACACTCGGGAGAAGGTTCAGCCAATGGGGAAGACAGCAATAGACTGCATCTGAAATTTGACTTCCCTACAACCTTGCCCTCTTTTCCTGGACTTCTTGCTTTGATGGGTGGACAGAGTGCCGGCTTATCCAGCTGCTATAGTGGGTACTCCCCTTGTGACTGAGAGCAAAATGGTCACCTACAAGCTGCTGCAGTGATCAGCTCCACTTTTGGACATTTTGAGTCTTAAAAATTGTGTCCAGTCTGCTTAGAGCAAGGCTTAACAATGTTACTCGATATGTGAAATATTGCACAGTCAAATCCCTTCTTTTTGCTATTTTAATAACCTATGTCTACTGCACCTTTAAGGTATGTTTGTGTGCATATGTACCTGTACGCGTGTTTGGTATCACTGACAAAAGTTGTAGATATTTTTTTATATAAAATCTGTCCAACAGATTCAGTTTTGTTTTGTTTTTGTCATTTTATTCAACAGTGACCTTTGTGAATTTGAAAGCAGAGTTGTGATTGGTCAGTCGGAGTTTGCATCGGAGCAAACAACCAGCCCAAAAACCGAGCGCGGCCATGTTGAATTGTCAATACTCTGAAAGAAGAGGCAAAAGAGTGGATTTCGTGAAACAACGAGTGTTAACCAAACTTGATTAAGCTGCCGATAAAACGTTAAGCAACGACAGAAGGGAAAAGACGTTGGGCGGATGTAGCAAACGAAGGTAGCATCGTTTTCTTGCTGGGTAAAGAGTAATTTCTCGAGCGAATCGATTAATAGTATCGTTAATGGCTAAGCTAACGCTATCTTACTAACTTTAGTAGTTTGGTCAAGTTGAATAAAAGTTTTGAAGTTAACATATGCAAACTGAGAAGATGCAGGCAGAGTTGCTCTGCTCCCACGCCTTCTCTTTGAACACATTTGAAGGGAGCCACTCACCTAAACAGGAACAAGATTTAACGTTAGCTTGTTAGCTGCACGGTTGAAGCCACGTTGCTACACTTAAAGTTTTAACGCTGCTAGTTAACTCCGAACAAGCTAACTCTGCTATCGCTTGTCACAGCGAAGTGTTCATGAAATAAGAGAACCAAAGGATAGTACCATGATGATTTACCCCGTATTTTATTCAGCACGGTTTTAAAGTCCGGTGGCAAACTAACTTTGAACGTAACTCGGACTGTCAACTGATTTTGGCTCTCAACTGTTACTACGTTAGCTTAAGTTAGCATGAGATTAGCTCTTAACCCTTGGCATCACAACAAAGACGCTCTGTTAAAGTTGTTGCTAATAGCCATTTCATTTCAGAGTTAAGCCTTTGACCACACTATTTTCACCATTTGATATATTTCGCTGAATTTACTTAGATGAAGTTACTACTAGTCAACTTTAAAAAGTAGTTTTGCGGTCTAGCTATTGTTGCTGACTTTGCCAAACGTGGCATTGTTTGTGTACTGACTAATCGAAGATGGGCACTGCTAATGCACCCATCATGAAATATATCTCAGTGACCCACAGTACTTTTGTGTAACGTTAGTGTAGGTTGCTCACTGTTGCGCGAATTATCGTTATTTGTGGTTCGCTCGTTAATGCTCGATTTTAAACACACACGATTGTTTATTGCCTGCCAGGTAACCTGGATTTTTGTTGATCGGCAAAGCACTTCGCAGACAGCCATCTCTACTACTGCTGCAGACGCCAAGGAAACGGGAACAAGATAACCACAGACATTTACAGTGCACTGTCCATGTTAAAGAAAAGGTTCCTGGAGTGACTTTCTGAGCCAGTATTAAGCTCCAGCAAACACTTTTGAAGACGTCTTGATGTAACAGGAGCCAATTGTATCAGTCTGAGACGTGACCAAGCAGATCATATTTTCCTTCTGGCCATTTTGAATGTATAAACACAGTACTTGGACTTAAAAAGCCAAGATACTCAAAGAATACACAAAATTCAAGATTGTTATTACAGTAAGGATAAGAGTACATTGAGACAAACTTTTTGGAAGAAAAATAAGAGTTTATGTTTTGGTCACATATTTGATTTATTTATTCATATGAATGTTAATTTCTCCCTTTTTTTGGAGAGTTGTCTTGTAAATAGACAGAATTCATACGCAGACTTCTTCTTTTCAAGAGGTCTGAATGTCATAATACATTCTTTAAAAAGAAAAGATAGGAGAAAAGGTTTTTTATTTTTCCAGTTTTTACTTTCCTTTTTTTTTTTTTTTTTTTTTTACACACGGGTGCATTAAGCAAAAATAGATAAGTGTAGAGGCAAATACAAATTTTACACACTGTAAGGAGAATTGCTCATTAAGGTGTAGAACTCATGGCTACAGCAAGAACAGCAAACCCAGCACCAATGATTGGATTGAACAAAGCAGCAAATGGGCAGTTCAGAGGACAGACCAAGCCAGCTGGACCACAGTCAGGACTCCTTGCAGCTGTCCAACAGTCCGGTGATCCCCAGAAAAGGAGCAGTATTCCTCAGAACAGTGGGGGCATCAGGTAAGATACTGTTACATATTCTCTCACATCCACGTTGATAGAAATGTTCAGATTACTAATATAGCTTCACTGCTTACACTTTATACAATAAACTACTACATGTAGATAAAGATGTAGTTAATTCCTAGGGAACAAACTTATCTTAACAACTTGAAGATGAGAACTGCTAAAAGTGTCTGTCTGCCTCAAGATCTCGTGTAGACTCAGGACATTCCAGCATATCTTTTTGACAGAATGTTGCTTGATTAATTACTATAATGGAAAAATTGCAAGATCTTTTTTTGGGGGGTTTTCCAATCATCTATTAAATCTGTTGAAATTTCTGTGAAATTTATTGGACATGGCAAGTAGTTCCATTACTTGTCAAGGAAAAGTTTTTTTAAAAAGTTGTTTTTTTTTGAGAGCCCTCCTTTGTCAGTCTCTGTGTTATTCTGTGATTTATTTAGACTTGACAGTGCAATTTCTTGCAATTAGGTTTGGGGATGACTGGAAGAAGTGCCTGGAACTTCCCCCAAAAGACACCAGGTTGAAAACTTCAGTAAGTTTGTTATTAGTAATAGCAGGCATAATTATTCAGATTCACTCTTCGTAACTCATTGAATGTATGTTGGCCGCTGATGCTGTCACATCAACTTCTGCATCCTATTAAACTGCTCTGTTTCTCCCAGGATGTGACATCAACTAAGGGAAATGAATTTGAAGACTACTGCCTAAAGCGGGAGCTTCTAATGGGAATCTTTGAGATGGGGTGGGAGAAACCCTCCCCTGTCCAGGTAAATAAAGGTGTTAGAACTAAGGACCCTCTTGGATATGTCAAGTGAGCTTGATTTGGAAACGGCACTCACTAAAACCAAGAGCAGTGCTTTGTTAGTTCAGACCATGTTTCAAACATCTGAAGTTCTAATCCATATAAAAAACAAAAAACAAAACTGGCACATCCCAAAATATTTTATAAGCAATTTTTCTCCCTGTAGTTTAAATTGTAATATTTTAATGTGACATTTGCATCTCTGTTGTGGATTCTAAAGGATCAGGAGTCGTCCTAGTGTTGTGCTCAATAATTGTTTGCCTCGTTCCTAAATAAATCTTGTCATTATCCAGTTAACCTTGCCCATTGCACTGATAAGACTTGTTTGTCTGCCAAAAGGAGGAAAGTATCCCCATTGCCCTGTCAGGCAGGGACATTTTGGCTCGGGCCAAGAATGGCACAGGAAAAAGTGGAGCTTACCTCATTCCTTTGCTGGAGAGGATAGACCTGAAAAAGGATCACATCCAGGGTGAGTTCCTGCTGCCTCTGCCTGATGGTGCTAATTTTGAAACAGATGTAACAAATATTACATATGGTATATATGTATAAAGGCTAAAAATAGTTTTGTGAGCATCGCTTTACTTAAATTTCTCCATGCATCCCATCAACCCTCGCATTTCATCAGCCCTTCCCATTTCTGTCTCAATTCAGCAATGGTGTTGGTGCCAACCAGAGAGTTGGCGCTGCAGATGAGCCAGATCAGCATTCAGCTCAGCAAGCACCTAGGAGGGGTCAAGGTCATGGCTACCACAGGTGGCACGAATTTGAGGGATGACATCATGCGCCTTGATGAGATAGGTAGTTATCATGTTAATAATATTAAAAATAATAAAAAAGATGTTTCCATATAGGAGGTTATTGATAAGTAATTCTTGGTTTTATCTTGCCACTGTGAAGGCTGTACACAGCTGATCAATACTTACTCATGCTCATGATTTCAGTTTATGCAGTAATTATATTTATAAGCCTGTATTTTTTCTTTTTAATAATTTTTTTGTTAGTTTTTGTACAAAAGACAAAATTTTGTATCTTGGCGGCATTACTCAAAATGCTGCCTGGTGACAAGCACTAAGTTTAGCGATTTAGGCTGTGTAGTAAGACTGAAATATCCGCAGTCAAACTTGTTGTGACGTGCTCTTTGTGTCTCCTTTGGACATGATAGTGCATGTAGTGATTGCTACGCCAGGCAGGATCCTCGACCTGATTAAGAAGGGTGTGGCAAAAGTGAATAAAACCCAAATGATGGTGATGGATGAGGTAGGATTTTATGTCTGAGTTTACTTCTCAATATTGCTGACTGTGTTAATAAAGTTGGTCTGCAGCCAGCCACTTGTAACACTCTTTCTTTAAATATCCCTTAATTCAGGCAGATAAGCTGCTGTCCCAGGACTTTGTGGTCCTGATTGAAGATATTATCAGCTTCTTGCCAAAGGATCGTCAGATCCTGCTTTACTCTGCCACCTTCCCCATCAGTGTGCAGAAATTCATGGTGAGACCTTAAACAGAAATTCAATTCTCTGAAGAGGTAAAAACAAAAAAAAAATCTTGTTTATACTTCTGAATATACTTTGAATGTCTTGTCCAGAGCAAACACCTGCAGAAGCCTTATGAGATCAACCTGATGGAGGAACTGACCTTGAAGGGCATCACCCAGTACTATGCCTATGTGACTGAAAGACAGAAGGTCCACTGTCTCAACACGCTCTTTTCTAGGGTGAGTGCTCAGTGCGTAGTAGCAACTCTTAGTGTGATTCAAAGTGAAATAAGAGACCGCAGGACATGAAAAGAGCCACATACGTTTAGACAGATAGCTGCACGGATCATGTGAGCTGCTGTTTGGCCATCCTTCACATAAACTGCAGCGTAGGTACGGCCACAGGATGCCTGAGACAGGAAGTGTAAAGAATTCAGGAGGTCTTTGCTTCAGTAATGAATAATCATGAATCTATATTTCTATTACAGCTTCAGATCAATCAGTCTATCATCTTCTGTAACTCCACCCAAAGGGTTGAGCTACTGGCTAAGAAAATCACCCAACTGGGCTATTCGTGCTTCTACATTCATGCAAAGATGATGCAGGAGTACAGGAACCGTGTGTTCCATGACTTCAGGAATGGATTGTGCAGAAACCTGGTCTGCACAGGTAAGTGAAGGGTGTGCATTTTAACATATAAAGTGTAAGTTTAAAGTATGAATGGTCAGCGTGATGACTAATACACACCCTTTCTTGTAGACCTGTTCACTCGGGGAATTGACATCCAGGCAGTAAATGTGGTCATCAATTTTGACTTCCCCAAAAACGCAGAGACCTACCTGCACCGCATTGGCAGATCAGGTAAAGATGAATCTATTTATAAGTTCTAAAATTCTCAACAAAAAGTTATTTTTTTACAGCTATAGCTTTGAAAATCTGGCTCACCCAGGTTCACTCTGTGACATCACTACTAACAGTAAGTAATACATCCACTATGTCTCTTCTCTCTCAGGGCGTTTTGGTCACCTGGGTCTGGCCATCAATCTGATAACTTCAGATGACCGCTACAACCTGAAAACTATCGAGGATCAGCTAGTTACTGACATCAAGCCCATCCCCAGCAGCATCGATAAGAGCCTGTACGTGGCAGAGTTTCATTCTGTTGACCCAGATGATGATGACAATGACGGAGAGCCCAAAAACAAGGAACTGGGAGCAGTCTGAATGAATGGTCAGTTTTTATAAACCAAGTGAAACCTGTTTTACTGCTGGTCACTGATCAGTTGTTTCTCTGCTCCTCTTAACACCATGTCAACACAGGTCATGTTATAGTTGCATTTTTCAGATGTCCATCTGATATAAAGTGTTGAGGGGCGATGCTCAGCATAAGTTTAACCAGCAAGGTAAAATAGTTGAATAATTGCAGAGAGAAACTGTTTAATTAAGTTAATCTGTATATGATTGAGAGTATTTTGGTGGACACTAAATTCATGCATAGTATATTCATAACACTGGGGACACTTGAGCTGTCTAGTTGTAAGAAGAGCAAATACTAGCAACCTTGCTAGCATCCTCTTTGATCAAGAAGATTAACTGAAGTTTTACAGGATTTAAAGGTGAAGGGTTGAGAGTTGTCCTCCTCAGGCTGCACAACAGCAGTCAACATAGATTTGAACAAAGCTGATCAGCACTCACAGCCAGCTGTCAGCTCTGCAGGTTTACTGAAGCAGTGACTCATTCACATAGCTGGTATCAGAAACACTAACTTGACTTTTGTGGTTTGTTTTTCAGGAGAAACATGGTGCCTGGCATTCATCACACAATGCTGTCTACTCATCACAAAAGGCTTTAAAGGAAGATGTCTGGTCCCCACTTTGCAATCAGAATGGTCTACTTTAGTTTTATTTTCATTTCCAGCTTGAATTTATAGCAAACACCAGCCTGCCTGTTCTTGTAAATTGGTATCTTCTTTATTGAAAACTGCCACTTTAATCAGTTTAACTTTCTGCCACACTGCCAGATGAGAGAGGAAATTTGTTGTAAGCTAAGCTTTTTCTGCTTTGCTTTAAAAATGAAAATGTGAAACCAAAGGTGATCTTAGAGGCCAGAGCCCAGGTCATATCCCTGCTGTACAGATGAACTACACATTGCTATCTTCACATCCTGCTGATGTGCTTTTTGAGCAGATGGTTTAAAGGAGAACTTTGGCGCCCTTACTATACTATGACATTTCATGAATATTTTGACACCATACTATACTGCTGACATTTCTTGACCGTTTTGACACATATTGTACTATGACATTTTTGACTGTTTTTTGGCCATACTATACTATGAAATTTTTGTTGATTTTCAATGCCATACTATACTATGACATTTTGAGTATTTTGGCCATATTATACTATGACATTTCTTAGTATTTTTTGACACCATACTATACTGTGACATTTTCTTGACCGTTTTGACACCATACTATACTATGACATTTTTGACACCATACTATACTAAACATTTTTGATGCCATACTATACTATGAAATTTTTTGAGTATTTTGGCCACTTCTATACTATGAAATTTTTGAGTATTTTGGCCATACTATACTATGACATTTTTTGACATTTTTGATGCCATACTATACTATGAAATTTTTTGACCATTTTTCATGCCTTACTATACTATAACAGTTTTGGACCGTTTTTGACGCCATACTATACTATGACATTTCATGAATATTTTTGACACCATACTATACTGTGACATTTCTTGACCGTTTTTGACACCATATTGTACTATGACATTTTTTACTGTTTTTGACGCCATACTATACTATGACATTTTGAGTATTTTTTAGCGTATACTATACTATGACATTTCATGAGTATTTTTGACACCATACTATACTGTGACATTTCTTGACCGTTTTTGACACCATCTTGTACTATGAAATTTTTTGACTGTTTTTGACGCCATACTATACTATGAAATTTTTTGTTGATTTTTCAATGCCATACTATACTATGACATTTTTTGAGTATTTTGGCGCCATATTATACTATGACATTTCATGAGTATTTTTGACACCATACTATACTGTGACATTTCTTGACCGTTTTTGACACCATACTGCTATGACATTTTTGACTATATATACTATGACTTTTGATGCCATACTATACTGCTGACATTTTTGAGTATTTTGGCATACATACTATACTATGAAATTTTTTGAGTATTTTTGGCGCCATACTATACTATAATTTTTTTGACTGTTTTTAGCGCCATACTATACTATGAAATTTTTGTTTTCAATGCCATACTATACTATGACATTTTGAGTATTTTTAGCGTCATACTATACTGACATTTGACACCATACTATACTGACATTTTGACGTTTTTGACGCCCATACTATCTGATAGCGTTTTGACGTTGTGCCATACTATACTGACATTTTTTTGAGCATTTTGATGCCATACTATACTATGACATTTTTTGACTGTTTTTTGGCGCCATACTATACTAAAGCATTTTTCAGTATTTTGACACCATACTATACTATGAAATTTTTTGACTGTTTTTGGCCATACTATATAACATTTTTTTGACCATTTTTCATGCCTTGCTATGCCATGACAGTTTTGGACCGTTTTTGACGCCATACTATACTATAACTTGTTTTTGGCCGCCTATACTATGACAGTTTTAAAGCGTTTTGGGAGGCCATACTATACTATAACATTTTTGGCGCCATTTATGGCCGTTTTTGACACCATATTGTACTATGACATTTTTGAAGGTGATTTCGACCATACTATACTATGAAATTTTTGAGTATTTTGACTGCTACTATATTATGTCATTTTTTTATTTGATTTTCAATGCCATACTATACTATGACATTTTAGTATTTTAATATATACTATACTATGAAATTTTTGAGTATTTTTGGCCTTTATACTATGACATTTGAGTATTTTGGCCTTCATACTATACTATGACATTTCATGAGTATTTTTGACACCATACTATATATGACATTTCTTGACCCGTTTTGACACCACCATACTATACTATGACATTTTTGACACCATACTATACTATGACATTTTTGATGCCATACTATACTATAAATTTTTGATGTATTTTTGGCCATCTATACTATGAAATTTTTTGGTACAGCGCCATACTATACTATGACATTTTTTGACATTTTGATGCCGCACTATACTATGAAATTTTTTGACCATTTTTCATGCCTTACTATGCTATAACAGATTTTGGACCGTTTTTGACGCCATACTATACTATGACATTTCATGAATATTTTTGACACCATACTATACTGTGACATTTCTTGACCGTTTTTGTCACCATATTGTACTATGACATTTTTTGACTGTTTTTGACGCTTCATACTATACCTGACATTTTTGAGTATTTTTGGCGCCATATTACTATACTATGACATTTCATGATGGCCTGACACCCTTACTATACTGTGACATTTCAACCGTTTGACACCATCTTGTACTATGAAATTTTTGACTGTTTTTGACGCCATACTATACTAGAAATTTTTTGTTGATTTTCAATGCCATACCTATATGACGTGTTTTTTGAGTATTTTGGCCATATTATACTATGACATTTCATGGTATTTTGACTTTACATACTATACTGTGACATTTCTTGACCGTTTTTTGACACCATACTATACTATGACATTTTTGACACCATACTATACTATGACATTTTTTGATGCCATACTATACTGTATTTTGAGTATTTTGTAGCCATACTATACTATGACCTTTTGAGTATTTTTTGGCGCCATACTATACTATGAAATTTTTAGCGAGTATTTTGACGCCCATACTATACTGAAATTTTTTTGTTGATTTTTCAATGCCTACTATACTATGAAATTTTTTGAGTATTTTTGACGCCATACTATACTATGACATTTTGACTGGCTATTTTGGCCATACCTACTATGACATTTTCCAGTATTTCTGACCTGCCATACTATACTATGACATTTTTGACTATTTTTGGCGCCCATACTATACTGAAATTTTTTGACCATTTTCCTTGCTATGCCATGACAGTTTGGACCGTTTTGGCCATACTATACTATATAGCATTTTGGCCATACTATACTATGACGTTTTTAAGCGTTTTAGAGGCCATACTATACTATAACATTTTTTAGCGCCATTTTGCCGGCGTTTTTGACACCATATTACTATGACATTTTTTGGTATTTTCGTATATACTATACTATGACATTTTTGAGTGTGCATACTATTATGTTTTGTTGATTTTCAATGCCATACTATACTATGACATTTTTTGAGTATTTTTGACGCCATACTATACTATGACATTTTTTGACCGATTTTGATGCCATACTATGACAGTTTTTAAGCGTTTTAGACGCCATACTATACTATGACATTTTTTCAGTATTTTTGACACCATACTATACTATGACATTTTTTGACGCCATACTATACTGTGACATTTCTTGACCGTTTTTGACACCATATTGTACTATGACATTTTTTGACTATTTTTGACGCCATACTATACTATAACATTTTTTGGTGATTTTCGACGCCATACTATACTATGAAATGTTTTGAGTATTTTTGACGCCTTACTATATTATGTCATTTTTTGTTTATTTTTGATGCCATACTATACTATGACATTTTTTGACCGTTTTTGACGCCATACTATACTATGACATTTTTTGACATTTTTTACGTCTGTTGTGAATTACCTGGAGGCCTCTGTCCTGGTCTCAAAGAACTCCTTCATTGCACGAAGACTCTCTGCGATTGTGGACTACGTCTCTGTGATCGCGGACAATGTCTCTGAGATTATGGACAA